>NW_023590653.1:0-32675 GCF_014843425.1 Jatropha curcas | reverse complement strand
AAAAAAAAAAAAAAAAAAAAAAAAAAAAAAAGAAAAAGACAAATAAAAAAAAGGGGGGGGAAAAACAGAGGACAAAGAAATTTTTTTTAATTTACTTTTTAATCCGATGAATTTTCCACCCCCTCCACGGTACGGTTTATGTATAATTTTAATTGCATGAAAAGACCTCAAATCCAGTGGTATATCCTTTGAAAGATATTCAATTTAAATGAAAGGTAGAAAGGCAGTTAAAATAGAAAGGTTTTAAAAGTGGTGAGATTCTGATAGAGGTGATGAATATTTAGGTAAAATTTAAAATGGAAAATGGACCAATGTCCCGGTCCCCATTTTGCAAAGTTTCTCTTGAAAGCATGGCATTGTCGCAATACACATGCAAGGTACAAGCCTCAACAAAATTGGGTTTTTGGGTTGCTGAAAGGCAGAATCGTACTCTTATGGAAAATTGGTAGGAGTATGCTGAATAATTTGTATTGTACCTTTATCATTATGGATGATGCATTAAGACTGCTGCATATTTTACTTAATAAGGGTTCCTAGTAAGGCAGTTTCCCTAAGACCCCTTATGAACTGTGGACGGGAAGGAAACCTAGTAAAGGCATCTTCATTGTTGGGGTGCCCCAGCAAGTAAGGATATAATAATCCACATGAAAGAGAACCTGATGCTTCAGACGTTAGTGGATTTTTCATAGGATACCTGAAAAGTTCAAAGGTACAGATTTTTATTGTCCTAAACCATAGTACCGAGAATTGTTGAAGTTCCTGGTAATGCTCGTTTTATTGAAAATGGCCAAATTTAGTGGGAGTAGTGAACAGTAAGGTGAATGTGCAAGAGATTTAGATTGAAAATCCAACTCAGATCGGATTTTCCTAATGTCCTCTTTCCTCAAGTCGTTGTTCCACTTGTTGTATCATCACGGTTTAACCACACAATGGTTGAACAACAAAAACAACATTCGAAACCCACAAAAATGACATATAATGCTGAACCAGCGAAATATGAACAATTCATGAATGATCAGTGTTTCACAAGAAAATAGCATTACGAAGGTAAGAATGCCAGCTATTTTCTAGTGATTATGTGGTTTTACTCACTTGGAGCATTCGAATTGGTGAATTGAGCATTGATAGGATCCAGTCTCTTTCCAAAAAGCCCATGGAATTTGATAATTCTGAAAGTGGTTTAATGCCCATGAAACCCGGAAGAAATTGCAATCAATGAATGACAATCACTTGGGATTTAGTCGAGTTGCCTGAGGGGTCAAAACAAGTTGGTTTGTAAATGGTTTTTAACAACAAACGGGGACTCTAAGGGCAACATTGAAAGAATAAAGGCCAGACTTGTTGCTAAGTTACACTCAGAAGGAGGCATTGATTATAAGAGACCTTTTCTCAGTTTCCAAAAAAGGACTCTTTAAGAATTATTTTGGCTTTGTGGCTCATTATGATCATAGAGCTCAACCAAATGGATGTAAAGAACGCCTTTCCCTTAAATGGTGACTTAGAGGAGAAGTATATATGGACCAAACCAGAGGGTTTGTGGTCAAAGGAAAGGAAAACTTGGTGTGTAAGATTAAAGAAAAGTCAATATATGGACTAAGCAAGCTTCCCTGTCAATGGTAAATCTTAGTTCCAATAATACCTCACATTCATAATGGTTTTATAGAAACATTGTTGATCGGTGTATTATATGAAGGTCAGTGGAGCAAGCTCATTATGTTAGGTCCTATAAATGGTTGGATGACATTCTTCTTAGCTCGTGAATGATGTTGGGTTGTTGCATGATGTAAAGGGTTTTCTCTCTAAGAACTTTTTGAAATGAAAGATATGGGAGAGGCAATCCTTTGTCGATTGGAAAGAAATATTCCGTGATAGAATCACAAGACTATTAGGATGTCTCAAAGAGCTTACATTGATAAGGTATTAGAGAGCATTCAGATGAAAAATGCTCCGCAGGATAGTTCCCAATTTCAGAAAGGAGATGGTTATCAGCGAAGTGCAATGTCCCTAAAATAATTTGGAACATAAGAGATGGAGCTATTCCATAATGCGTCAGTGGTTGGGAGCTTAATGTATGTTCAGACATTGTACTCGACCGGATATAGTTCGCTGTAGGAATTTTTTAGGGCGATATCAAAGTAACCGGATTTGGAAAACCCCCCATTGGAAAGTCTGCAAAGAAAGTATTAAGATATTTACAGGCACTAAGGATCAATATACTCACTTATAGAAAAGTCCACACCATCTAGAAGTGGTGGATACTCGGATTCAGACATATGCCGATTGTGTAGATTCGAGAAAAGTTACATTTGGCTACTTTTTTCTAGCTGGAGGAGCCAGTATCATGGAAAAGTGGAAAAACAGTCTGTCATTGCTACTTCCACTATGGGGCTGAATTTGTTGGCCATGCTTTGAGGCCACTGTTCATGTATTGTGGCTTGCGAACCAAACTTTGTCTCAGGTCTAGGCATTGTCGAAGTATAGTTTAGACGTTGAGAATTTACTGTGATATTCTGCAGACTGTCTTCTTTCTCTAAGAATGATACGTACTCTAAGGGTGCAAAGCAACATGATTTAAAGTATCCTATCTGTGAAAAGAAGAAAGTGCAAAAACACAAAATGTCCAATGAAGCCATTCGGTACTATCTGATCGATAGCGGATGCCGTTACTAAAGGCCTTACGCCCAAATCTTCATGGCTATGTTGATAGGATGGGCATTATAGATAAAGTCCTTGTTACATGATAGTTTAACTTGGTATATAATATTATATATATCTATATATCTATATTATATATACATATGGTGTTTTGCTCATATTATTGTGACACTTTGGGAATTCAATTAAAAGATATATTTTTGCTTATTTATGTGTTAAATCCACATTATAGATGTATACAATAATGTTTGAGTGAGATAACAATAACAGTTGATTGTAAATAATGTATTTGTTTCTGTTGAATAGTTTTCTCCATTAAAGTTTTTATGAATTGGAAGTGGTCTATGAATATATGGAAGGATCAATGTCGATTAATGACTTGTGACCGGCATATACCGATCATCCTTAATTCTTATAAATTAAGGTAACATGATAGGATTTAAGAAATGCACATGGGCGCAAGTGGGAGATGTTGATTATTTAAATAATCTATATCGTGAACCATGTGATTAAAGGGCTTGTTCTAATTAAGGTGGCCCAGATGATGGTTATTGGGATTTTAATGGATAAGAGCCAGTTAGGGTTTTAATACCTTCCCCTGCTTATAAAATAAAGTAATCAACAGATTAGGGTTAAAAACAAGAGAGTGTGACGGCTCCCTTCAAACACATACGGAAGATCAGTTTTTTGAGAAGAGCTCATAAAAGAACTCCGAGCTGTTAATTAATTCTCTGACATTAAGAAGCTTCGGACAAAAGGCCAGAGTCGAAGAAACGTAAGATCTTGTTGTTTACGGATGACAATCGAATTCCCAACGAGGTAACCCATAACATAGATCTGGGCCGTTATGGATCAATTACGCCTTCCGATATTTATATCTGCCAAACAAATTCTATGAACATAGATCGGGCTATATTAAAGATTAATTAACACCCACAAACTCATTGGCACTCCACATGAATTTTGGTGACATTTTTAAATATCAATTTGCTTCATAATGTAATAGTTTTCTATGTATATTTGATTTTCAGAATAATTGAATGACATGATTTATCATGCAAAAATGATTTACCGGGAGCATTTAATTAAATGCAGGTTTTGAAAAGATTGCTTTTTTTTTTGCGTTTTTTTTTTTTTTTTTTTTGGGAGGCGACTTTGTGAATATGTTTCAATAGCGGTTCACAAATTTTTATGTTTTAAGTGTGACTATAGATCAATGATTATATGCAACATTTTGGCCCTTTTGTGAATATTTACTAGATGAGATTGAGTTTGTTCATATATCTTTTTTTTTCCCTAATTACAATGTTATTTCATTGTTTTCTAACTTTATTTTGTTCAAGAACCTCTAAAGTTTTGTTCTGATTTCTTTCCAGTATCTAAACCTCTTAGATGTGGTGGAATAGAATAGATTAACCATGTCATGTTTTTAGCTTGGATCTTAATATATATTTTGTTTTTTCCAAACTCTTATGGAACCTATTTTATTATGCAACTTGAAGAAGGGATCATTTTGTGTTTTTGCTGGAAGACAGGTTGCTAATTGAATCCACCCTTGAAGCTGTTATCAAGTGCAGCAAGTCACTGACAGCAAGCTTCTGCATATGTGAAGTATGGTAAATGAATAAAATAAATGTATCATTTTTTTTTATTGGCGTATATTGACATTATGAATTTCTTTCAAGTGATTCTAAATACAAGAGCAACTTTCAGAGTATAGTATTAATATTGCACTGATAAGAAAGGGAAAGTTGAGTTTCCTTTTTAACCTTTTCCCCTTTCCACTTCTTAATATTCTTCAGGCATTTCCATAATTTTATTTTTTTTTACTAGGGTGCTCTTAGTTACTCATGGTGATTTTGGGTCAATAGATTTTTTACTGTATCGGTGATTATATTTATTGAGGAGGTTAAATTGTCTATTAGGTTTGGTTTACTTATTTTTGTTTTCTTTTTTTAAAATATGTTTTCCAATCTGAATGACATCTAATACAAGTAGCAAGGAAACAAAAAAAATAAAAAAAAAAAAAAAAATCAGATGGAAAGAAGAATAGTTTAAAAAAAAAAAAAAAAAAAAAAAAAAAATCAGATGGAAAAGAAGAATATGTTTAGAGCACAGATAATGTCTTGCACACACACATTCATATAGTAGGACATGTCAAAGATTCATTTATAATAATTACCCTTGGCTAAACTATTATTTTCTTGAAAATCCTTTTTGACCGATTATTTCACATCATAGTAGGAAAAACAAAAGGGAAAAACTTGACAAGTGTGTCAAAGAAAGTTGGTGGATTTCTGTGATGTGCTTAAATATTCCAATTAGTAAGGCAAATGTGAAAAAGATTGATAGGACTGAACAAAATCTTATATTATTATGTCATTTGAATTCATTTTATAAAATATAATTGCTCGATTGTTTGTTTTCTTTAGGAGGAACTAACAGTAAAATTATTGGAGTTTTTGGAATCCCCACACGCTACAATTAATGTTTTGCTTGCTGATAAAGAAAAAGTTATAATTCTTGAACTGGTTTGGCTATATTCTAGAATATTAGGCAGTATTTCATTGTTGGATCGATGGTGGAATTTGGTGCTCATTATGATTTCAGAAAAGCAAGAAGCGCAAAGTTACAGAAAACAAAAATGTAAGCCCTGAAGAACCATCAGTTACACCAACCAATGTTTGTATTCCGTTGCTATTTGTGCATGAAAAACTATTATAACGATATGTGTTATATGTATATATTTTCTGGATGCACATTGATCTCTAATGCTGAACACAGATTTGGTATATTTCTGAAAAAGGTGTTGTTACTATCTGCTAGAAGTTTCTTTTTGAATCTATGCAAAAAATACTCCCATATCAAAACATGAATTAGTCATTTTCTGTCCTTTTTTTTATATTTTATGGTCAAACATTAATATGTTTTAGATAAGAGAGTGTTGATAACTTGATTGTCAAAAAGGTTTATGCCGATTTTTTTGCTTGTTCCAACTTTATTGGGCGGTTTAAGTAATCATCTATTGTATCAACATTCAGTTAATATATTTTTCTTTGAATGATTTTGATTGGAGTCAAAACTCGAATGAGCCATAAGTTGCCCATGCAGGTGTGATATTGTAATGCAAAGTTGGTAGCTTGCATTTAATTGGAGAGGGGTTAGACATTCAGATTCGAAATATATATGCTCGGTTGCTGACTGACATGGCTATGGTCATCTGCCGAATGTGAAACTATATTTTACAAATGTACTGTGTAATTTATTATAAATGTAAAAATATACTGTATAAATTATTATAAATTTATAAATTTATTTATTATATAAATTCACTCACGGGAAAAAAATCACCTGCCGCATCGCGGGACCATGAACCTAATGGGATCTAATTTTTGACACGGATCAATTCTCAAACTAGTCAAAATATGGACCAACGGAATCCGCCAGTGTAGAAAACTTCACCCTTACATCTTAATCTTATGCCAAACACGCGCAAAGAAAGTGGCGTGGACAGAAAATGGAAGACCATAATGGAAAGCACATAAAATACTCATTAGTTACTGGGACCCACCAACTGCCGAAGAGGAGCTGTAAGTGGGGACAAGGAAACAAAAAAAATATTTGGAAGAAACGAAGGTTTCTTTCAGCTTTTCAGTGCCTTGCTACTCTGTACTTTCATCAGTTGTTAGTTAAAAACCAACTCCTCTTCACTGGATAATATGAGTTTTGTCCGGTGAGTTTTGTCTCGCCGGCAGATCAATCTCGCCTTTCTCTCATTCCGGCAGCTGTAAGACCAAACACATTTTCTTTTATTTCCTACTTGACTTCCTCTCGCATTCCTTTCTCTCATTTCCTTGCTAGAAGTTTTACGCTTCTCCTCCTCTTCACATAGTCTCTGGCAAGGTGGCGCGTGACGGCAACGCGTTTCTGTTGAAATGTCGATAAGGCATTTTTGATTTCTGATGTCTACTGCGAACTGAGCAGGTATAAAAAAAAAAAAAAAAAGAATCTTTATCCTCTTTTTACACTTGTTTTCGTGGAAGAAGAAAGGAATCTCAATGTTCTGGGGTAGGATTTTGTTATATTAAGAAGTAAATAAAAAGAAAAGAGAAATTTATAAGAAACTAATATTTACTTTTATAATTGCCTTTTGTTGTTTGACAAACATTGCATTTTATTTTGTCTGTTTTGAAATTTACATTATAAAAAAAAAAACAAAAAAAGAAAGGAAAAAGGTATATATATAATGGGTTGTCTCTGTTATTGAATCATTTTGCTTTTTATTGAGAATTGGAACATTCATTTCTCTAAAGTGATTCTTGTGTTTTTGGTGGTGGATTTGATTGGTCAAAATGATCTTCGGATTGAAGCTTTATGTACAGTTAGTCTTGTAACAAAATCCTTCATTACTTCATTAGTTACTTACATGATCTAAGAATCAACTTTAGTAAGGTGCAGAATTATTTTTATTGCATTTGTAAATTACAATGTGTTTTGAATTCCCTTTGGTCAATGCTTTTGGGATGTAAGAGTTCTCTTTAAGCTGAGTAGCTAATCTAATGTGCTAAAAAATAAGTTATTATTTTCTAAAATGGGTTTATAAGTTTTGTTCCTCGTTCTTTTAACTTTTGTATATATCCAAGATTCTATTTTCATTGTGCTGGGTCAATTCTTTTTTCAAATGGATGTTTGTCCATAGTTATGGAAATGTTCACACTTCCTAATCAAATTTTGTTTATTGATATACTATAGACAAGGTAATCGGAAAGTGATTTGTGCATGGAAGATGAGCATTTCGTGGTTGGTGTGAATGTTTTTGGTTGTTGATTGACTGATGAATTGAGCTTATGATTCTCAAGGGGCTAATGGAAATGATCTGTGTTCTTTGTCCCATTTACTGTTGAGGCTTTTTACCAAGAAGATTATATTTTAACTTTAGTGAATTGCAAGGCATGCCTCAAGCTCAAAACTAATCGAGGCAGATACTTTATTGCCTAAAAGCACATGGCAATTCTTTAGCTGCAAGGTGCAACTTGTGCTCCTCTGTTATATATTGACTGCTATTCTTGAGGTTATGTTGTTTATACTGTTTATAGTAGGTTATACTAGTTTATGCTCTGTCGTAACAGTCAATTCAACAGAAAGCAACAATACAAGAATGAACTAGTCTTAACCTCTCTCTCCTTTCCTCCTCTACTCTACTCTTCTCTATTTGGGACTCATTCCAAGTAGATAGACACTCACATTCTTTTTGTCTAAAACATCAACTCTAATATTTTTATCTTATATTTTTTCAGCTCTACCCTGGTTTGTAATATTGATTTTAGTCACTCGAGCACTAATAATTCTATGAGATATCTTGTATGGAATATATGCTTGTTAAATCCAAAGAAAAGGGATTGTCAACTAAGTATTATTTGTCTTATGAATATGTCATGCGAATTTTGAATTTTGGCAAATTTTATTTCTTGTGTCTCACCTCTCAAAGGCATGTGCTTGTTCTTTGCTCCCACGTTTTAGGATCCCTTTGCATCTAATTTGAGCTTGTGCCTTTAATAGTATGACTTGAATTCTGTTGCAGTCTATTTCAAACAAGAGTTGTCTGGTGATGAATTGTAATGTAGAGAAGGAAGTTCAGCATAGCAAGAGAAATAAAGATTACCTTTGAACTTCGGCAATTCTTTGTTTTTATTGGTTTTCAGTACAATGTATTTTGTTCAATTGTTTGTTACTTTCGTTGGGTATTGCAGTGTCATTTTCTTGAACATTGTCAATTTAGTTTTTCCTTTTTACACTCTATATGCAATCAAATGCAGGGTTGCTCTTAATGGAAGCTGATTTATTATCTTGCAATCATCATCTTTCTTCAGGAAGGCAGTTTGTGCTGAGGCGAATGTAGAGATCATTTGACTACAATATTGAAATGGTTGAATCTATGAATGGTATGTACTGGAATGATAAACAATTATCTATCACAGGTTCTTCCGATCATTATATTTGCATTGAGCGAGTTTATTCAATTACCAAATGTCTTTCAAGATGCATGCAGGTTCTGGCCTTGTCTTTTGCTCATAATTAATTATGGTGGAAATTTTTTATTTTATTTGGAGTTATTTTTAATAAAAACAGAGAACTGGATCATAAAGGGAATTATAAGCAATGTGGTAAGTAAAACTGCTAGAATAAAGATGTATTGAACTGATAGCATTATCTTTAGGCATGGCTGTTTTGCTTGCATTTCCAAACATTACCTGTTTGTTGTCATGAAGAATAGCCTATTTATTCTGACTTCCTACTTCATTAGTTAATTTTGAAAAAGATTTGGATTTTTTTACACCCCATCTAGTTTTTAGCTGGGTCTGACCGTCTGAGTGCAAACTTGAATCACATAAACCCAGAAGCATTTTCATCTAAAAGAACCATCAGGAAGAACAACTATTCTCCCTTCTTTTAATTAGAGGATATTTTGTCCTTTTGTTGGGAACTTTTCATCTAAAAACGTTTGAACTTTAAGTTTGACTATGTCCATGCTTATGTTTATTGATGGAAGTCAATTGCTGAACCTTAGTAGGTTTAAATAGTTTGTACTTTAAGTGTGTACTTGTGTCTATTAATAGATATCAAGGGCCGAACTTTTTGAGGTTTAAAGTTATCACTTGAGGATGAACTCTGGATAATTGATCGAATCTTTTGCAAAGTCAGTGATTTATTAATCTTTGCCTATAAAAATTTCCAATTTCCAGATATTTGATCAAACTTAGTTGAATCCTTAAGTTACTTATTTTTAAGGGATTTGACATGGGGATGGAAACGTGGAACAGAAAGCATCTCCGCATTTTGCTTCTTTCCATTAATTTTCTAAAATCTACCTCCCTTCACGAAACTTAGATCTGCGCACTGGTATTAAAGGCCATATGCTCAGATAAATTGGCTTAATAAGTGGGGAAGTTTTGGAATCATCTTGTATAACACCAGTTGACTTGAGCTCTGTCCAGTGCTAATTTACTTTTATATCAGTTAATTACTTTGTTATATTTCATTATGGGATTTATTTCCCGAGGACCATCTCCAGCAAACCAAGTAGTCTTCTCTAGTCTCCCCCACCGTAGGCTAAAGAAATCGAGCATTATTGTCTCAATATCATATGTCACTTTTATAGGGATCTTAAAGAGGGACAAATAATATAGAGAAATACTGCATAAGCAAGCCAGAATTGAAGTAGTGCATTCCTTAACAAAAACGAAGCTCCTTCCTAAGTATTTAATCTTTTTACAATTTGCACCCTGCTAACAAATGAAGACTTGAAAACCCCCTTAAGTTAAAATGAAAACTACAGCGTAAAATTTCCTTATTTTTGGACAAGAATTTGGTTTCATCTGCAAATTAATTGAGACATGATGATATTGTTTGAAACTCTTTTGACACCCTGTATTATCCCTCTCAAAACACCTTTCAATCTAAATAGTTAGAACATTAACCACTGGAGTAAAAGGAAAATGAGTTTCCTTGTTGCATGCCTATAGAGAGGCCTCAAATCAACTCTTTGGTTGATAATTAGGGATGCCTATACGAACCAGGAAACCAAACACTCATTAATCTGCTTCCTTTATCTTGTCCATAAACATTGACATTGTCTTGATTTCTTTAATTGATATTGCTTGTTTTCAAACATCGTTGTAAGTAGAAGGAACATAAATTTGGATCGGAAAAACACGACAAGGATCTGCACATTAGGGTAAAAAGAATGATAGGGCAAGAGTGAACTTAATGGCCTAAACAACTATGATAAACAGCCTTGGGTGGGTTATGAAATGTCTTAAATATTTTCTAGTCTCCACTTTTCTTTTCATTTATAGAGCTTTATTTGGGAAGAGGCTACTAATTCTTGGGTTTTGGGACATACAATTTACAAGGAGCTACATTTTCTTGGAACTTTCAGCATTGAGGAAAGCTTTTAATTCTTGAGATTTTTAGAGAGCTTAACTTGGAGTGAAGCTTTTAATTTTTAGAATTTTGAGAGAAACATGTTATGGGAATTAGGCATGTGAGCAATTGGTTTGACTTTTTGGTGTCCACTGATTATCAAAATACATTTACTGAATTGTTGTTGCAGCAGTGATGAATAGTGAACAATCAACATGTTAGAGATTTTTGGATTGTAAAGAATATTGAATCAGATTTTTGGCTGTTGGATCTAGCCGGGTTGATTGTGCATAACTTTGTCTTAGGTCTCTATCTCACTTCAAGTGCTTTTACTGCTAATTATCTGATTTACAAGATGGCATACTGTGTACTATTTTGTTTACTTTGCCATCAACAAGTGTTAGAAGTAAGGAAGATCTTGTTCTGTATGTATAACTTTTTCTATGCCATCTTCTATTGTGGAGGAGATTTTTTTTATTCGTAAGATTTTTATTATGATAACAAAATATTGGTTTATTAAATCTTGCTGCTTTTGTTTTAAATTTTACCATGAATTTGGCACCTTTTTGGGATAAATATTACTGTATTTTTTCTTTGTAAGCTCATGGTACTACCAAATTCATAAATAGGATTATTATGGCTCAGGTTTTTCCTTCATAAATAGGATTATTATGGCTCAGGTTTTTCCCGAAGTGATTTGGAGGGCTCAGCTTCTGGACAGAGTTTGGATGGAAGTTTCAGGAAGTCTAGCTCTGGTTTGTGATAACATTTTATTGCTTATCTTTTAGTTTCATTTTTGTTCTCTTTTGTTGTTACCTTCTTCTCAATTATACATTTGTCTCGTGAAAATAGTGAAATTGTGAATGTTTCAATCATCTTCTGGCTTCTAAGAAACAAATTCTTGTTTTCAGAATTTCAACTTAGGAGATGATTAGGACGAACTCAATTTAATGCATAGGCTTTAATTTCATATTTCATATTTTAAGGCACCTTGAGAAGTCTTATAGAGGATCCCATAAATGGCGAGAAAATATCTTTGGTTTCTATATTTGCTTGTTTATTTCTTTGGCGATAAAGAAATATGCTATTGGAAAATACTAGAAGAACCATGGAGTGAAATTGCAAAGCTTAAATTATAAACATTAGTTTGATGCCAATGGGACAAAGAAAACAAATGAAAGAGAAAATGAAGAGAGAAAAGAAAAGCAAGAAAAATATTTCTATACTAAAGTTAGTATAAACAACTCTCTATAGCATGCAAGTCTTTGAACGGTCAAGTGTAATTTCCCATGCTCATTTAGTAAATATTGAGAGGTTTTTCTATCAAATTAGCTTGTATATTAAAATATTGTGGCGACTGGTACTCTGGTGACGATATAAAGGATACCATTGATTGTTATTGTGCATCAATAACCAATTAGCTTCCTTTGAAATAATCTTCCCCACCTTCACTTGATTAGTAAAAATTTTTTCAATTTCTGAATTCTTTCCATGCAATGTATTAATATTTGTCGTTTTCTGCCATATGTTAAAGTTTGGAATTAACAATGGCATATGAATTTCCATTGGTGCAGTTATCTCTGCCCGTAGTGTATCTAGCATTACTTACTGCTTCAAGCAAGTTCCACTTCCTACTTCTTTAGAAGGGTACTCAAGGCAACTAAAAGACTATGGAAAGAAACTTGTCAACCTTGAGTTATTTAAACAGAGTCTTGAGGACTGGATTTTGGAAAATTTTCATGCAGATTCAGGCAATTGATCAGTCTTTGCAGATCTCCCTTCTCAATTGATGAGTTGCGGAAAACTTGATTTTTGGCATTGGCAGGGTTGTCCTATTTTCAGCACTATGCCGTATGCCTTGCTTACCTTATCTTCTTGATGATGCCAAAAGAAAGATAAGTATTTTGCAATAGAAGATTTTTCTCATGCTATTGTGGAATGTCTATGGCGTACTTTCTTGGCAAAAAAGTGGGCCATTGCCATTCTTTTTATCTTTGTCCCTGTTCATTCCTGGATTTCAAAGTTTACGCTCGTACAGAAGGCAATATCAGGGGAAGGCTTGAAGAGCTTTGGGGTTTAGCTTTGATGTCAAAAAAACTGGATGATCACAAGTTCATTGGGGTCAAGTTTGTGAGCTTGCCTTGATTCAGATCAGAATTATTATCAGATAACGATGTTTAAAAACTATCTGCCAGCTGCATATCTTGTGAAGCCCTCTTTGTTTATGGCCTTCATATAACTTATTGCCCTCTTTTATGGCCTTCATATACTTATTGCTAGGAGTTTGAGCAAGCTCAAAACAATTAGCCATGATTCTGTTTTTATATTGGTTTTTGACTCTAAATTCGGTGGTGTGGTGAAGCTTGGAGGTGATCTCAGTACACTTGAAGTGAAGTCAACAAATCCATATCAATCTGTTATTGAATGGATTAAATGTCATGCTGAAGTTAGAGTTTCCACTGTTGACCGGGTTTGGAACAAGCTAGGTAATGCAAACTGGGGGGACCTAGGAACTCTGCAAGTACTTCTCGCAACTTTCTATTCCATTGTACGGCGGAATGGGCCACCAAGGAAATCAATAGCCTCTTTGGCCTCAGATCATATTCGCCGTCTTCAAAAGCGCAGGTTAGAGTCCTGCCTTAGTGAAAATGAGAATGCGCTGGTACCTTTCCAACAAATGGGACATCAAGGAGAGATTATTGAACTTAACCAAATTGACGATCCTTCCAGAAAGTAAGCATCGCGTTTGAAGCTTAGGCAGGGTGAAATATTGATGTTGGATGACCAGCAGCAGGGGCATAAGTGTTTTCAAATTCAGGATTCTTTGATTGGAGGACATTATTTTCTCTATAATGCTGTGTCTTTAGACTGTCCAACAGAGCTATTGACTTTATACATAGGTGCCCATCCACGTAGACTGGAGCCATCTTGGGAAGATATGAGTTTGTGGTACCAAGTGCAGAGGCAAACAAAAGTACTGAACATCTTGAAGCAGCATGGAGTTGCAAGCAAATATTTACCAGAAATTGTTGCCTCTGGCCGAATTTTGCATTCTGGTCCATGTAACAAGCAGAGCCCTGGGGGTTGTTGCGATCCCCTGGGGGTTGTTGCGATCACCATGGTGCGGACCCCAATACTTGTGACATCTCCTGTTTGGAAGCAACTCTCTTTCATTGTAGCTCAGGGATGCTCCATTTCATCCGAGGACGGCAGTTAAGATGTTGCCGAGACTGCCTTTCTTGCTCTGCAAAATCAGCAATGGCTGGTGTGCCAACATGGTTGATATATGTCCTGAGAACATAATGTGTTGTTGACTCCCAAAGGGCAAGAAATTAGATTCTTGGTATGTAAAAACCAATTTCCTGGGGGACGTTTTTTTGGGCAGGTATAGAAGATTAGGGAACAGCCCAGGAATAAACCTACAGCAGTTATAGAAGATAGGGACAGCCCAGGAATAAACCTACAATTCTCTTCATCCCATGCGCTTCAGCATGGGAAGCTTTGTCCATCATCTGATGCTGAAAGCCTCATTTACCTCCTTTTTTTTCTTAGTGGAGGGACTATGCAGCAGCAAGATCTATTGAATCAGCATTGCAATGGAGGGAGAGAAGCTGGGCAAAGCGTTTGATTCAGCAGCAACTCAGTGAGGTTTCAGCTCTTTTAAAGGCATTTGCTGATTATGTAGATAGCCTTTGTGGAACTCCATACCCAGTTGACTATGACATTTGGTTAAAAAGGCTAAATAGGGCCATAGACGGCTCAGCTGACAGAGGTAAAATGGTGGAAGAATTATCATACACACTAAGATTAAAGGATGTTGCAGAATCTTCAGGAGCTGCTGGAGGTGGCATTTAAATACAGAGCAGATGATACTTGCTTTTGTAACTTAGTCTGGCTGATTTTTTGGTTAAATTTTCTTCAGCTAGCTTTCGTTATTCTAGCACGTAGTTGAGACGCTATGGAATTGTTTTTTGCTCGTTAAAATGCCTTTTGACTTGAGAATATTACCCCCTCCTCCGGATTTGAAAAGTGGGGAGATAGGACATGCTATGCTCCTCTCATCTTGCACGAATTTTGCCTTCATTGTATATCGCATTGACATGACAAATTTGAGATGCATGCAATGCAAATTTTTTTTTTTTTTTTTAAATAATGAGAGCCTAATATCCAAATTTTGCAAGTTTTGCTGTTATATATGTTTTTAGTTTTTTTTTTTTGGTTTAAAAGTTTTAATTGAACCAAACTTATGCTAGCTATTTATAAAAAATTCAAATCAAATCATAATAGGACTTAACTAAATTAACACATATAAGTTGTGGCTCAATTGGCAACACAGGCTGAGGATGTGAAAAGACTCTCGGTTGGCAGGGGATGTGGGAAGACTCTCGGGTTCATTCCCCACTAAACGCACCTGCAGGAAAGAGCGATGAGCCTTAACTGTGATTAAGTCCCAAGCCAAATGAGGAGATCATCGCCTCAACTGTAACTAAGCCCCAAGCCGAATTAGGATGTCACAGTAATGAGTCCGGACACTGATAGTTTACACCAAAAAAAAAAAACTAAACTTATAGATAAGGTTCGGTTTAGTTAGTTTTGGCAGGAATTTCAAAGAGAATAATAATATACTTTATATAAATTACTTATAATAACAAGATTACTTATAATAATCTTAGTAAAGTGTAGAATAACGGGATTACCTGTAATAATCTTAGTAAAAGCGTAGAAATTCTAAAATATCCTTAGTTATTGGATAATTGATAATGGTTTGAATTTATTAAATAATTTGAGTTTTTAATAATTGGTAAGTTAGAGTTTTTTTAATACATTTGAATATTTTATATTTTATTTTAAATATTTGATTGTATTTTAATTATAATTTAAATAACATTAGCGATAGTCAATTTTTTTTTTTTTTTTTTAAATAACATTAGCGATAGTCAATTTTTTTTTTTTTTTTGAAAATTATCATTTAAAATTTTTTTTAAAATTTTATTTTATTTTTTAAATCAATTTTTTTTTTTTTTTGAAAATTATCATTTAAAATTTTTAAATTTTATTTTATTTTTTTAAACTTTACCGTTAAGCATTTAAAACTTTTAAATTTTTTTTATTTTTTTAAACTTTACCGTGTGGCATCTTCTAAATACAAATGTGGGAATAGGGAATAAGGGGATTTCAATATCGCCCTTAATGAAATTTAGAATATTTAAAATAGTCTTAGTTATAGCCAATTAAAAAATTACATTTTAATAATTGATTAGATGTAATTTATAAAAATTATTTTTAAAATAAGTACATATAGATAATTAAGAATTTTAAAATTTTAAGTTGTATTAGTGCTATAACCCACGTGATGCGCATAGCAATATTAAAGGATGAAATAATCTTTTATAATATCATTTAAAAATAATAAAATTGTATAAAAAAATGATCATAAAATGCATTATAAAATTGTATCTTATTGAAATAGACAGAAAAAATTGTAATGCTAAGATGTGTCTTCTTAAATATCATGCGAAGCCTTTCATTAAGGTATGTAATAACAAAAGTCATGCATGATATGACCTACATAAAAAAATGCACACACACTATTAACGTGTTTTTCAATAGTGATAATAATTTTGAGAATTTAACTAATTATATTGAAATAAGAAATTAAGTAGTTTTTATTTTATGTTTATGATTTATTATAAATGATTGTTTATTTATTTGAAATATTAATACATTATACTTATTTAGTATACTATGTTCTATGCATGTGAATGTTCTATTTTTCTAAAAATTATTGTATCTCGTACGTTCCTGTATCTCGTATCCATATCTGTGCAACTTAGCTCTTGGTATATGAGATTACTCCACACACCAAGCTAATCAACCAAGTTTTTTTTTTATTACCAAGAAAAAATGAAGTATTTTTTAAATTTATTTTTGTTTCTTTTTTTTATTAATGAATGATCAAAAATACTCTCGTTACAACTAAAAACATATTTCAATAGTATTAGTAAGTCATTCGTCTTTGTCATACTCTAAAATTATTTTCCATCAGAGAGATTTTTTAATGAAAACTATGATAAATAAATAGAACTGGGAGGAGGTTAACTCTAGGCTGCATATTGATCCGTTCAGTTACCAATAAATTTAATTTTTTTTTTTAAAAAGTCAGTCCAACAACTTAATTTAGAATTGAAGTGTTTTTTTTTAATTTATTTTTATGTCTTTTTTTAATGAATGATCAGAAATACTCTTGTTAAAACTAAAAACATATTTTGGTAGTGTTGGTAAATCATTTGTCTTTGCCATACTCTAGAATTATTTCCCTTCAAAGAGAGATTTTTTAATGAAATCGAATAAAGGTCAATTTATTCTCTGAACTTGTTTAGTAGGATAAAAAAGGTTAGATTTGATATTTTGAGCCAATTTTGTCCTTGAACTTGTATAAAATGATTAAAAAGATTCGATTTCACTTTTTTAAGCCAATTTAACCCTTGAACTTGTTTTGATTTTTATAAATTAATAATTGATTTAATTTAACATGATTGACTTTTTATCCTTTTTGTCCTACATTTAGAATACTCAGATCAAACTTTTCCAATAGTTATGAACATAAATTTTAAATGCATAAAAGCATCATTTCTTGTAATATAATAAATTTATAAACAAGCGTTCTAACTTTAATTTATTCAATATAAAAATGCATAGATTTCATAATCGATAACCCAGTAATAGAGATTAATTTTAAAATGTTCAAATTAATACATATTTATAAATTTAAAACCATCAATCAAGGTAAAGAGAGATACAATATACTTCATATATCATTTTTCTATATTTTATAATTAATTAATTTATACTTTATTAATAATTAATTAATTTTTTAATAAATTAGTCAACTTGATCCCAACTACAGTTTTAATAAATGTTTGTATAATTATTTTCACATTGTAAGTATAATGAAGAATTAGGGATTAAATTGACTCAAAATGTCAAATATGATTTTTTAAACCATTTTAAATAAATTTAAGGATTAAATTGGTTTAAAAAGTGAAATTGGATCTTTTTAATCATTTTATACAAGTCCAAGGGCTAAATTAGTCCAAAATGTCAAATCTGACTTTTTTATTCTGCTAAACAAGTTCAGGGGCCAAATTAACATTTATTCCTAATGAAAACTATGATAAATAAATTGAAATTGCAGGAGGTTAGTTCTACGTTGTATATTGATCAATTCAGTTATCAATAAACTTAATTTTTTTTAAAAAAAAATCAGTCCAATAATTTAATTCAAATTGAAGTGTTTTATTAATTTATTTTTGTATCTTTTTTTTATTAATGAATGATCATAAATACTATCGTTATAACTAAAAACATATTTCGGTAGTCTTAGTAAGTCATTCTCCTTTGCCATACTCTAATTCTCATCAAATAGAGATTTTTTCTTGAAAACTATGATAAATAAATTGAAATGGAAGGAGGTTAGCTTTAGGCTGTGTATTGATCCGTTCAGTTATAAATAAACTTAATTTTAAAAAAATTAGTCCAACAACTTAATTCAGAATTGAAGTATTTTTTCAATTTATTTTTGTTTTTTTTATTAATGAATGATAAAAAGTACTCTCATTACAATAAAAAACATATTTTGAAAGTCTTGGTAATCATTCATCTTCGCCATACTCTAGAATTATTTCCCTTCAAAGAGAGATTTTTTAATAAAAACTGCGATAAATAAATTGAAATTGGAGGTTAGCTCTAGGCTGTATATTGATCAGTTCAGTTATAAATA
The DNA here is from genome assembly GCF_014843425.1 of Jatropha curcas. Next base: position 14,317 of record NW_023590653.1, on the reverse strand, counting down.
AACTTAATTTTTAAGGAAAAAAAATAATAGAACAACTTAATTTAGAATTGAAAGTGTTTTCTTTAATTTATTTTTGTGTCTTTTTTTATTAATGAATGATTAGAAATACTCTCGTTACAACTCTTTTTTTATTAATGAATGATTAGAAATACTCTCGTTACCAACTGAAACATATTTCGGTGGGGTTCTTTTGCGTAAGTTCATCTTGTAACAACCCCGCCGCCCGATTCCCGAAAGACCGACGGTGGAATTGCCACATTCAGTGCTGGAGGCACCGTCTCCTAACCTACATATAAAATCATACAAATCATACAATTGTATTATGAATTAGAATTGGACTTAAGTATTCACAAGTTTTAGCAAGTAATAATATTTTGTTTTGAAAATGATTCTGTGGAGAGTCCTACAGAAAATACTGAAAAGTTTCCCCTAAAAATAGGAAGTCGCCAAAACATATGAAATACAAGCACTCCCAAAATTCAAACTTCCAAACCCCCCATCAAACTCCAATATCAACACAATTACCATTTTTAATATTCATTCAATTTCAATACATTCATTTAAACATTATCAAACTTCTAATGCTTCTAACATTAAATAAGTCCAGTTTTATCTCCCAATATATATACACCAAAATAATTTACAATCAACATGCTTAAGTTTATTAAATGAAAATATATACAGTCTCCAAAATGTAATACTTATACATGCCATAATTCTTAGTTACAAAAAAATACTAAGTAACTTACCAAAAATATTCTTCTTCAGCTCTGATGCTACTCTTCCGGTCTTAAGCAGCAAGCACAATCCTCCAATCCTCGCGCGTTTCGATAAAATCAACGCGCTGAGTATAAAAACTCAGTGGTCCTCATAAAACACAACACAAACCAATGTTGCTGATGACAACATACTTTAAAAAAAAATCATTATATACATAAAATCATTTAAAATTTGAAACATGTATTTTACATATGTACACCAACACATCATGCTTTAAGAAACTCATTTGATATTCTTAAATAAGTTATGCGTTAAAAAACTAAGAGTTATTAACCATAATGTATTCTCATTTCATTTCACTTCCTTAAAAAATATTTTATAAGGGCTCACATACACTTCGGAGAAAAAGAAGCAGATAAGTTTTCATAGCTTATTCATAATGGCCTTAGGTCGCCAACCTTTCCATAACATATAGAGCGCGTCCGCCCTAACATAAGACACCCACGTGCCTAGCATATGATCATAGCTTCTTATCATAATGGCATCAAAATCCGAGCATGCTCATCATACATAATAAAATCAGATCATGCATCAAATCCACACCAAGTATATTAGAGCCCAAAAACATTTCTCATAAAATTCATATTCTTTAGTCTTCTCATAATAAAAACTTAATTTAAACTTAAGTAATTCATAAAAATTCTAATAAAAACTTAATTTAAACTTTTAAGTAATTCATTAAAAATTCTTTCATACTTAAACAAAATACTTAACATAGAAAATTTCCAGCATAAAAAAGTAAACATTGACCCTTGCTGTGTTTTTAAAAACATAACTTTGAGTTATGTAGTCTCCAAATTTGAATGAAATTCAGATCAATTGAAAGCTAAGACAAAATTATAACAAATGTTATGAAGGGATCACAGCCCAGATCAATATGGAGATAACAAAACAAAAGCTAGGAACAACAGACTGACAGACCATACCTGATTCAGCAGAACCAAGTCCATTGTTTATTGAATCCCTACTAAAACAAACAACTCAAATGAAACCAATCTAGAACGAGAGAAGTCTCAAAGATATAGGGGCAAACAACTTTTATGAAGAACTCCAGAACCCTAATCTTGTCATTATAGTGGTCAAAATGGGCACTCAATCAGTTGCATGCATGTGGGTCCCGACACAAACAGAGTCAATTTGGGTGTTTTCAGCCATAAGTTGAGCTATGTATCTTCAAATTGGACACAAGAGGATGGGTTGGAAAGCCTAAGAGATAGACCTTACAACTTTTATAAGGACTCAGATACAAATGGAAACTAGAAAGGGATCGAAAAATTGCTGGTCCTTAATCTCACTCAAAAACACGTTTTTCCCAAATTTCAGCTTCCTTTACCCATGAAAGGAACACGAACAATAAAGAATACAAGGGAGAAATGCTCTACCACAACATAAATACTCATCAAACATCACCCAAGAGGCATGTTATTGCAACCAAAATTCAAACAAATCCAATCATTTTCATACAAAATCCCAAAATATTACACATGAGGCATAAAGGCACAAAATCAAAAATTTTGAGTAAGGTAAGTGTGTCTTTTATGAACACTAACCCTTCAAAACAAGCTTTAACAAGCTTTTTGATCAAAGCTTTCTCAAGCTTTGCGTTTCTATGCCCTTATCTTTGTTAGAATGCTCTCCACCCTACTACATGTAAGAAACTCAAAAATCAAACAAAGAAAACAAATAAAAGAAGTAATTGGAGCATGATTAAGGCATTGTATATGCCTAAAGACAACTCTAAAACCCAAATAATTCACTTATCATAAATTCACTTACTTGACCCAAGTAGGAAAATCAACCAAATTCCTTGAAATTAGTCACCAAGATTACTTCTCTAGCTTCACTCTCTAAGATTTTATGACTTAAATCAAAGTTGGATTGGTGTTTACTAATGTTACTAAGTAAGAATTGAAGAAAATGAAGAAAATGAAGAAAAAGAAGAAGAAGAAAAGGAGGAGGAGGAGGAAAACGCGTAAGGCATAAGAAGAAGGAAAAATTGGCTTCAATAAATTGATTGGTGCCTTAATAAAAAGCAAACTTAGGGTTTTTGGTCTTTTCTCCAAATTTGGAGGGGTGTTTTGGTTCTTTTCTTTGAAATAAGAAATTAAATATTTTTTATTTTATATTTATGATTTATTATAAATGATTGTTTATTTATTTGAAATATTAATGTATCATACCTATTTAGTGTGGTGTGTCCTAAGCGTGTGAATATCCTACTTTTTAAAAAATTTTCATATCCATATGTTTCCGTATCTCGTGCCATGTGAACATATAGTCTGACTTATGGTCCATGAGACTATTCCATACATCAAGTTAATCAACTTAGGTATTTTTTTTTATTACCAAGAAAAAATTAAGTATTTTTTTAAAATTTTTTTTTGTGCCTTTTTTTATCAATGAATGAATAAAAATACTCTCGTTACAACTAAAAACATATTTTGGTAGTCTTGATAAGTCATTCGTCTTTGCTATACTCTAGAATACTCTAGAATTATTTCCCATCAAAGAGAGATTTTTTAATGAAAACTACGATAAATAAATTGAAATTGGAGGAGGTTAGCTCTAGACTGCATATTGATCATTTCAGTTATTAATAAACTTAATTAAAAAAAAAAAATCAGTCCAACAACTTAATTTAGAATTAAAGTGTTTTTTTTTTAATTTATTTTTGTGTGTCTTTTTTTATTAATGAATGATCAGAAATACTCTCGTTACAACTAAAAACATATTTCTGTAGTCCTGGTAAGTCATTCGTCTTTGTCATACTCTAGAATTATTTCCCATCAAAGAAAGATTTTTTAATGAAAACTATAATAAATAAGTTGAAATCGGAGAAGGTTAGCTCTAGGCTGCATATTGATCAGTTCAATTATCAATAAATTTAATTTTTTTTAAAAGAAAATCAGTTCAACAACTTATTTTGGAATTGAAGTGTTTTTTTTTAATTTATTTTTGTGTCTTTTTTTATTAATGAATGATCAGAAAACTCTCGTTACAGCTGAAAACATATTTCAGTAGTCTTGCCAAGTCATTCGTTTTTGTCATATTCTAAAATTTTATTTTCCATCAAAGAGAGATTTTTAATAAAAAGTCATTCGTTTTTGTCATATTCTAAAATTTTATTTTCCATCAAAGAGAGATTTTTAATAAAAACTACGATAAATAAATTAAAGTGAAAGGAGGTTAGCTCTAGGCTGCACATTGATCAGTTTAGTTATGAATAAACTTAATTTAAAAAAAAAAAAAAGAAATCAGTCCAACAACTTAGGTAGTGTTTGGTATTGTTGTGGTTTCCTGGTTTTTCTTTTAATTTTGGTTAAAAAAACAGAAACATGTTTGTTTTAAAATTGTTTAAATTTATTTTTTTAACTTTTTTCAAAATCATTTAAAAAACAGAAAATGTGAGTTACAAAACCACAAATCATGTGCCTTTCAAAAAAAAAAAAACCACAAATCATGTTTTACGCGATATTTTTTGATACACTTGTTAGTACGCTTCTCCCTTCTCTCGCTCACAAGTCGTTTCTATAAATAAATACACTTGCCTCTCCTCCAGGTTGAAATCTATATCAAATTGGATTTGACTCTCCCCTGATCCATTTATAGTTGTAAGATACAGCTGATAAGAGTATTCTCCAAATATTTGAGGAAGATCCATCTACTAAAGGCAGCTGAATTTGTAAGGTATTTGAATTTACTTTATAATTTTTTTTATTATTATTCATTGCACAACTATTATTATTTAGTTGAATTTTTTTTCTCAATTATTTTACTTCGGTTGGAACTTGGTTGAGTTCATATTCTTTTTTTCATATTCCTGTGAATCTTTGAAGATTTTTTATTATCTTTTACTAAAATATCTGCATTCATTGCTCCAAATTTTGCTTTTATGCTCCAAATTTTGCTTTTATATCTGTATATGGATGTGTTTAGCAATTGATAAAATGTCCATTTTGGCAAAATGAGTGGACTGCATTCATAAAAATCTTTCTCCATTCTAGCTGGAATTTTTCTTTTTTTTCTTTTATCATATTCATGTCATGCTCCATCATTTAGTTGTAACCTTCTGTAACAAGTTGTAATTATTATATGTACTTAAAAATGTAATTCTAAAAAAACAGAAAAAGCAACTAATTTCAATTTCCATATTAGTTTCTCTAAAAATGGTGCCTCTGATTAGATTAATGATTTAAAAAAAAAGATCAGATCAATGTTTTCCTCCAAGAGATGCCTTTGGAAAGTGACAATCCAATGGCTTGAAATGTCATTCTTAGCCAATCTGAAACGAAATGCACAAATCTGCTAAGTAATTACTGCTCTTTTGTTCTTATGATAAGAATCCATCTCTCTATCTCTCTCTAGAAGCTAGCCTTGCCATTCCTGAAGAGAAGAAGTGCTTAGAAAATATAAATGTAATGCAAAGATCTAGAAGCTAGCCTTGCCATTCCTGAAGAGAAGAAGTGCTTAGAAAATATAAATGTAATGCAAAGAATGGGTATTGATATGGTTTTATCCATAATAGCTATGGTTATTGCTGCACTAGTAGAAATGAAAAAGCTTGAAATGAGTCAAAAAATGCCAAATTCAGAAACTGTTCCTATAAGCATATTTTGGTTACTGCCTCGGTACATTTTGTTAGGGATTTCTATATATTTACTGTTGTGGGTATGCAAGAATTTTTTTACAGTGAAATTCCTGGTAGAATAAAAACTATGGGAATTGCATTGAACACAAGTGTTTTTGGTGTTGGAAGTTTTGTGAGTGCTTTTTTGATAACTCTTATTGAAATTTTCACTAGTTCAAGAGGGAAGGGAAGCTGGTTTAGTGATGACATGAAATAAGCTCACTTGGACAAGTATTATTAGCTTCTTGCAATTTTAAGTACAATGAGTATGTTTATTTTATGTTATTTTATGTAAATTTTATAGGCGTAGGAGTGATTTGGATAATGAGAGTTGTAAATGATAATTTTTAATTTGTTATTAAAAATTAACAATGGGTTGAAATTTTTAATTTGGATAATGAGTCATTATTGAATATTGAAACATAATGTACATCATTGGGTTGTTGACCATAGGAGAAATATGAATCAGAGATGAGCCATCTCATCAAAGAATCCATATATACAAGACAATGTCAAAAGTGACTCTCTCTTTCTCTATCTCTGTGTTTCTATGTATAAATATTAATTATATAATTAAAAAGTGTGGAGGCAATGCCATTTGCATGATTAATCTCTGTATCCATCTCTGTGTCTCATTGCATTAACTAGTTTGAAATTTTTCAAGATAAGACTTATATAAGCTTCTGCTAAGTATTCCATATTGAATGGTTACAAGTGTTACTGGAAAAGTTCTTATAAAAAATGAAAGACAGAAAAAACAAATTATTGAGAGGAACAAGTGTAAGGAGGAGAGTTGTGTCCATGGCAAGTTGCAGGGAAAGATTAGACGCACATTTGAATGTTATGGACCTTTTCACTGTTGTTGTTTTAAGATAATATAGTCAGGTTTCCACATATATTCATCCACACCTTCATATATATATATATATATATATATATTTTTGGATGGTCTTGATTTTGAAGGCTAATAATTCTCAAATGATATGTTTGGCTTGAGTTCATTTGAAGGCTAAATGACACAAGTTGTCAATTTCACCTATGATGCAATTTCAAATATTATAATCAAGAACTTACCGATCATTGTCAATTTTAGTGTAAGTTATTGAAAATGTGGATTATTGATAATAATTATAATTATCTTTTTAGTGTAAGTTAATTGGTAGTATTCATAAATATTTTTGTTTGATTACCTTACTATTCTTTATGTTTTTTTGATTAAATAGTTTATTAGTAGTGATATTAATATTAATTTAATTGTGTCAATTTTTTTGTCACGTTAGAAACATAATTTTAATAATTTTAAGTTTTTCTTAGATGGAGGAAATGAAATTAGTCAAAAAGATGCAATCTGGTCTGAAAAGTCTGAAGATTATTTTATATCCTTAATGGAGGAGGAAATGAAAAAAAGATGGAGGAAATGAAATTAGTCAAAAAGATGCAATCTGGTCTGAAAAGTCTGAAGATTATTTTATATCCTTAATGGAGCAGGAAATGAAAAAAGGAAATAGAAAACAACTACTTTTTCTGAAGATTATTTTATATCCTTAATGGAGGAGGAAATGAAAAAAGGAAATAGAAAACAACTACTTTTACTAAGAAAGGTTGAAAAACAATTTTGGAATGATTGCTTGAAAAAACTGGAAAGCAATATACTCATATTCAATTAAAAAATAAATTCAATGCTCTTAGAACTGGATGGAAGAACTTCAGTAAGCTTCTCAAGAAACAGTAATTGGATACAATTAATTAACAAGGCAAATTAGTGCTACTGATGATGTATGACAAAGGTTAATTCAGGTATTAATTTAAATTATTTCTATTATTTTGATTTTTTTGGAGTTGCAATGAGTGCTTATTAATAATTTTCTCCAATTTAGGTTAATAAGCATGCTAGGAGATTTAAGAAAAAATTATGTAAAGAATATGAAAAATTATGTATGATTTATGGTGATACTATTGCTACTGGAGCTTATGCTCATGCCTCCACAAAAAGCCCTTCTATTAGTGAGGATGAAGGAAGTAATGGTAAAACTTTTGATGATTCAAACGACGAAGGACATGATGCTCCAAAAGGTAAGAAAGGGAAATATGTTGCTAGCTTAGAAAATAATTGCCATAGATCAAGAGAGCAATTTCAAAATGCAATGACTCAAGCCTTGACTATAAATGGTAAAAAATTCTAAGAAAAAGTTAGAAATAATGGGGAAAAATTAGTTTAGAAACATTATCTACTTCAAATGGAAATAGTGGAAATAACATGCAAGATCAAGAGTCTGTATTAAATTGCCGAAATATACTTAACACTCTTGAAGGAATAGATGGATTATCTTATACAAAAGCAACTAAACTTATACATGATAATCCGTATGGGGAACCATGTTTTTAGCTATGCAGAAGGAAGGAAAAAAGATTGGATGCTAAAAAACCGATCCTTGTTTGCCAACCACACAATTCTTAATATTTAAATTTGACTGTGATTTTAGCTATGTTTGATTAACTTTTGTTGACCTTTTGCATTTTTAAATTAAGAAATTTCAGAAGTGGTAATATGAGACATTTATTGTGATTTGTTGTTCTTATGATTAGTATTAATAACACCATGACTTTATGAAAGTTAATATTAATTGTCTTATATTTCAATACTCCTAAATATACATATATCTTTTTATATTTTTTTTGTTAGGTTTGATTATTAAAGAGTTAAAATATGGAACTAGAGGAATTTCTTTCAGATTCTGACGAAGAGGAAGAGCAATTGTTAATTATTTATTTAATCAAGAGTACAACCACCTGTGCCAAAAGAAACATCGCCCACAAAAAATATCAGCATTAACAGGTCATGAGTGTGTTATAGAAGTATTAAATGGTCATCCCAAAAACATGCTTTGAGTTATTTCAAATGGACCAACATATTTTTATTAATTTATGTAAGGAGTTAAAAGGAAGAAGAAAATTGAAAGATTCTAAACTTCTTTCAGTTCAAGAACAACTAGCTATGTTTCTTACTACTATTGGTCAGAATGCATGACATCAATTTGTGGGAGATAGATTTCAACAGTCCATACAAACAACATCCAAATATTTTAGAAAAGTCTTATTTGCTATCTATTCTCTTGCAAAACATCTAATTGTTCATCTATCATTTGGAGATACTCCTCTAGAGATAAAATGCAATAGAGGATATTATCTATTTTTTAAGGTATAATCTCTTCAAAAGTCTTTTTTATTTAATAAGAAATAGATCTATAATTTTGTTTTCTTATCAATATTATTATTTTAATACTAGGTTTGTGTGGGAGCAATTGATGGTACACATATTTCTGCTCGTGTTCCAACTGATCAGCAAACTTCATAACGTTGTAAAAAAGTTAAGCCAACTCAAAATATTATGTGTGTTTGCTCATTTGAAATGCGTTTTACTTTTGTCGTGACAGGTTGGGAAGGAACAACAAATGATGCAAGAGTTTTCCTGAAAAACATTACTAAGCCAGAAAATAAATTTTCTATGCCACCACGAGGTAAATATTATTTAGTGGATTTTGGATATATTAATATGCCTGGTTTTTGTTCACCATATCGTGGAGAATGTTCTCACTTACGTGATTATAGAGATGGATGAAATCCACAAGGTCCAAAAGAATTATTTAAATACATGCATTCGTCTCTGCATAATTTCATTGAATATTGTTTCAAAGTATTAAAAGCACATTTTTCCATTCTTAGAGATATGGCTCCATATCATTTGAAGCAAAAAAAAAAAAAAATGCATTGTTCTTGCTTGTTTTGTCATTCATAATTACATAAGAATGCAAGGCAATATAGATACTTTATTTGTAGAATATGCAAATGATAACATGGTGATAGATGATGACCAAGGAATTGAAGCACATGAAATTGTCAACATCGATTCGAGCCAACTTCGTCGAATGAATAGCTTTTTTGATAAATAGCTCAACATTTGTGGCAAAATTATTATTATTATTATTATTATTATAGAATAATTCATTTCCTTTTGGATATGATTTCTTGTTTTAAATAAAAAAAATGATTCTATAATTGTATTCTCTCTTTGTTTTTTTAGGGATAATTGCAATTTTGGTGTATGAAACATTGTATTCTCTCTTTGTTTTTTTAGGGATAATTGCAATTTTGGTGTTTATGAAACTGTCACGACCCGTTTCCGTGGGCCGGACCGGCCACTAGGGCCTAGGTGAAGCTTTAAGGCCCCCGAGGCCCGTAGTTAAGCCTAAATTATTCAATCTGTTACATGATTCTCCTAATTTCAACAAAACAGTAAGCCATTATGCGACTAGCCCATATGACTTAAGATATAAGTTTTATAAAATTTTCAAACATCTGACCCAATATCAAATAATACATAAAATTTAACCAGGGCCTATTCACAATAACAAATAATCACAATAAGGGCTTACTAGTTTACCTACAGTTAATTACACAATAATTAATTTATAGCGTAGTGCTAACAATAAACCCCAATTTAAATACACAACCCTATAATTGCGGAGTCCAAAAAAATCTGATAACAGAATAATTTATACATTCAAAATTAAATATCAAGAATATAAAGTTTACATTTGTAACTCTGCGGAGAAAAGATTGCAGAGCTTCAAATCGAATCAGCTGCTTTCCTAGTACCTGAAGAGGTTGGAGAGAAGGGGGTGAGTTTTGCAACTCAGTGAATAATAATAAATAATTACACAACCACATACAGGCAAGCAAAATGCACCCTAGTATACTGAATGGAACACACAACAGGTCACTCATATGTCATCATATTCAGCACCCACAAACAATATCACCTTCAAATAAATCACATCACGGGAAATTAGTCAGTGGCGTCACCTAAATTCCCCGACGAGCCGTCCTCTCAAACAGCCCAATCCTCTCAAACATGGCAGCCGGCGGCAAACATGTGCACCTGGGGAGCCAATCCCCATATCTGGCCGACCGATCTAATCCTCACTTGACCAGTCCTCTCAATATTTTATTTTACATTCCCTCTTATCATCAACATCATTTCATCAGTTCATCAGGTGCACACGGGGGCGCCGATTTCCCATTTACCCGGCCGACAGTCTAATTTCATAATTTCATCAGGATCCATATTTATTGACCATCCTCACAAACCCATGGTGACCCACTTCATCCCAATTCCACACAAACACAAACAGAGCACAGTATATACACAGCACAAATAATCAAACAATTCATTTATCATAATACATCAATTTCATCCAAATGCACAATTATGCATAAGTATAATTATAATGATCATAACATAATATATATGAGAAAATACAATATGTAAATATATATAAATGTAATGTTATGCAAATGCAGTGTTGACATGCATTATTTATTATTACTCACAGTAGTGGAGAACGAATCCCTAACTTTGATTTTGGTCGGAAGGAGCACTAGACGGACCCGGGCGATCTATGAAATTTAAGAATGACACAAAACAAAAGTAACTATATCAGATAACATATTTCTTTACTACTAAAATATTTATTCATCACACTACTATTCTTAACCTATTTAATTTCTATCAATAATTTACTCTCTATAATTAATTAAATTTCTATAATAAATTTTATTTGCTACCGCAATTCATTTTATTTTCTACCGAAATTTCGACAACATCTCCCCTAAAAATTGGACTTTCCACCTGTTTAAAATATCAATAATTTTATCTAATAACTCCAAATCCGGCCCATCCATCGGTCAATCAATCAATTAAATTTTCCATCCTCCATCAATTTAATTTTTTCCCGTCCTCCACATTTATCCACATCAACTATATTAATTTTTCTTTAATTCCATAAATCAATTCCTCAATAAATTATTTCATACTGAATTTAATTACCAGAATTTAATTTTAATTAATCAAATATATTTTTATTAATCGACTCATCAACACTAAATTAAATTAATTCAACTAATCAAATTTGCTAAATTAAATTACCTAATCAAGATTACTAAAATTAATTTAATTAACTAAAATTACTAAGTTAAATTATACCCAAATTACTAAAATAAATTCTGAGAATTAGTAAGAATTGCTCTATACCCCAAGTATAATTTTTGTTCTGCTAGATCGGAAATTTCCACGCGTGCCGGATCGGAGAGCAGTAGCTGTTGGTGGTCGGAGGCACGCTGGAGCGGCGGCAGAGGAGTGATCCGGTGGTCAGAGGCTTGCTGGAGCTGCTGCAGGCCGGCGATGGCGCGACAAGATGGTGCTGTGATGGAGATCCACTCGAGCTGGTGCTGCATGCGGCTGCGACTGGCATGGCGCTGGAGCTGCGTGCGGCTGCGACCGGCGTGGCGCAGGTGTTGGTGGTTCGCGTCCCTGCTGTTGCTGGCTGAGGTCGACGCAGGCGCAGTCACAACAGCAAGAAAGAAGAAGAGAGGAAGAGAAAGGGGAAAGAAGAAAGAAAGAAAAGACAAGAAGAAGAAGAGAAGAAGAGGAAGGAGGAAGGCGCTGCTGTGATGGTGAGGAGTAGAGAGGATGCAGCGCATGAAAAAAAAAGGAAAGGGGAATTTTCTAGATGGTTTGGGTCGAACCGGTTCGATTCGGTTCGATTCGACCCAAATCTTTGATTTTCGTTATTGGTTATTCGACGTTTCAATTGGTTTTCGGTTCGGTTTTCTCCATGGTGTCGCCATTAAAATATTAAAATAAATTTTTCCAAGCTGTCGGTTTATTAAATTTTAATGGAAAATCTTTGAAAAATAAAAAATTTGAGTTGTTTCAGTCTCCCCCTTTAAAAAATTCGTCCTGAGATTTTGAAAATAACAAGAAACTAGGTATGGTGGTTATGCTTCTCACATAAAGTTGCAAGTTCGTTAGTCAGAGTGGTGAATCTAATTTTTTTCTTAAATTTATTAATTAAGACAAACCAATGAACAGACCAGGGAAGAAAATCTAATTTATAGAGAGGGTAAGATGATTATAAGATAAATCCATCCCTACCTTATTACCATAGTTAATTTAAACTTGAGTTGTACTATATCTACAAGTCGTCAAGTCAAGTCAAATATTCATAACCTAAAGTACAGATTCGACACTAATATTCACCTTTACACATAAGAATTTTAATCGCTTATAACCTCTGCTCAAGTAAGGGTTATTAATCTCATTAGCTCTATATCATGTGTCCTTACATTAATGTATCGTCATTTATTCTCTCACTAGCTATCATAGGCAAAGATCAGCACTCCATAAGAAACTCATACATAAACCAAGTATTTAATCTTCCTGATATAAGAATCCACATATGCAATCAAATTTACTACTATCCCAATTTGGACTTCTTATTTTAAAATTCAAAACCTACATGCTGACTCCTCCATTTTTCATCAATTCCAATTTCATATATTTGCCCTCATAATCATTGAAGTTGTTCATAATTAAATAAGATGATTGCTGCCAATTCAAGAAGGTTTTCGATTATTATCAAATTCTGCCACTAAGTGCTATTTGAATCATTTCCAATTAACAACTTAACTATTTTCCAACCAAAATATATAATATTCTCATAACTCCTACTAATGAGAATTCTCATAAAAACAAAATAATTACATCGGACTATATAGAGAAAATTCAATTCACAATCAAGTCTCTGTAACTTCCTATCTTTCTTCCCGAATTATCATATCATACCAATTTTCTTAACTTAATTTATGACAACAACTTATGAAATAGCCCAAATTAGTTGTTGCCATGCCCGATTAATTCTAATTTATTTCTTAAAATTTCGCAAACACGTTCTTATTTACTCCATTCCATTCATGAAATCCAGGTCTTACATTTTTTTTTTACCAAGCTTAATCAAGATGTAATTCTCCCAAACCGATAATTTATATCCAATTTACCTAGGTCTACGTATCCAGAAATCCTAAACAAGTATTGCCTTTGCTCTGCTAAGTATGAGATGTAAGGATATTTAAACCTATAATCTTAATTCCTGATTACACTTATGTCCATTGTTTATATTTATCTTAATTCCATGAATTGTTAAAGATATTCAGATAATTAATATTCATAGGGTATTCCTTTTTCTCCAAGTTATCATTAATGTCTATCACCTCCAAAATTTGTTTAAATTTGTAAAATTTATACCTAATACGATCTAGGAAGATTTTCAACCTTAATTATGTTCTCTCTATATTCTTTACTCCAAACAGGGTTAATAGCTCATTGAATTCCTCAACGTCTGAGTTTCAATGTACCAGTCCTCAAATGCACCTAACTAATTAAATATTTCTTTAAACCATTAGATATGTCGCAAACTACCATTTATCCATTTATAACACAATTTTATTCATTCAATCATAATTGCTACCAATTGCTAAGGAATTCAGAGTAGGTTTACATTGACTCTACATTATGTATCAATAATTTTCGCTCTAATTGGTACCTCAATAGTCCCATGAGTAATTTGAATTGATTAGTGATCTGATCGACACACATGAGTTGGCACTCCAATATAATCAAGATGTAGTCTTAAACCATCCTGTTATCACATCCAATAATCCTCTAGTTTATATTTTTAGTCTTTAAGTACTAGCATGTATTTTCCAAACTCACCTATTTATTCTTATACCAAATTTCACTGTTCCAACCAATAGTAATTAAAACTCAGCTAGTTTGTTACCAAATGCAAATATTCCAACTACCTTTATGTTCTACTAGGGTCATAATTATAATTTTTCTTCTTTCATGTTCTACCAAGGACATAAATATAACTTCCCTTCTTTATCTAATAAAACAAGCAACTTGCAAAAGTTGCACTAATCAATAGAAATTCCTTATTTTAATTGCTTTACGTCAAGAAATTAAATTTATTTACATTCGTTGTCGTCTCAAGCTAAGTCCCGTGATCCTTT
>NW_023590652.1:0-170973 GCF_014843425.1 Jatropha curcas | reverse complement strand
TCAAGTGGCCCTTATTATAACTTGCGAGATTCTGGGAAGGCCGATCCAAAGTTGGGTTGCCCTATCGGCGCGCATACTTATCGATGGCTGGACTATGTACGTTAGTGGGGCCATTTGCTGCGCGGCTGGTTGGCCTCCAGTACATTTGCTAACGCCCAATCTCTAGAAGGATGGTATGTGTCTGTTGTGTTCTTTGGAGTAGAAATCTTGTCTACCGTACTACTTTTATAGCTTGTTATTTTAATTAATTAATATTATTAATTAATTAACGTAATCATACTTGCTAATAAAAACAGTAATAACAAAAACTTAATGCTTCCAAAAACCAAACAATAGATTGGATTTGCATAGCTATATTACAGTTAAAAGTTTATAATGATCCGTCTTTAACATTTCCTTGATTCGTTCATTGCATTCAAAGAACCCTTCGACATGTAACCATGAAGATCACGGTCTATTCCAAGTCCGCTGAGGATCTGGTGAGGCGCCATACCTTTAATCGAATCTAGGTTATCGAGCGAGGTTTCATCATCATGACACTTATGCGTGTCTTGCTTCATTAATTTTTAGATAAAAGCGTCGCCAGACAGACTAATGTTCATCGTCGCTACACGATGTGTGACTGCTCGAAGAATTGCCAAGTTGTCCATCGTCCAGAATCGCGGTCCGAGATACAGCTAGTTTATTCTTCTAAGAACGCGATCAGGGAGGAGCTCTGACGCTTGCAACATCCCGCATACCTGAGTCGCTCTGGAGTCGTGCAGATAGATGACAACGGAATGTAAAAACGTTGCGATTAACGTCTCTCACTGACTCTGCCAAAGGTCTCCGTGTGATATGGCGTGGACTGTTCTGCTGCCACTACTGATTTCTTGCTAGTGCGACTCAAAATGAGATCTCGATCCGCGTACTGGGCCGTCATCCTGCCTCGGCTTCCTCCATATGCGGCGCGCGACACCATCCTCGACCTCAGCCGCATAGCCCAATACACAAATCAACGCACCTATGACGCGGTCAACGTCATTCCGGCCATCCGCCTTACAATCACGAGCTCGTCCGCTATTCGCGAGGTGCACCTCCTTATCTTCACATCTAACCGGCTGTGCAACTGGCAGGAAGAAATAGTCTCGGAGTTGATATGCGGGATATCGTATCGTACTCCAGGTATGCTTGGCCCGCGAACATGAGCTGGAAGGGTTGCATAATAAACGATCGACCAAGTCGTATCGCCGGTTATCGTTTTGCTCTCATTCAAACCAAACACTAAGTTTTTCGAGGTTCCCAGTCAGGTACGATAGTCCTAGATTCTTGACTGCTTAACTTGGTTATTTGTGGACGTCTATTTTTGGTTCCTGAATTTGACTTCATCTTTTGAGTTTCAATTAGGCCGCTGCCTGAAACAGTGAATAATACTATGGTGGATATATTCCTTTTTCATTCTTTTTTTTCTAGTTTCTAGAGAATGTCTAGGGGATATTCTCCGTATTCTCTCACTGTTAGTCGGAGGAAGTTGCTATAAAAGTGGTGGGGTTGGCTTCCGTTGTAGGAAATCGGGATCCTTGCAAGATGATATTTTTTAGTATTCCGAAGTTCAGTTTGTCAGAACAGATAAACCTTTTATCACTTCCATGGCACTTGTTTAGTGTTAATGTCTTTTCTGGAAATTTTTAAAATTGCCAGCAAGAGGGAACTGGATCAATGCGCTCACAGAATTCCACTACATGGAGAACTTGGAGGATGGCATTACTACGGCTTGTACTAACGGGTTTTGTCAGCCCGGAGACAATCCCTCCTTTTATTCAGCTGATTTCTGGTATCAGTGGTGTTCGCCGGCAAAGAATAACTATACCTGGTGATGAGTTGATGTGATATGATGCAACTCTGTTGCCCCTAAGACTTTGAAAGCTGCGAAGGGTCTGGATTGGTTTGATGATCAAGATCATATAGAGCACTAGGAGCAACTTGTCAAGACCTCGTCGATCCATCATTGTCTGGTGTTAAGAATACTTCAGCCAAATCATAGTCGACGGTGCTCTGTCATGTAGTGGGCCACTAGTATTAAGGATTTACCCTTCCTCTGTGAGAGATGACAGGCGTATAAGCAGTGCTGAATCAGGAATGAAAATATTCCCTGAAATGTAGAAGTTATTGAATGTGGCCAGATCTAAAAATTCCTTGAACACATAAGTTGGCGTGAAATTTCAACGTTGGAATGGTTGGTGAGAGAACAATTATGTCCAAGGCATTCTAGAACGCTTGTAATCAAAATGGTCTCCTGTTGTTTGTGCATGATTTCCAAATGTTCGGAACAGCATCCCGCATTGGCTTTTGATTGAAAAAATTTATTCAAGGTTTTCTGAAAGCAAAATTAATTTATTGTACAGCTGAGTCAAAGTTGCAGGCGTCTTTATCGTGATAAGAAATACAATTTATGTTAATGTACTGTCCTCTGAGGTCATATTCAACTGCAGTGGCTAAATGGTATTGACGTACAATATGAATACCCGTGTTAAATCTCAGCTATTTCTTGAAATGTCAAAGTTTTTAGTGGAAGTGAAGCAATGTTGAAGGTCAATCAAACCATAATTTTTTATTTGACATTAATCAAGCATTCGTCTTGACGATTAACGTTCTGCGATCTGAACTCATAAGATCTTGGAACTTCGATCTTGCTCCATATTGTCTTGATGTCTTATTGTTATTTTCTGCTGTAGGGGAGTGGATCAATTCATGTATATATGGAGGAACCATCGTCGCGCGATCGAGGCAAATATGGAAAGAACAGGGAGACAAAAATGGGTTGGAGAAGTCTTGTTCCTTGCAGGTGGTATGTGATGTGACGACAAACCTCTGCTGATACATCTGTAAGTTTTTCGACAGAAAGGGAATTTTTTTTGTCCCATTTTACGCTTTTTGTTATAGGGCCTGATAAGACTTAATAAAGGAGAAGTAATTATCGGAAATTCTTCATATTTCCCCGTAGGTGATGTGATCTCTCAAAGAGTAAAATTAAGAACTGTATATCTTTATGTTAGACAGGCTTTTAAATCAAAGAATTAACATTCCAACCGGTGTCGATGACTGTTTTTTGCTTCATCCAAGCCATTGAGCCGTGGAGAACATGGAACTACATATGGGAGGCATTCACTACAATTCATCAGTTGCGTAGTGCCATTACGAAAATATGTTATGCGGGCAATGTGACCTTGGGTGTGGTCCTGGTGACATCTTTGTTACATTCCTGTGAAATGCATGAATTTCTGACTAGGGGAGGGCAAGTTTGTTGTGTTGACTGAATAGACAGGTGAATTTTTTTCATTCACTTGTAACGCGTTGATGCACATACTAGATGAAATTATGGGGTAATCCCTTCTAACATGGAGGGGAGGAAAAGGTCTTATTGAGAGTGGATATTGCGCTTCCTTCTGGGGAGAATCACTCGATACTTTATCGTACCTGTTATTTTTTTTGACAGGTAGCCACAGTGTGACCTGAGCCTGCCAGCCATTAGTGATGTAAGTATCAAATGCCGCATACCAGTGGGCAGTCAGCAAGAACCTTTCTCGGCGCCTTCTGCCAAATTGATTACAGATCTGCGCTATAAAGGCCATACGGCTTTTTTGAATCTGATGCTGGCATAAATTTGCGTTTTGGAATATGATGTATTCGCGGGCCATGTTTCAACTTTTCAGTCGGAGAGCGTTTCTCTATGTCTTGACTGTCTCAGAATAAGCGCGGAGCTTGTTACATAGCATTCAGGAAGGACTATTCTATACATTGAGAGACATATCATCGTATTCGTGTAACATCATATTGGGTCTGCGCTGGAGACATCTCATCATATTCATGTTTTGGCTAACGATTTTGGCTTTTTGGTGTTGTGTTTTCTACTGGACGTCTCTCTTGCTAAAAATTTTATGAGCAATTAGATCTTGGTATTTTACACACATCTGATGACGAAGATACCCTGTATCTGTGCCAAAGTATATCACAGCAATCATCATGCAATACAATAAGGCGGAAAAGAGCACGAATAAGATTCCAGTTGCGCACAAGAATTGTAGTATGTCTATATTATGCGTTTCAAGTATCGTGTTGAATTTCAGACAATTAGATATCATTGAAATCGATATACAACGTGGATAAGGCGAGCCAAAATTAAGTTAAGAGCAAAGCCATGTCCACTGTAGATAGATGCCAGATTCACAATTGAAAGTTCCAGTGGGTTTGTTAGCCATACTCTCCTATCGTTGCCGCAGGGAACGAAGGCACGAAAATGCAGGATGTCGTATGGGATATTAACTGGGTGGAGCGAATGTGTGATTGCTTCGAGGTGAACAAGTTCCGACTTACCTATAATATCTAGTGTTGTAATGTTTTCTGATATGACAATTCGTTCGTAGATGGCGAAGAATTGCATTGTTAGATGTAACATGAAGTGTGAGGTTCACTGTTAGCTATCCAAACGAATCTTTTTTCGGTTTTAAGAGGTCCGTTGACATGGTGAATGATCAATGGGAACTGATCTTTATTTTTTAGCGTCTGATTGAACATATCGCGAAGGCATCAAATTAAACTGGTAAAGAGTGTGGAACTAATTTATGTATTGCTGGACTTGGAAGCTATCATGTTAGTGAAATTACATTAGAATAATTCTTAAAATATTTTGTTTTTTGTTAATGCATGTCGGATGTGGATGCTGAACAAGATGCGATCGGTTTAAGCTAATGAAAACCTGGCATCAGTGGCAATACAAGTATATCAATGGACAGCGACTAGAGCATGCATATCGTTCAAAGATGCCACACAAGAGCGAAATGTCCTGTTATTGCCTGGATTATCATCAGCTCATCGATAGCCTATTTTCATAAGTTGCACGTGGCCATGGAAATAGTTTAGTTCAATAATCTAAGGCGACACAGAGGATTTTGAAAACCCCGGTTTAAAGACGTCCAACCGAGTGACCACGCTCCGTCACGTTGATAGCTCTCGAGATATCACTGGACCACCCAAATAGTCCGAATATTTGTAGCCAAATTACAATGTAAACCTCCTAATGCTTCAGAGAATGCGGGACTCAGGGAATTTTCTTTTCTGACACAAAAAGATACAAACATAAGCATCACTATCAGCTGTAAATTGAATTTTCTAGTATACCTTGATCTGTAGGTCTGGTGAGGCCGGAGATCCTCCAGACGACAAAACTTGGAGACTGAATATCGGACTCCATTTAAGATCAACTTTCCTTTCCTTTCTAATGGCTTTGGATAATCTCGACAAAAGTACCTTCAAATAGAAAACATCTGCCTTGCAAGTCCTATCTCTAGAAGACGAGCCGCTGGGTCCTCTCTCAACCTATCATATACGCAGCTGCCACAACCTCTCTCAAGATGACCTCGACACCTTTTCAGTGAATAAGGGCTCGTGCAAACATGGCTTGGGTCCGTATAAGGATAATCTCTTGCTGCTACCATTGGGAGCAATCATTAACTGCATCCTCTAAGGGTGGTGAGAAGCATACCGAGCTCAAACCTTGCCCAAGTTTCATTAGTAGACTGATAACAGTGACTAACCTAAACATATAGGATGTCTATCGTAGGAATTTAAGACAGTAGGAAACAGTGACAACACATTTCTTCCTACACGACTTGGCAGTCAACAAGGCTGGAGCGTGTGGACTGCACAAGAGCATATGCACCTCAAACGTAGTAGGCTTGCAGACATGAGTATGTACAACTACAGTTCGTAGCCAAAAGATCCTCTCGTCCATGTCTTATACCTCTCAAAAATTGATGAATCATTGACCCAAGGAGAGATATCATTGAAGGATGGAAATTAGAATGAAATTTAGTTGCCTTGATGAGGCACATATAAAAGCAACTTCTGTTTCTCATCTATGTCTTGCTCCGCACTGAAATAGTTCAAGATAACTCGGTCTGTTTCATAGACGTACTTTATATGAAAGACAAGACAAAAAAAAAGAAAAAAAAAATGCTATTTCCTGTGGATATGCCATGTTACAATGAAATAAGTATTCGTGTCATCTGTGACGCAATAGGATGGGACAGTTCAGAATGGTCGGGGCAGGTTCACAAGGTCGGTCTTTTTATTCCACAAAAAAAAAAATTGTTTCGAAAATAAAAAAAAATATGAAAACATAAGGCTTAGTTTAAGGACAATAAAACAGAGCAGGAGTCAATAAGGTGTGAGGTCGGTTTTTAGTTTTATTAAAGTCCATATCACTTCACGTCTTCAAATGAATGCAGGTTCTGGGTGCATATCGACAGGGCTAGATAAAATCTTGCCAATCGCCACCATAAACAGACAGAGAGCTATCCTCAGAATATCCAGCAAAGCCTATCAGGCTGCAGAATTGAAGTAGATAATGGCAAAGGAGTTGACAGCTGAAAAACCAAGCTGCACTGACATTGGTGTTCCACATTGTTCAGGTGATAACGCTAAAGTTCAATGCCCGCAGAGTAGACAAGTCGCGACTCGACAAAGAAGAAGATTCAAGATACATATGCCCTCTAAATTGACATAGATATTCAATAAAGACCTGACTCTGCCTCTGAATGGGATAGGAATATCCATGGTCGTACAGAAAAACCAAAGGGGCTACTTTAGAAGCTCAACAAATCCGAATTGAAAGTTCTCCGTTAGTCTTCTCCAGACAAAGAAAAATGAGATGGATTAAGTATTACTATCACTCCAGGTTTAATTAGGAGAGATATCCGCTAGTTGCTTATATGCAGAAGGGAAATAGTAATCTTAAATCATCAATTTAAATGAAATTGGGCCGCTGCCTTGAGTCAATTCTTCTTCGTGAAGCATAATGTCGGATCTATGTTTCACACTTAATTCAAGACTAGAAAGAAAACATTTCTCGCCCAAAAGGGGCCAGAACAGAAGCAGAAGAATTAAAAGAAGAAGAGTCGGAACCCTAATTTCAGCAAATTAGTCGCATGTTTAAAACAAGAATAATTTGGAATTGCATAACTGGCACAAATTGTAGAATCAACAATCGACGTAAAAGCCCCTCACATTAACAAAGGCAGTTTGTGAATTTGCCTTAATATACGCGAAGTTGCATGTGTTGCAAGCCGCCAAAATTTCAATACTCGAAAATGAAGTAAGTGATTGAGAAATATAAAGTTGAAGAACTTAGGTTTTCAACAACTGAGGCAACAACAAACACAACAAACATAGCTTCTAGCTTAGTCACGAAACTTAATTTCGGCTAATAATGAATTCATTTGTGTTTTCAAATATCTGGTGCGATCCGATCCAAAATAAAAACTGAGAGCAATAAATTGGAAATTATTAAAAAAGACTGATTGGAGAAAAAAACACCTACCAGCATAGACACATTGGTTATGTCTGGTAACAATTGTGACCAAATATCTATTTCCATGCATCCCGAATAATAGCAGGTGTGGCACAACGGTGATTGGTACAGGATATACAGAGCGGAAAACAAATAAAAAAATCGCATGCATTGGAACATTGGTCAGAACCATTAATAAATGCCATGAGTAGTTGCAATGAACTCACCCATAAAAGACAGGTGAACATCGAATAAAAGACTGCCAGATATAAATGTAAGATGCATTGTAAATTGAACCTGTGAAAACTCTTTGAATTTGCTGCACAGCCAATATGACGATGGTCTCGTCAAAACGATCTTCAGGAGCCAACACCCGTCTTTTCTGGAAGGAAGTGATGTACTGAAGTGAAAGCCTGGGTGCTGATGTGAGGCAGGCGCGGTGATGTTGGCAAAGGGGTCTATCAAAACTAGCGGATCCTGATTCTCAGAGGAGTCCCTGTTAAACATGAATTATATTTAACGCTTCTATCGAAGCACTCAATTGATCAAATAAAGCAGACATGGAATCTGAAGAACTCTGTCTGGAAGAGCATGTATTCTTGGAATCGAAATCCTCCGTCGGAAAGCCAATAGAACTAGGGGTGCGATTCCTTGAAAAAGTCAGCCACTAATAAACATTCAAGACCACTGGCATCCTTCTTGAGTCACCTTGGCTACGGGTAGAAATTTCAGCTATAGAGGACTTTGCCATATGTCGCACGTGGCCCTGCTAATGGGACATTCTCTCTACCAAGTCCACCTTGAAGGGACCCCAAGTAATAGAATCCTCACTAAGAGGCCAGAGAGGCAAGGGGAACAGACAGATAGTTCCCATAGCTCATGATGACTCGCCTTTCTTCAAACGAACATCCTGGACGCTGCCTGTAAGCGAGACGACGAAGCTGCTGGACCAGGCAGCGGCATGGAAATCTGTACGCGTCAAAAAAACCCCCCCAAACGCACCAAAAATGCTGTGCATTTCGCGGAGAGGATAACCGGGCTTGAACCTCCATAAGGATCGACGTAAAATCCAAGGTGCCTGCTGTGACTCAGGAAGAGGGAATTCATGCTCTAAGGATTTTACCGATTACAATTCCTACTGTTGTGATGGTGAGATCGTGTTCACTTGAGGGAGTATCTCTAACTGAAACTATCGTAGTAAGCACGCGGCAGCGTGCATCCTTTTTTGAGGTCCTGTGGCTTGCAAATCGATAGACGATGATCCCTTCCTCCTCTGACTCTCACAGCCATTTTAGTTCCTGCGTCTCACGAAAATCAAATATAGCACTCACTTTAACATGACGCTAACCTGGAAGATGTTTCAGTATTAATTTGAGTTCAATTTTATGCTCAGTATATCACGCTCCACATTGCTCCAAAATATAATTCGTGTATTCCAATAGTGCGCCATATAACCTCTCGCTTGTGCGGCGATTATATAATGGTCCACTGACTATACAGTCAATGCTCTGTCAGAATTTGCTAAAACGATCTGATCACTCATCATAAAAATGCATAATGTATGAGCCAGCTCAATGACGGCCCTGACACAAGCCATTCTTTTCTCCTCATCAAGAATAATTTCACTTATTACGGCTTGGATTACTTAAGATACATAGAGACTACCAGGAGCTCATTCCTATAATAGAGTAATAGCACCAAAATCACTCGCTATAGTCATGATATGGAGATTAATTAGAGTGACGGCCTCAGATAAGATGCGTCTTTACGAAACCTTCGAGTTCAGCAAGTTCCAGTTATACTAGATATCGATATCTATTGACTTCAAATCGAACCAGACTCCAAGCAGCGAAACGCAGTAACATCTCACAATGAGCCAGTTCGTCGGATCACACACTATACTGATATCGGATGTTCCGCGATGTGGATAGATTCGCTCCCAGGTAATGGCATTCGTACCTTGACGTTTGCGCATACGATACTACGTACGAGCTCACGAAAGTCACTCTTAGCGAATGTGATTCTTACTCTCTTTCCTTTCGTGTCCAGCGGTTGTTCTAAGTATAGACGGCAGCGACCCTCTCCGTTACAGACTTCAGCTTTGATTAGCTCTCTGCACTTTACTGCTCTCTCATCACACGTTGTTCCCCTCTCTTATCGTAGGTCCCGCGCAGCGCAATCTAATGAATCGTAACGTGGTCAGCGACACTGGCAACCTGCCTATGAAAATTGTCGCGCATACGAGATGAGACACCGACGTTAGTATGATGACATGTAGTATTCGAGAGGCTCAAGTAACGGTACGTCTGCATTGAAAGATGTGCGAATCGACGACTTCATCTATAATCCTTCAAGTAAAAATCCGCGTGCCAACATCATTGGCGGTTGAGTATCACAAAGCCGAAATGGAGAGCAGCGAAGTTGGGCATATAATGAGATGCATTTCACCAGAAAGTAGGCCTGCGCATTTAATAGCTTTGTCAATAAGGAATCTGTGAGATGAACTTGCCTTTTAGTACGTGACGGACCGGTCTGGACAGCCATTTGTCATATTAGAGACCATGCTGATTCTTATAAGCGATAACCTTCGCTCCAAAAACAAGGTCGGGTATTTTGTTAGCGAAGAAATGTCGCGTTGAACAGCGAGTCAATCAGCTATGTTCAAGATAAGCTTTCACAGCTTGGCCTTGGCTTACCCTCTGCTTAGGCCTCTGTTCTTGCATTGACCAACTTTAAACTTGCGAGCGACGTTCTATCTCAAGTACCTTTTTCTCCTCACAGCTTAACGGTGATGGCGCAACCTATGCAATGGAAGTATTGATAAAGGGCGAAAGGAAATCAAATTGCCCTTGTCTGTGTATGAGAAATTATTGTATGCACCAGCTGAGAAGCTGCAGCGCAAGGATATGAAATCAAGGACAGGTAGAATCGTACGAGCGATTGAGTATGCTGGCAGACAGGACAATATCGATCTACCGGGCGACTCAGAAGATTTTATCGCTTCAGTGTCCGAATAGTCCACACAGAAGATTGAGATACTAGCAGACCGCAGAATGCGAGAACTAACATATCGTGTAGAGTGTGCATGAGGGCCCTCACAATAGACAATATACAGCCAGATGAGACAGCTAGAATAACTATTTCGTGCAAGAGTCTGTGTTCGTCAATAGTAAGATCTGTGGGATTTTCCTAAACGATAACCTCATAATTTCCTCCTTGGGATCCAGCTTGCGGGAGAACCACGCTGACGTATAACACTGCAACAAGATCGCCAAGACACCAAGTATATCAAACACCTGTAATTGCCACTTGCCGCTAGGTGGTACCTAGGGGACTAGTAAGAGTACGTAATTTATTGTCATCGGTCCATCATCAGACCATCCGAGGAAACGGCACTTGGCAACACCAACTATGAGCCCGGGATGGTCATTCGATACAAAATCTGAAGATGCCGGCGATTCGTTTTATTACTAGTCACCAATAATAGTGTGGTTCCAGACCTACGAAGATGGCAGGACTAGAGATATAGCATGACCACCTGTACTACACAAACGACAGAACACACTAACAGCTATTCACATAACAGGGGAAACAAAGGCCCTGCATGCCACTAATAAATCCAAGCGGTACAGTTTCAAAGACTTTTTGCGTGGAAGATCACGTAACATTAGTATGCGCACCCCTGTTCTCCTGGAAAGAATTTTTACAAAGAAAAATCTCCGCTCTAAAGTCGAATATCTACTTTATTGTAAATAATTGTTGAATCATTCGCCAAATTGTTACTCATGTTTGCGCTCCAAATGCAGACTCCATTATCCATGTAGCCACTTGACTAAGTTTTATGGGTGACACAGAGATGTCAGCAAGCTATCTATTACACCTCTCCATAATATAATGCTTAATAGGGCTGCCTGGCATCAGCTTTGTTTTGGACTACCTTTCCTCACCTGTCACAGAGTCCACTTGTAAGTGTTGCTTACAGTGTATAGTGCTTCAGCATATGGAGGAGCTCAGTAGAGGTGGCTCTCCAATACTTTACCGAAGAAGGCTCTCACACTACCGATTTCTTAATATATTCTCTACAGGACCTTTATAATGCCCATAATAAAGATCATGTGTCCCAGCACGCTGCAGCTCTGCTTTCTGACAACTTCTACGTTTTATCTTCTTTCTTCAGTCCTGGGCTAAGTTGTAGAGTGCGTTATCGATCTGGTTTCCGATAGTTCAGACAACTTTTTTTTCGCCCTTTGGCGACATAGATATCTGCAACTGAGTAACGAGAAACCACACTTTTGTATGCAAACTTCCTCCTCTGGCATTGTATTTGATAAGAGTTCGCGTCAGGAAGCATGCAGATGTATAGGTGACACATTAGGATAGATGCTGATGAGCGGTATCCACTAGTTATTTGCAGCGCAGAGAGCTGCTACTTTTAATCGCCTCATGAGAGGCTTACTAGCAAATAGCACTCACTTTGCTTAGGAAGATAAATCCAAGATGATATGATCTTTGTCACGTATCACTATAGGCTAATTCTAGGACTTCAACTGTCTGCAAAAGATTCCAAAAATTTCCATGGATGATAAGAACATTCCACATTATCAGAACATCATAGTCATCTTGCTGGATTGTGGCTAGACAATGTGACTATCTCTGACCGTGCCCCTTCCATGGTGTTTCCAAAAGGTTGAGAAAACACTACTTATCCAGTAGAGCTGGATACTGTTAACCAGGTTTCCGTTTACAATTGATTGAATGAAATCTGCTGGTTTTCTTGAACACCTGAAAAGGCTATCAATTGAAAATCCGAAGTTTTAATGTATCTGTGGCTTGGAACTGTTCGGTCATGATGCCCTTTTTTCCTCCATGCCCTTCAGAGTTCCCTGGAGTTCCATACTCTAAAAGTTTTTTCCTGGTGAGGGAAAAGATCATCTATCGTGTGAGACATCTGATGCACCAGACATTCACAAAATCAACACCTAAACACCTCCATGCACAGAAATAATTCAGAAGGAATAACCAACCAATATGTTCCTCCAGAATCAAACGAGTCTTGGCTTAGAAACATCAGACTGTAATGGATGCTGACAACTGAACTATATGATGAGAGATTCCTGGAGTTTTCTGATACAGTCGTTCATTAATTACTGATGATGGAGGTAAGAGTCTGTTTTAGTTTCTAAACCAAGTTTCCAGATACTCCACGGTTAGAAGATACACCCCAGTTCTCGACAGTGCGGAGAAGAATAGGCTTGACACTGCATGTAGATTGTCCACGCAATCTATCCACAAGGCAAAATAATCCAACGTGCAGGATTAAAATCAGTCTTAACTAATGAATTGCATAATTAAAATAGAAAAAGAGATTCTAGCCATTTAGTTATCAGTGCAAGTTACCTCTGATTTGTATGGGAGATGGAACAATAGATATATACCTGGCAATTCATTCTGAGATTGAATCAGTATTGATAGAAGGTTACAGCCCTAAATCTTCCAGATTTACCTTTCGTTTTGCCCTTTCAGTTAGTAGATAGTCTAGTGAAGAAACTATTGATTCCTTCGGATTGAGCAGGTAAGTGGTGTGAAGAACAGACACCAACACTCATCACACACGTACGCACACCACTCCACACCGACGGAGAGCAAGGTTGTCTAATGCAACTCGAGCGACTCAGACTTTGGACGTTAGAAGATGCTCTATAACAGAGAGCAGTTTTTAGAGTGTGTAAAGAACATAATAGAGACGACAATCATACGCTACTGAGTACCTTCTGCAAGATGAGATGAAGTGAAATTCACACTCAGGCCCTTGAGAAGTTTTTAACCGTGAGACCAACAACCTATCCTCAAAAAACAGTGGAGTGAAACCACTATTTGTGAGTGAGAGTGTGTGCAACCTTTCTCTCCCAACAGAACTAAGCTTGCTCGGTTATCACTTTAAACACCTGTACTTTTCCTGGCAGAAGTAGAGATGTCGAATACTTATGTGAGCATGCATCGAGATGTGTGTGTGTGTGAGTGTTCAGCTACGATATCACCACCATGAATTGAATCCAAGACTTGTTAAGCCCGGCAAGAGAAGACTCAACAGGGCAGGATGGAATTTATACAACATGATGACATTTTGAGGCACTTAGAGAGTAACAGAATAGTATAAAACCTAGATGGACTTGCAGATCATGGAGTGCTATTGTAGAGAACACATTGTCATAGGAGGGAGCCTTGAGATATGAACAAAATAGATGTTGGATTAGTACGGAATTCGGGGTACATAACTGATTGGATGAGTTGGGGCAACATGAAACGGGGAGTCAATGGGCTGTAGATGATGAGGTGGGATGTTACGGGTGAGATTCTAAGGCTAAGATGATCCAATCCTTGATCTGGTATATGTACTCAGTTCGCCTATCAGTCCTCAGTTCTTCATGAGTCCTTTGGATCAGATAAATCCTTGACAGTATTGTCTTACGAGGACCAAGACCAAACTTCCCACGCATCCTGTTGTTCGTAGCGATATTGTGGTGTGATTCCCATTCCCAAGTTCCGCCAGTCATTTGAGGTGGAATTTGTGTGCCCCAATTTGGGTGGAGTAAAACTCAACGCCCCTGGCCCTGCCTGAATATGCATGATTCCTTGAGGCTTGCATTGGATGGGGTTTGAAGACTTGAACAAACTATCTTGGCTGTTGAAACTTGGGGGGCGCATTTCCCATCGGGTAGATATTGCCTGCCATCCGGCATAGAAGACCTGAAAGGGAGTTTTGGTGGTCAGCAGGCTTGAGACTGAACTCTGTGCGGTATTGGCACCAAAACTGCACCCTGACACTGAGGCTGGGAGTTGAAATGGCATTTTGCATCGGACAGACATCAGGAGTTGGGAGGAGAAACAGAAGACTTCTGTGTTCTGACTCACATGCGGTGCAGCTGAGATCTTGAAAATCCTTTTCTGAGCTTTGGGAGTTGATAACCTCACCAGCAAATAGATTTGGTCAACAGCACCTACATCCTCTTTTGGCAATTGTTTTGCACCGTAGGAGCAGGTGTTGGCAAGCGGAAAGACAGATACAAACGCAATCATGGCGTGACCTGAAATTTAAAAAATATACAACTACAATAACTTTATTAATCCAGAAAAAAATAAAACATGGCAAAATCAGCTATAACACACATGAACAGTGTTTCCACTTCACTAATTACTGTATAGACATCCAAGAGTCCAGAGAGATTGATTCAGGTATGCCATAATATGGACATTTGGTTTTAAATGTCAAATTATTAAAGGACACTATATCGAAATATACTATGCAAGAAATAAGTCACTGTATCACACTCATCCGGCAAGATTGACACACTTATAATCACACTGGTTACCCATGATAAAGCATGACATGAAAGAGTACAGTAAGATACCAAGACTTATGTCGCGTTTTTTGGCTCATATCCAAATTTGTGACAGACGCTGAGTACTTGTTTCGAGGCTTGGAATCGGTAGACAGACAATAATTATCGTCACAAATATATAAGAACATAGTAGAAAAAGTTTCCATTCAATGATGAAAGAGAGAAATTACTGCATCCCATTCATGAAACCGGCAGGACTCAGAATGACCCAAAACGTGAATAATGGGAATCGCCTTAGATGCTCTCCAGGGGCTAATGTCACAAAAAAACTCACACATTTGTAATGATACGACCTTTAATAGTGCCTTGCTGGCCACTACGAAATACTTCTAAAACTAACAAACACATCACCAGAATTTTACGCACTATATTAACATTTAGACTCGGAAGCACAAAAAAAAAAAAATAAAAATAAATAAAAAAACAGCTTGTTTGCAGGGTGTTGTAAGAGTAATGGTGTTTCAGAGCTTAGGGAGGTTCAGATTTGAGAAAAAAAAAAAAAAAAAAAAAAAAAAAAAACCTTTTGCAGGTGTTGTAGGTAATGGTGTCTCAGAGCTTAGGGAGGCAGATTGAGAAGTTGGAACCTTTGGAACAGCTCGGCTGCCCCTCTGAGGGGTTGGCGTTTCATTTGGCTTGACATTACCAATTGAAACAGGTGCATCAGATGCTCCTGTCACAAAATTAACAAAAGAATTGCAACAGTTCAAAACCAACTTAATGGGGCCAAAGCGCCGCATTTTATGTTATAGAATCCAAACGATTTTGCACAGAAATTACAAAACAAATACTGAAGACAAAGGCTTTCAACATAAGAAGTTACAGCTGTCTGATCAAACAATACCATGTAATGGAGGCTGTACATGGGCACCATTCTGTACAGTGCGGGGCGCAGAATCGGAAGAATTAGCAGCTGGTACGTTTATCCTGGATTGCCCTCCTTGAGCATTATTAGACTTCTTAAAACTATCATCAAAATTAGAAAATAAAAAAACAAGACGTAGAAGACTAGAACAAATAGAAACCCTAAATTATTAGAATTAAAAAGAGGCCAAAGTTAGAAACCCTAAACGAATACCTCCGATTGGAAGGAATAGAAGAAGATGACGGTGCAGGGGCGGGCCCGCCGCCGCCGCCCTTACCGTAGGCACCTGAGGAAGTCCGCTGCTGATTAGAGCCTGCGGATCGTCCTGATTTCCGATACTGTGTGTCGCTCTTATCCGACCTTGATTGATTGAAGGACATATATTCGTACGCTTTAATCCCCTTTTTCGTTTTGGTTTCTCTGCAAGGAGAACAGATCCACTAAAAATACAATCGCACCAAACAGAAAAATCAAAATCATAATCATAAGAGAAAATGCGCAATTTGGTCTTCATTAATTAGGGAGGGACAGCTGAGGTACCTGTGGAGTGTAGAGTGTAGATAGGAAGATTAGGGTTTTAATGGACGGTCATGACCATGCTCAGCGACAGAGAGGTAGGAAGAAGAAAAATAAAAATTTAAAAAAAAAAAAAAAAAAAAAAAAATTTAAAAAAAAAAAAAAAAAAAAAGAAAGAAAGAAGGAAGAGGGGGAGAGAAGAGAGAAGAGAGAGAGAGAAAAAAAAAAAAAAAAAAAGAAAGAAAGAAAGGAAGAGGGGGAGAGAGAGAGAGAGAGAGAGAGAGAGGCAACAAATGGGAGAGTTTTGGTAAGAGAGAGTTAATTTAGAGAGAGAAAGGGTAACAAACTGACCAGCCGAGGTGGTCAAAAGGTAGGTTTTTTAGGAGATCGAAATCGAATGGGTCGCGGGTTCTCAGTGCTCTTCGCTTCTCTCTTTTACTCTCTCCTTTCTTAAATTCTTTACCTTTTCGTTTCACTGTGGTGTCACCGACCTTCCTCTACAACCAACACACCTTTGCGTTCTATCATCACGCGCCGCCGCAACAATCTCCATTAGGATAGCTACCGCCGCTGCTTTTGTTATTATTAATCCTTTCTAATTTGGAATTGTGTAATTAAGTACTGCCAATTATAAATTTTTTTAGTCAATTAAGTTAGAGCTTAATGTAATACACTTAAATTACAAATAAAAAGTATTTTGTACATTGAATAATGTATAAAAACTTATTAATTAAATATCAAAACCTTTAAATTAATAATTAGCTTTTTATTATTAATGATTAAAATTGACCGTGCCTTATTATAACATTACAGTATGCTTTGTATTAAATGTTTCAATGTATAAAGTACAATTTATAACAAATATTTGAATTCTACACTTGTAAATAACAATATATAAAATTGCCAACCATAATCATCATCACTATTGTTAGCAACTATGTTGTTGACTTGTTGATAACCGCCTCAAATTACTATTTTTATATGTTTAAAATAAATGTATTTAATTTTTATAAATAAATGTATATATTTTACAATCTACAAATTAAAAATTGTTATTAATGATGGTGATCGTATTCGTAGCTTAAGTACCTTATTATTATTGCTTTTCATATCCGATTTTAGGGAAGCAGTGGTACCCTTCATTCCAGGCTCCGGAATACTTACTGGCTGGGCCCAACACTTTCTGAGCCCACAGTTTGTCATTGTTTATTGTTTATATAAAAGCCCGTTAGACTCCGAAAAATCCAACTGTCTTCTCTTCTCCCTTCAACAAAACTTTAAAAATAAAAAACCAGAATTTCCCTACTTCCGAAGTGAATTACTCTCTCTAGTGGTAGAAAATGGCATCGCCGTCTCCTCAGTATGCTGCCTATGTCAAACGTAAGTTCTCTCACTCTCTTTTTCTCATTCTCATTCTCATTTTCCCATAATTTCCAGAGGAAAAAAGAAACAAATAAATGCATATTAGATGATTTTGCTTCTGTTCACTCCCCCCGCCCCCCAAATATGGCCGTTGAAATCTTGCGATATACTTTTTGAAAACTATAAATCAGGGCCTTCGATTGGTACGTTTATTTTTTATGTAAAAAGAAAGTTGAGGAACAAGCTTTGTAGTTTATATTTCTAGTGAAAGCTGTAAATTGACTTGTACATTTCCTTGGAACTGTAGGGGCTCTGAAAAGCATTGAGCACTGACTTCTGCTAGTTTTGATTCAGTTTCACATTTTTGGAGGGTCAATTGTATTGCTAACTGAGAGTCCTTTGTCATCTACCTTCAAATCCATCCTGTCTAGAGTTTTGCCCCCACCCTATCTCGTAAAATCAATTTCAAGTATGGAATCTGTTTGTTAATATAGAATTTCAGCCATTTGTGTTAAATACCCTGAAATTGAATTTGTGCTGCTAAGATTGAGCATTCTCATTCATACCGAACATGAAATTCCTTTAACTCTTGTTCGTGTATCAAGGACTATGGGGTACACAAAACCTTAATCTTCTGGTTAAAATTACAATCATAACAACAAACAAGGGGGAAAAATGTTGCTTTTGTAAGAAACAGAAGATGATATTGTATTTTCTTAAAATCGTAGAAGAAACTATTTGGCATTTTTGAATTGATCAATTTCTGTAACATACTATGCTGAACTAGGATATTTATATCAGAAGAACATTGAATTTAAACCAAAATGCTATGTTTATTATGTGTTCTTTTGCTTTCTTCTCTACTAGAGTTCGGATGTTTTATGGAGTTCTCATCTGATATTTGTTATTCTTCTTTAATATAATTTCTTGATGCAGACTGAGAAGGCCTTTTTACGCTATTGCAAATTTTCTGACAATTCTCCTTCCCAGATTATTATTTTTCTTAATACAGTA
The DNA here is from genome assembly GCF_014843425.1 of Jatropha curcas. The sequence continues at coordinate 152,492 of NW_023590652.1, read as the reverse complement.
GTTTTGACCTTATTAACATTTGCAAGCAGTTATTGGGTTCAAATATTGGACCAACCCTACTTGTATTTTGGGTCAATTCAAGTGAAACCACAATTGGAATTAGTGGATTCTCCATTTCCACATTTTCATTCTCAGCTAATTGGCTTCAACCATGGAAGGTCGAGAACTTCAAATGCATGCCAAATACACCATCTCACAACAGCTCTTGTGGTTCTTTGGCATAACAGCATGCATAAAGCTCCTACTGATCCCATCATATCACAGCACAGATTTTGAAGTCCATCGACATTGGCTGGCTTTGACCCACACCCTCCCTCTCTCTCAGTGGTACTTCGATGAGACCAGCCCCTGGACTCTTGATTACCCTCCATTCTTTGCCTATTATGAATATTTTCTGTCCTTCTTTGCCTATTTCATTGACCCCCAAATAGTTGATATCCACAGAGGCCTTGGTTATAAATCAAACACAGTAATCTATTTCCAAAGGATCAGTGTGATTATCTCAGATTTGTGTCTTCTCTATGGAATTTACAGATTGACAAAAAAATTGGAGTCTAGGAGAAGAATTTTAATGTGGGTATTGGTGGTTTGGTCCCCAGGACTTATAATTGTGGACTCTATGCATTTTCAGTACAATGGATTTTTGTTAGGACTGTTGATGTTGTCCATTTCCTACTTGCAAGAAGGAAGGGATTTGATTGGTGGCTTCATTTTTGCTATTTTGTTATGTTTGAAGCATTTGTTTGCAGTGGCTGCTCCAATTTACTTTGTCTATTTGTTGAGGCATTATTGCTGGAAAGGTTTATGGGGGGGTTTTGGGCGCCTTTCAGCTATGGGGTCTGTTGTCATGGTGGTTTTTGCAGCTGCATATGGTCCATTTTTCTATCATGGGCAGGTAATTCAGGTCTCCTTGCCAGTTAATTAACTTGTGATTCAGTTGTCTTTAAATTGAATGTGTGATGTACATGGTCCTTGTAAGATAATTTTGTGTTATAATAATCTCTCTCTCTCTCTCTCGCTCATGTGCACACCACACAGTTGCTGTTGCAGATGTAGCATAGCATCCATGATACAGGAAAATCACTAGTTCAAGTGACGATATGTTAATTATTTCTGCTTCACAGATATACATACTAATGTTTTTGTAGATATAATTTGTTCACGAACAGCTAAAGCCATCCCTCTTCTAATACTTTTGCATGGTGCATTCATTCACATAAAATTTCTACTTTGCAGATACAACAAGTTATCAGCCGTATGTTTCCTTTTGGCAGGGGACTCTGCCATGCATACTGGGCCCCAAACTTTTGGGTATTCTATATTATATTAGATAAAGGCCTAGCTATTGTTTTCAGAAAACTTGGATTAAACATCCAAGCATCGTCAGCATCATTTACTAGTGGGCTGGTGGGGGATTCACCACCTTTTGCTGTGCTTCCTAAGGTAAGTCTACACAAGGATGTCTGATACTAGTAATACCCCTAATTAACCTGATGCAATTGATAATATCATTTGAGTCATGCCAATTGGAAATATGGTTCTGCTAAATACAACTGGTCAATTAATTATGGAATTGATATCTGGAAATTGACTTCGATGATATTTGATTGTTCTTTTCTAATTTGACTCTCAAAGCATCAGAAAGACCATGTTTTAAGTCTAAATTTATCAAATGGCAGATCAGTCCCTTGGCAACCTTAAGCATGGTATTGCTTGCCTTATTTCCTTGCCTTGTAAAGGCTTGGAAGAATCCCCAACCAGGATTGTTTACCAGATGGATTGCTTATGCTTATACATGCGGCTTTTTATTTGGGTGGCATGTACATGAAAAAGCATCACTCCACTTTATCATCCCCTTGGCTGTTGTTGCTGTGGAGAGCATGGAAGATGCAAGGCATTACTTCTTGCTTTCTATAGGTATTCTCACTCTTGCCAAACTCATATCTGTTAAAAGTCTTCTAGCAAGTTACCGAATGACATTCTCAATCTTTGTTAGGCAGAATATGATATCCATGTTCTTGGACTGGTAATTTCTCTTAACAAGCATGTCGGCATTAAAGTGCATTTCTATAAACTGATAGAGAATATGATACTTTATATGTTATGCAGCATCTTGCTACTCATTGTTTCCACTTCTATATGAGGCTCAGGAGTATCCTATTAAAGTGCTGCTGTTGGTATTACACTCCATTTTAATGTGGTACAGCTTCTCTGCACGATTCAGCAAGGATGAAGCAGCCAAAACGGTCATATCAGCAAAGATAGGAGGTGCACGATTGGGTTCATCCGGAACTTCAAGCACCATTAATGTTAAAGGAGGCATCCTTATTGGATGGGTTGGGAAATGTTACCTATGTGGCCTTTTGGCTATTGAAATATGGAATCAGTTTTTGCATCCTTATCTCCTTGGTGACAAGCTTCCATTTGTACCCCTTATGTTAATTTCTACATATTGTGGATTGGCAATGATTTACTCATGGTTATGGCAGCTGAAATGGATCATGAATTCTACCTGATGCTTAGGGTGATGTTTATACTGTTGCTGAGAGTGCTGATTTTTCATGCGCTAGATAGAAAATTTTTGTAGCTTCACATTTCTATATAATTTCATGTATCTTAACCTTCATTCAGGAGGCTTTCAGAATTTGTGTTTTAAAAGGTGGTCTCAAATGCTGACACCAGGACATCTTTAATAATATTAGTCATGTATGAGTTAAAATCATACGAGGTACGTATTATCCTAACCGCCAGCATCTTTTAGCACTTTGACAAGCCAAGGTCAACTAATCCATTTGCCATTCGAAGTTTTTTAGTTTTGACAGTGAAGTTTGTCTGACAACTGAATTTTTATTTTTTAGTAGTATCTTTTTTTGCATGGAAGTTATTAATACTTGTGTTGACTTTAGGTACATTAGTTGGCTTATAAATTTTAGTCAACGAGACTAGTGCTGCATCATTACTGTCCCCTCGTGGCCCTATATTTGTTGGTGGAGAGATGTATCAGATACAGAGAGACCCATTTTGGCAGCAAGAGAAGGAGAAGACCCAGATGGCGACTTAACTCAAAATAAAATATATAAATAAATAAATAAATAAAAGGCACGGTCCATCATTGCTTATTAATACTAATGTTATTGTTAGTAATAGGTACTGAGAAGGGTTGCATATATCCATCACAGTCCAAACACATAGGAGAGAGATGGTTACGAGTAGTTATTTTTGACAACCCTTGACTTGGTCAACCATTTTCATTAAAGAACTTGCAAGTAGTAACAAATTAACACTTACAGAATCTAAAAGCAAATTGTGCATATCTCTCGTTGTAAGAGAAGAGCTTTGAAGTGGCAGTTTCCTTAGATCCAATTCGTGTGGAAATAGGTAACATTAATTTCCAAACTCAAGGTCATGTGCATGTCTGACTTTCTAGATTTAAACAATTACCCTTACTAATTTGAAATTAAAGCTTCCTTAATCCTTTAGTTTGATTAAGCGGCTTGATGTTTTAATATAAATATGATTAATTAATTGAAGAAAAGAAAAAATAGTGCTACTGCTCAGGATGCTAATTTTGGTTTTTGGGCCCATCGACACTTGTCAAATCATTAACTGATGGGTCCGATCCCATTTAGTTCTAAGTTCTGCGCGTAAATCAAGACAGGCTTAAGCCTAACTTATTGTCCAACTCAAAACCCTTCTGTTTCCGTTTCTGTTTCGAGACGGTGAGACTCTTCCCCTTCCCCTCCCACCAAACCAACTCCTTGGAGAACAAACTACTACAACCGCAATAAAATACTATGTTTTGTTAGGTAATTCATTTGATCAACCCTCTTCGTTTACCTTCTTCTTCTCTCTGTTCTCTTGCTTATGCACGTTTCTTCTGTTTTCCTTGTGGGTTTTGCTTGATTTCTTCTGCCTAATTTGGTCTCTTTGTTGATAGCCAAAATCTTGGAAAATCGTGGTCAAATGAAGTGTTTTCACTACTTCAAGGACAGAAACAAGAGCAGGCAACAAAGATCAGCACCGGAGTTGAAAGAGCAGAGGAAAACAGACACAGATAATCATAGGATTGCCAAATCCTCATGCTCAGAAACTTCAACGCCTGGAATCCCCCAATTATACGAGGAGAGAGCGCATAATCTGCGAGAATTCTCCTTCTCAGAGCTCAGACGTGCCACAAATGATTTCAGCAGACAACTAAAGATTGGGGAAGGTGGTTTTGGAATGGTCTATAAAGGTTCAATCAAGCCTGCCGGTGGAAACGGTGACCCTGTAGTAGTGGCAATTAAAAAGCTTAACAGAGAGGGCTTACAGGTATCATCCCATAGTCATAGTTTAATTTAATTCAAGTAATGTGGGCGTTTATCTTGTTATATTGTTATTTATAGGGTCATAAACAATGGGTGGCAGAAGTTCAATTTCTAGGAGTGGTGGAGCATCCAAATCTTGTCAAACTGATCGGATATTGTGCTGTGGATGGAGAAAGAGGAATCCAGAGACTACTTGTTTATGAATTTATGCCAAACAAAAGCTTAGAAGATCACCTTTTCAAGAGGGCAGACCCTGCACTTGCTTGGCAAACAAGATTACAAATCCTAACTGGAGCAGCTCAAGGATTGACTTATCTACATGAGGGTTTGGAAGTTCAGGTCCTCTTTTACAAAATAGTTACCGCTTGAATCTGCATTTGCATTGTTCTGGCCAAGATTCAAGTTTTATGATTTCATGCAGGTTATATATCGAGATTTTAAATCCTCCAATGTTTTATTGGATGAGAACTTTAAGCCCAGGCTTTCAGACTTTGGGCTTGCAAGGGAGGGGCCAGTGGCTGGACGAACACATGTTTCAACAGCAGTGAGTCTTTGATGTACTTGAATAAAAATTGCCATTTATTTGCAGAAATGTTAAACTATTTTATCATTTTACGATTGACGATCAGGTAGTGGGAACTTACGGATATGCTGCTCCAGATTACATAGAAACAGGACACCTCACCACCAAAAGCGATGTTTGGAGCTTTGGAGTGGTAATATACGAGATTCTTACAGGGAGGAGATCTATAGAAAGAAACCGGCCAAGAGCAGAGCAGAAGTTACTGGAGTGGGTAAAGCAGTTCCCTCCTGATAGTAAAAAATTTGGGTTGATAATGGACCCGCGACTCGAAAACCAGTATTCTATAAATGCAGCTCGAAAGATGGCCAAGTTAGCCGACTCGTGTTTGTTGAAGAGTGCAAAGGATCGACCAAAGATGAGTGAGGTAGTGGAGTCTTTGATTCAGATAATCCAAGATTCTGATGAACATGGGAGCATTTCGAATCAAGGTTTTGAGCCATTATCTGAAACGGTGGAGTCTAGTAAGAAGCCAAATAAAATAGAGGCCACTGAATCTTGGAAGAGGAGGATGATCCACCTGGCAAAACTTGGCGAGCAGGTGGAGAGCGCCAGCAGAAGGAGATTTATGATCATGCAGAGAGCCAAAGTTACCTAAACCTGTTCATTTTTTTAATCAAATGGCTAGAGAAATAATCTTTTTGTTTGCATGCATCAAATATCCTCGATGAGAATTTGCTTAAATTAAATTCATATGGCCTTTTCCCTTTTTGAAAATTATTTGGCTTCTTTTGCCTGACCAGCAGGATAATTTTTCTTCCTTCTATTTTAATAATAATAATAATAATAATAATGATAAGAGAAGAGAAGAAGAAAGCATTTCGCTCTGCTCATTATTGGAGTTCTCATCTAAAAATACATCAACATCCGATCCTATAAACATCTCAAAAGCCCACAAAATTCTTTGCTGGAAACATCTGTAATTTTAAGGCTGGAGGATTTTAGATTTTCTTTTCCGTTCATCCACATGTTCCTCAAGATTGTCGGAAAGGGGTTGCCGCAAATGTTCATGGCGCAACTGCAACTCTGCAAGATCATTAGCGTCTCACAGGATACAACTCTGAAGATCTCTCTAGTTTTGGTCATTGTATAAAAACAAGTGTATATTCAACTTCTTCATTCTCAAAACATAATCTGCAGGCAACAACCAAACAATGCTCATGTGTCATGTTTCCAAGCCTCACAACTCATAATCTCAATAAATCCAAGCAAGATTTTATATACCATTACCGTAAGCTGCTTAAATGCTCAGTAGTCTCCAAATATACTTGTTGATAGTCTCCAAACCTAAAACAACAATGAGAATCGTAAAACAGGGGAAAAGACTATTCATGAAATGATATCTTTATGTTAGACACATATATGCACGCGGTTGGAGAAAAAGAGAAAGCTACCACGATAGCTCCAAGTAGTCCACCAGCCGCAATGTGAGCCACTGACCAGAAATTGAAATTAGAGCCAATTCAAATTATCATTCCATTTATGGATCCATGTCGATGAACTTGTATTCCTACCAAGAGAACTTCATATTAGGATTATGATTGTTCATTATCATTGTTGCTCAAGGACATGAATGAGTCTTGTAATGAACAAAAATCAAGTGCCTCGCATTGTGATAGTGACAATACTCTGGTCATCCTCACCATAGATATAGGAAGCACCAGTTAATAAGCAACAGAAATCAAACTTTAAAAGTTCATCTGCGAGGCATGACGGTGGGGGTGTGTATTTTTCTGTCACTCTGATCCATCAATGCCAAAACATCTCTGAACTCAGCTCAGCCATATTTTTTAATGGCTTCGACCCGTTCTTTTTTCAGTCTTCTAGTGCTTTTCTCAATACCTTAACCAGTATCCACTAGCACCATCTCAAACGAAACACTAGCTCCCCAAATCAAGCAATGGTGCATCAAAATCAATTGCCGCAAAAATAAAGCATAAGATCCTCACGAACTTATGAACTGATGTCCTAGAACTTATCCATATGTAAGTTTTCATGATCGACTTAAACCATTTTCAGTCAGTTTAAGTGGATCCTGACTTGTGTTCTTGTGAGGTATGCTTCTACGAAAATAGTCATATGTCATATACATAAGATAATCCAGAAACAGGCTCTTTTCAGAAGTTGCTCTTAACAGTTTAGCATTGTTTTGTATCTTAAGGTAGGCTCTATTCATAATTTTATAGGAAATTTCATCAAATGCAAACGAAATCTCACTTAACTTCTGACCCCAGATTAAGGTTTTGTTAGGCATCCCCTGCTTGTAGAAGTGAGACAATAGTAAATTGGTTGTAACAACATTCGGAGTAAAAGCCATCTTAAGCAATTTTGCAGTTAAAATCATAGCACGATCCAGTGCGTCCGCACAAACAACATTCATCATAGTGTTGTATGTTACTGTGTCCGGAACAACACCCACTGAAACAAGCTCATTCAGCATCATCACAGCCCGGCTCATTTTCCGACTACTACAGAATCCATGAATACGTATATTATACGTGGTTATATCAGGGCTGCATCCAGTAACATACATTTTTTCAACAAACTCATCCGCACCAACCATGTCAAATGCTTTGCAGTACCCACCAATCAATGTGTTATAAGTGATAATATCAGGGGTTAGCCCAATGCGATACATTTCTGTAAAAACATCAATTGCAGACTTCATTCTGCCCTCTTTACAGAATCCGTTAATGATGATATTGGTTGTAAAAATATCAGGAAGAAGACCCTTTTGCCTCATCTCCTTCTCCAATTTCAATGCTTCATGCAGCTTACCACAGTTGCAAAATCCATGGATCAATGAGTTATAAGCAAAGTTGTTAGGAACAAATCCTCTCCTAGACATCTCTAAAAACACATCATATGCCTCCTCCACATGACCAGCTTTGGCAAGGCCATCAATAAATGCTGAGAAGGCAACAACATCAGGATATATCCCCCACACTTCCATTTCATACCACAGACCATGAGCCCCTGCTGTATCCCCTACCTTGAAGTATCCATCCAGTAGCACTGTGAAAGCCACTTTATTGATGCGAAAGCCTTTATCTATCATCTTATACATGAGTTCCCGTGCTTCTTCCAGTTTCCCCTTTTTTAATAAACCCAAAAGTAGAGAACTGCATGTTGAAGAAGAGGGAACTAGACCAAACATAACCATGACTCTATATGCTTTAAGGGCATTCTCTTCTAATCCTGCCCGGCTATAAGCTGCAATTACCGAGTTGAAAGCAATTATGCTTAGAGGTATTCCTTTCTCAAGCATATCTTCTAAAAGTTCCATGGCCACATCCAACTGACCTGCCCAACACAACCCTGCAACAGAAATATCATATATCGAACAATCTGGAACCAGACCTGAATTTGACAAATCCTTCAGCAACCTGTCAATGTCCTCTTTTCTCCCATACTTGTAATGCGCTGCAACCAAAATATTAAAAGTTGTGCCATCGGGAGCAATACCCTTGTTCTTCATTTCTTCATACAAGATGGTTGCCTGACCAACATCTCTTGCCTTAACGTATCCATTCATCAAAGCATTATACATTGTAACATTTGGAGAAAAACCCACTTCTTGTATCCTGTCAAAAAGCTTCCTTGCTCCCACCACTTTTCCCTCATTGCAAAATGCATGTATAACTGTGCTGAAGGTAATTAAGCTCGGTGTACAATCATTCTTTATCATCAAATACACCAACCCAAGAGCATCTGAAGTCCTTCCCCTCATACAATATGCATTAATCAAAATGTTATATGTATAAACATCTGGTCGACACCTAAACTTGTGCATAACATACAACAAACTCTCACCGACCCTGACATATCCTTTTTGACAAAAGCAAAGAATCATAGTATTGAAATGATAACTAGAAGGGTGAGGACCTTCACGAATCATGCCCCTAAATAGTTTCCACACACTACCATAATCACCAACTCTAAGCAACAACTTGACAAGAATTGTGATTGCTGATGAACTTGGCCTCAGACCCACCTCCCTCATTCTAGACAGAATCTCCAGTGCCAAGTAACTGATTTCCACATTCAGGAAACTCCGCATAAGCGTATTAAGGACGGAGAAATCCGACTCATATTCATGGTGATTAGCCCACATAAGCTCCACCAAGTCTCTACTCCTGCTAGCCCCAATTCCCCGAATAACCCAGGAAATCACATCTTGCGCAAGGAGCTGGAGATTCTGAGAAGCCAAGACATGAGCAGCTATGCAACACGACCGAACTGTAGCATCAGAGTCATCTTGAAATACGAATTTGAAAAATGCAAATGCGGATTGACGAGATTGCAATAGTTTCATGATCTTGACTAGCAAATAAGGGCAAAATTTGTGGGAAAATCCCTTCAAGACATATCCTCTGTGTTGTTTGATTATTTTAGATAGTCCAACAGCTAATTTTCGTCGCTCATTGGAATTTAAATAACTCAAAGAATTAGAATTGGAATAATAAAAAGGTGAAAACTGATGGAAATAATCAAAGCTTTTACAATTGGAAGAGTGCAAAGAATAAGAATTAACTTGTAGGAAACGAATGTTCAGGGTTTTAGGGAGGTAAAAGAGAGTGAAAATACACGAGGTAGGGAAAGAATATTGTACCTTGAGGGAGTTGCCCAAGCGGCGAACTTTAGCAGACATCCGGTGCTGCCGGAGAGCGGCAGAGGGGGTTGTCTTCGGACGAAATTTATGGTTAAATGGATGCCGCTTTCTTTTTACTTCAGGAGAAGGCAGTAGACCAGTAGGCAGTAGCGGCGGATAGTAGCATTGAATTTGAAGGACGATGCATATTTGGACCGAAATTCGGTTCAGGTTCAATCTACCATTTTATTGGGCGGGCCGAAGCTACAAATACACACCCAAAAGTTGCCTTTGTGTTTTGGGTCTTTGGTCCAGTTACTAATGCATCAAATATTTATTGATTTATAATTTTTTTTTAAATTAAATCAAACACTCTAAAATTAGTGTCCGAATTTCCAAAATTATTTACATTCCGTAAATTTTAATCTTTCACAGTTAACCTGAAAAAAAAAAAAAAAAAAAAAAGAAAAAAAAACAGGAACAAAGTAAAAAAAAAAAAAAAAAAAAAAAAGGACAAAGTAACAAAGAAACGGTTCAAGAGAAAATTCTCAATTCTCAATCGGTACGTTTTTTCATTTCTCAATTCCCGTCTCGATAACATCCATAGTCCTCCATAATCCCTCCTGGCGACCTCGGCATGTACTGCAAAATCATAGCTTTCTTTTGGATCTATGTTTGATTCTTTTGGGCTGCCTTCCTGAGTGAAAATGAGGATTTATTATGAGCACGGTATAAATGGTATCTACCAATTTCATACTTTTCAAACTGTAAAATGGTGTTCTTTGCTTGAGATTTCATACATTAATCAAATCCATTTTATCAAAAATCTAAAATTTCTTATCTTGCATATTTCAATGTTTTCAATTTGCACAATGTGTATTTATCTCATAAAAATCTCAATTGCTTCAATAACTTAACTCTTTCTATGGATCGTCGTATAGGATAGAAATGGGGAATATAGAGGTGAATGGAAGGGGAAACCTCCTGCTATTTATCTTTGTAGAATATTTTCGTTCCAAAATTTATTATAACATTCATTTCTCTTCATGCATAAACTCTCTTCCCCTGCAGAAACAATCCCTTCAGCTAATTTCAGTGCAACTGATCATAACCTGAGTTAGTCCAGGGAGGGAACAAATTCTCACCAATTATAAAATTGTATTGATGCTCTTCAATTCATTGCCTCAAAAACTTTTTTTTTTTTTTTTGGACAATATTTAGACAGAGATATTATCACTACAAGAATTACAAAATCCTCTTCAAATCGTTATAAACATTCAACCACCAATCCAGAAAATCAAAATCAAAATAAAACAAAAAGATTGAAGTCTGTGATTGGCCTTGCAATCTTCTTTCTCATAGCTCCACACAGAATCATTTCTTTACAGATTAAGTCTGGACCTCTCACCATTTTCTTCTTCATGTTTACGTAAATGGGTATTACCGAACTTCAAAATTGACTTCATTGATTAGGCAACAGCAACTGTACCCGTCCGTACAGCTTTATTGGAGGACGTCTCCTCGCCCTCCGATTTTCTCAGAGATCTACTAGAGGAAGATGACAGCTTCCAATTCTTTTTCTTCCTAGACTCGTCCATTTCTATCTGTTCTTGTCTGCACTCTTTGCTACAGAATGGTGTATTCCCCCTGCATTATTCAATTCCCAGAAACACGAATCAGAAAAAAAAAAAAAAAAAAACGATCAGTAATTAATTTTACAAGAAACCAAATTCCGATTCAAAAACGAATTTGATCAACAACGCTGTACATAAGATGTCAGAGTGTACACTCCGAGGGTTCCGAAAAGAACATGCCTGCGAGGAAGTGGAGGTTCGGTCAACCGGAAGTAATAAGACCATGACTGATTTTTAGACGTTGGAAGAATGCCGGAAAAAAAAAAAAAAAAAAAAAGAAACGATTCGTAATTAATTTTACAAGAAATCCAAATTCGATTCAAAACGATTTGATCAACAAACCTGTACATAAAGATGTCAGAGTTACATCCGAGCGGTTTCCGGCAAAGAAAACATGCCTCGAGGAAGTGAGGTTCGTCACCGGAGTAATAAGACATGACTGATTTTTACGTTGAAGATGCGGAAAGAGGAAGAAGAAGGAAGCAATCCCGAAGTCGGAGGGAGACGCTTCACTGGGCGGTGATGCATTTAAAGAAAGAGGGGAGTGGATTTTGACAGAATCAGATGCTTTATGAAATACTGTAATTGGGTGATCTGTCGCAATCACATCCCTTGGATTACTTTATGATGGTTCGACGGGCAATTATCAAATTAATTTCCGAGTACAGTAAAATTAAATATATTAAAACCAGTGGCCATTCCACGGATTCCAAGGGGTGGTATTGAATCCGATGACCAATAGTGCATGCATCTTTCTGGAAAGCTACTTTTGGAATGGTACTTTTTTTGCCTATTTAGCGTATGGGGTCTATTTTCTTCTCTATTTTACAACGCCCCCAAGAATTTTTGCTATTTTCTGTGATTCCACAAAGAAAATGAATTATATCAAAATTGAAAAGAAGTGCAAAAAAAATATTACTTTAGTAGAAATTTTTTTAAAAAAATTAAAAATAATTACTAAATCTCCATTTCAAATAGATTATAATTGATAAGATAATCATTGTTAAGTTGAAATAATTAAGGATAATTTTGCAAACCTATAAGTTAATTGTAGTGATTTGTGGAGTTTGTAGAGTCCGAGGGATAGGACCGAAAAGAAAAATAACAGTCCAGCCAGGGACCACTTGACAAGTGGGATTGATGATGAGAAGGCCCCACCGATCCCATAAACAACAATAAAACGAACTTGGAGCTGAGTAGATGTAGGCCCCACGGGGGACAAAAGGCCATGGGAATCTGGGACCCACCTGACGGAACAGCTTCGTAGGTCCATGTCTGTCGACCCCACTGCCGTTGTCCGTGTGCCCCGGTCCCTGTTGCGTCTTGTATTTGCCCTGGACACGTGCGTCGTCCTACACAAACCAGCGTGGCAACACATAATTGAGGCTGGTGGTACGTGGCATCTGTTTAGAAAAAAGAAATGGTGTCACTTATTGAGAAGGTCGCGATTATCAAGGTCACGCAGATCAACGGTAAAGACTGTGCCACAACAAAAAAGTGACCAGGGACTCAATTATTTGGAGGTGGTGGTGGTACCACTGGCGTCTCCCCGCAAATTGGAGCTGGGGCGGTGGGGCCTGGGACTGGGAGAATCCATCAAAATGTGCTGTAGTAAAATGACTGGCGGAGCCACCCTCGGATCGACGTCAATGCCTCTTACGACAGCCATTAGATTGCATTATTATTATTATTATTACAAGATGGAATACTTTTCTTTTATTATTCTATTATAGTTCGTGGAGTATGAGGGAGCTGTCCAAATCTATAAAGATTTTATTACTTTAATTTAGGGTTTTATTAAGAACAAAATGTTGATTTGAAAGCTATTAAGCAAATACTATATTTATGGAAGTCCTTATTTCTTAATTGCCCTTTATACTGCTCCACACATCAGCTTATTTCTAAAATCTTAATAATTTAATTTCCTTTTTTTACTTTTTCACAAAGGCCTCATCATTAATTTTCTACTTAGCTATTAACCGAAATATTAATTTAATGTTAAGTGCATATGAGACTTGAATAATAATAATATAAAATTATTATATCTTTATATTCCTTTCATTTCATGCAATTTTTTCTATTTGTATTATGCTGTACCAAACAAGGCTCCACGGCAGATCGTCCATTGTAACATATTTTATTAAGGATTCATGACTGGCAATTCCGGGCTAAATAATTTAAACTAATATAATAGAAAAAAATAATTAAAAACATCAAGTAACATAATCGATCCAAATTGATTGATTCAATATCAAGTTCAATTCAGTTCTCTTCATTAAATGATTCAAACCAAAAGCCGGTCCAATTTTGAGTCTGGTTTACTGATTCCATGGGTTGGCCTGCTGGGCCGAGCTGAGCCGGGCCAGTTTAATAATAGCGGTTGACGAGGTTTCAAAGGGGAACATCAAAACAATGAACCATTCCACTTTCTTTTTTCAAGGCAACAACTTGATATCTAGCTTTTAACTCCATGAAAACTATATAAATCCGTTCAGATTTTACTTGTACCAGTTTCACGTTCAGCCCAGAAATGCAAGAACAAAAGGCTGAGAAGAAATCTTAAGCCTTTACGCCACAAGTTCAAGTGTCACTGAGGCAGACTTAAAAGAAAGCAAAAAAAGGAACATGTGAAAGAACTGCAATCACTAGCCCGTGAGAGCAGCATTGAGAGCACTATGCACATCCACTCCAATTTGGGCTTCAGCTTTCTCCAGGTCAGTTGAGGCTGAGCTCAGCTTCTGGGTGAACTCAGCGAGTCCCTTCTGAACTTGGTTGGCATCAATTTGATCGACTGGCACAGCCTCAACAGCAATTATATCAGCAAAGGAGTTTGCATGGATGAATGCAAAGCCACTGCTAACAAAATACTTCGTCACTTCATTCCCTTCGTGCACGGATAGCACCCCAGGTTTCAACTCTGCAATTGTTGAGACATGTCCAGGAAGAACACCCATTTGCCCTGTTGTTGCTGGAATTATGACCATGTCAGCCTGCAAAAAGAAGTCGAGGAAAGTAACAAGTGATGGTCATGTCATCTTCCTTTCAGTAAATTACCTCAATGATTCTTAAACTCGTTCTAACGTATCTAATTACAATACAAACATAAAAAGAAAGGATTCTTTCTCAAATAAGACACAGGATCCCAGGCATTCTTTTAATTTTAACAAATAATTTTGACTGTCTAGAAAATCTATTAAACAAAATCTCTATCAAGGTTGTTCCCCACGACCTCTAGCCTGCAAACAAAACCAGCTATAGTAAAGATGGTCAGAGAAAAGGGGCACCTCAATAAAGTTTTCAGCAGGAGGGCGAATAATAATAGTGGGAATTCAAAGAATTAATCATGGTTCCATGGTATTTGCAAAATACATGACTCAAACCCTATAAAGTTGCTCATCAATCAAGCTAGTGTAAGGTTACAAGTTGAAAATACCTGCAAAGAAAAAATTTGTGCAAGAGAAGTCCATTATCTTTATTAGGTTCATAACTAATTGAACAACAAGTACCAAAGAAGACAGGGGCAATAGGAAAAGTTCATTAGTATGCTTAATTTACATTAGCTGATCTCAAATGAGAAAAAAAATCACTGAGAATTTTTGCCGTTGAGCATGCAAAGCGGCCATGCGTCAGAAGTTCCTGCACTAATTTCCAAAAGTATCGTAATATTGCACAAGCTCAAAACTAATTTAAAGTTTGATAGTGAAAATGGATGAAGCGTTTACCAATCTTTAGTAAGACTTTTTTTCCCAGATGAAATAAAAAACAGGGTTGCAGATGATTCCATTTCAATTTAACTCAATTATGCAATACTAATAACCTAATTCTCCAGCTATATGATATTCTTTTCTCATTTGCACTGTTCATAGCGAAATTCCAGGGGGCATGAGAACAAGATTCAATCATATTGGAACAGGTGATAAAAAAATACTCTTCTATTTCATGGTCAAGGTTAAAGTAAGAAATAAGTTAAAGAAAAAAGTGACGGACATCACCACATTTGAATGCTAGGAACTTGGGTCACAATTTTATTAAAAGAGAACAAAGTAAAAAAAAATTATTGAGTGAGCTCAAAACTGAAGCCACTAATTCAGACAAACTCTTTCTAAGTTTTTTTCATAAGATATAGAATACTCAATAATTGCATTGAAGTGGGTACTATAGTTTGCCACATCCAAATTAACGATCATAACTGTTTTTGTTAGCATATATGAGAGTTTATTAGGATACTTCCCAGAATTAGTTGACAAAACCAATCAATTGCATCTATAATGTTATAGAAGCTCTCTTGAGAGTATAAGAGAAGGGAAGCAGTTCACAAAATCAATCAATTGAAACTACAGTGTCATAGAAGCTCTATTGAGAGTATGAGAGAAGAAGAATGTACAAAGAGATTTCAACTTTGAAAATTAGTATGGCCTGATCAACTGTTTCTATGATCTCTTAAGTGCAAGAACATACATATTTTTCCCCTTGAATTTCTTTCGTAACCATGTCCTCAAAGATTATAAAGATAAGTAAATCTTTACATCAAAAAGAAAGAATTGATGCATGGATTTAAGAAAACAGGTACCAAAAATAAATCTGTAAATGTCCCATGAAATAAAATAAAAATTTAACTTGCACGGAATAGCTTAAGATATGAATGACATTTTAGGATGTAAAAAGCCCCATCTGAATGTTAAAACCCAACTGTCTCTCTCTTAAATACATAAGATCATATAATCTCTTTGATGCAGACGGACGAGCGATCATGACCTTTTTTAGAGAATAAATATACTCTACTGTGTTCAAGTTAAAATCGACAAGAAGTAAAGAATTCAACGATTAACAGGTAGAAAATGACATGAAAGATCACACAGTCAATAAAAAGGGTAAGCTTCAAAAGCAGAATGTAGGCGTTCACAAACTGAAAATGCGGGTGATTCATCGATCAATTGAGACCATCTCTATCAGCCGAACAACTAAACAAAAGAAAAAGTTTTTATTCACAATAATAGAGATAAAATAGACAAAATAAAATCGACTACAGAAGCACCTCTTTATTGGACAACTCAGAAGCATAAGGGAGCACGAAGTTAACGGTGAGCTTGGAAGGGATAGAAGATGGTGTAGGAGGACGAGGCTGCATGAAAGAGAGAGGGGTCTTCGGTGGTTCCATGTTTGGGATTACTTTCTTCCACGCTTCCACGAAGCCAGAGTCCGTGGTCTGAGCAGCGTGTAGATCCGTCGAGAAAGGTCGCGCCCTGCCGCAAAGAATGGGTCGGGCTAGGAATCCGGTGGCTCTGCGAAGCATTTTCAGACGGTTTGGTCGCTCGGCTCTCGCAAGGTCGGAGTGGAGAGAAACGCAGGCGTTTGGAGTTGGCAGTGACCAGTGCGTGAATGCTTTGATCCGATGTGTCGCACGAACTTGGGTCATCCTGTCATCTAATTCTAAATCCATCGTCGAAAACGACATCGTATAACGGGTCTTTTGATTTCGGCCTTGCTGGGGCGGTATAATGGAGGATAGGCTGACCCGTGTGGACTGTAAAGCCCCACCTTATCTTTATTCAGAAGTAAGGCCCATTATTGTAAGTTTACAGCCCAATATATAAGCAATGGTGTCTAGGGTTTCCACTTGAGCGCCTCTCGTCTCTCGTTTTGCTACCTGCTATCAGTCGCCCAAATCTCGACCATGGCGGAACAGGTACGTCACTCTCTGTCGCTCTATTGATGTCTTTTCAATACTGAATCTTGTTTGAACTGCGTTATCTGTTTTTACGCTGAGAAAACTGGATGAGATGGAAAAAGTATCCAGGTTTCTATGTCTTTTGATACTTTTGTTTTCTACTGAGCAAAAACAGTGGAAGCTTCACATAACTGTGCTTTATGCGTCCATTTTTTTCTGTCATTTCTTTTGTGACCTCTAGCTTCTTACCTTGTAATTTTTTATCCGATATTTTTTCTACCTTCAATATAACTTTTTGATGCAGACGGAGAAAGCTTTCTTGAAGCAACCGAAGGTTTTCCTAAGGTATATTTTTTACTAATTCCCTTTTTCTATAAATAGTTCGCTAGTTGTTTTTGGAGCTGTGCTAATGCTATCGGATTTATTTTTATTTTATAGCTCCAAGAAATCTGGGAAAGGAAAGAGGCCTGGTAAAGGTGGAAACCGTTTCTGGAAAAGCATTGGATTGGGCTTTAAGACACCCAGAGAGGCGGTTGAAGGTTTGTCTTTTCTTAGTTTTTACTCTGTATTTCCCTCCTATAGTAGTCTTGGTTGCAATTTGTTGTGGATTTGAACTTATTATTTGATTTCTGGCCTCTGAATAATTCAATATTAAGATATTGCTTTTGCTTTAGTTTTGCCATTTGGTTTGTAAAATGTGAAGGTGCCTTTGGGTTTTCAAATGTTACTCAATGATGCTGTAATTCATTGTGGGTTGAATCCCTTTGAGAAGAGGATTTTGCCATTACGGTTAACAAAAAGCTTAACAATTGTTGGAATATGTAACTTCACCTGTAATTTCTACTTACTGTTCCAATGAACATGGCTGTTGCATTGATCCATCACATGCCACTATAGGAAAAAAAAATTCGTCTTGGAAACTAGGTATCCAGATGCCTTTGCTAGATTTGTCGCGTCATTGTGCTCTCTGTCACCAGAGTTTGGATGAATGAATATAAATGACATAAGGGGATCGTGTTGTTTGCAGCATATGTAATCAGTACAATGGTATTTCATTTTGCTGCCCTATCTGTATTCTGGGCCTACCCAGCCTTGAACAATTCAGAACTGTATATTTTTCTGATGCACTTGCTTGGCTTGCATTTTTGAGTTTCTTATCCACATAATTTGGAAGATCATGTGGTAGGTGGTGCCTCTTGCCCTTTCGTGAATTGGTGATATTGCACGATGATTGCATTTTGATGGTTTTTGTTGTACGTTTCTTTACAGGAACATATATTGATAAGAAATGCCCATTCACTGGTACTGTTTCTATCAGAGGACGCATTTTGGCTGGTACTTGCCACAGTGCTAAGATGACAAGGACCATTATTGTACGGAGGAATTACCTTCACTTCATCAAGAAATACCAGAGGTAAGGATTTTGTTCATTTATTTATTCCTCAAAATTACTATCTGGCAGTCCATCTGTTTTTGGGTGCCAGTGATTATATTTATCCGTATCTATGTGGTCGTCTTCTACCAAAAACTTATTGCAACGCTGGCACCTTATTTAGGTATGAGAAACGTCACTCGAATATCCCAGCACACATATCCCCTTGCTTCCGTGTGAAAGAAGGAGACCATGTTATCATTGGTCAATGCAGGTTATATGCTTGACACCCTATTAATTTTTTTTTGAATTGTAATTTGATGGTGTTGCATTTTAAAGTATTTTTAAAATTTGAACGCATATACTTATTGTTAATCTTGCAGGCCATTGTCAAAGACAGTGAGGTTCAATGTGCTGAAGGTCATTCCAGCAGGCTCTTCTGGTGGTGCAAAGAAGGCTTTCACAGCCATATGAGGCTTGAGTTATTATAGTTGTGGACGAGTTATTCATAAGCTCATCCAAGATGATAATGGCTTTGCCATGGTCATTTTGATGTTGTCTCTGTATGAACTCAGTCCTAACATCCTAGATTTTGTATTAGTTCTTTGTACTGTTGGAGGTTTAGACTGGAGAATTCGAAATATATGTTGACACAGTTTGGAGGATATTTAGTATTTTTTGTTTACGTTTGGGTTCTCTTAGAATTTGTTGACTTACTCCAACAAGCAGAGGCCAGCTCCAGCTAGTGTGCTTAATCGTTTTCAATTGCTAATTATAACAATTGAGTAGTGTTAGCTTAACGGCAGATGATGTTTAATTTATTAAGCGATAACAATGCATTAAAACATGAAAAGCAGGAAAATGATGTTTTATTTTTTATAAAAATAAGTTAAAATGCATCCTGAGATCAAAGTTTTATCTTTTAAAAATTAAGTGGTATTGACGACTAAATTTTACAAGAAGAGTATGTAATCTGTGCTGTGGTCTTCCCTTGCCCTTGCCTTCCAATCGTACGAAAGGAAAGAAAGACCGCTGTGGGTCCCACGTCAAATTTTCTAATACACAGTCGGATAGCTATGTTTCGTCGTGTCAAAATGATTACGTGTAGGGGTATAAGATGGCAAGGAAGGGATAGGATCGTTAGTTCCCACCAGAGACGGTAAAGGCAGACTTTTGTGCGGGGTAAAGGTGAAAAATAAAAAAAAGTCTTCCTCTGTGTTTGTGGTTCTTTGATCGCCATTTCCTGTCCCTGTCTCTAAGCTCTCAGAAACAGCAACAATGGGTTCTAGCAATAGCAGGTTAGGGCTCAAGCACAGATTCTTCTCCTCTCTCTTCTGTGGCGCTGCTTCTTCTTACACTCCTATCGAGGTAAAAAAAAAAGGCTGCTCCTTCAGTCCTTTATACTTGGTTTTTAAGATCAGTTTCTCTGTTGCTGTAATTTCATGCTAGTCAGTAGCTAACTGCTGCAAAGGTTTTCGTTAGTACTTAAACTTGAAAGGTCCATCTGAGTCAACGGTTTTTCTTGATAATTTCACTGTTCTTCCTTTAGTTGCTTAGAAAGTTCTAGGAAATAGAGAAAATTGCTGAAAAAAATCAGAATCCAGAGGTAGTCTATTAATCACTTTTGTTGCTTGCTAAATGATAAATAGTGGTTACTTTATCTCGTTAATTCATTCTGTGGCAAAACATGGAGTCCACCGGTTATTCAGCTGCTTTTGACATTTTTGTGGTTTCAAGTTTCTCTTTTTTGTCACTAAAATCTGATGCCAACAGTTTTCCATTTTTGTTTTTTGTTTAATGAAATAATCACGGCCAATTGAATTGACTGCATTCATATATCCGAGTGATTCTCAAACTGATTTTGGCTTTCCAGGTGGGTGATCGTCCGGATGATTCATCAACTATATCTCTTCAAAACATGGCTCCGCACCATGATGTGTCAATCAGCTCCAAGCAGCAGTCAACCTTTGGTTCTAAAGCTGATTTTACGAGTTCCACTGCTGAAAATGAGGCCTCTTCTAGAAGCAGTACTGCTACCGCCGAGTATACATCTAGTAGTTGTACTAATCATTCTGGGAATTTGGAATTATGTTCTCAGCAGTTGAATGTTAACAACAGTCTCATTGAACCTCAAGTAGCCAATACTTCCTTAAAGTTTCAGCCACCTACAGGGTCACACTCTACTGATGCACTTCACACAAGCCTTGTGGGTCAGGATACTGCGAGTCTACATTCAGACGAGCAGACCGTAGCGGATGTCAGTATCGATGGCTTTACACCTGATTCTGGTTCTGATGTTTCAGGTTCTCTAGAAACTTCTCAACAGCTTCCAAGATTTCACTTGTCTGTGGGGGATCAAGTTCCTATGGGCATGGGCATGATATTGGTTGATGTGGTGAGTATACATTCCAACATTTTGTCTAGTGGCATTGCAGAAATTAGTAACCGTGAGACAAGAAGGAATTCTAGAAGGATGTTTGGGGATTTTTTCTCAAGAAACAGTTTTAGGCGGAATAGTAATTCCCCAAGCATTGTTTTTACAACTAGTCATGCTGATGATCTGGGATCTCATGACAGATGGCTCCTTGATTATAGTGGTGATCTTCATTATGATGGCATTGGTCGTGAGTCTAGATACTCTGGCACTAGAAGCGATCATAGAAGTGAACGACTATGGCAATCAAGATACGAGGTAAGAGTTTTCCCTTTTCCTTTTCTTGTAACTTCTTATATGTGGTTAATTTTCTAGTTACCCCTTATATGTGGTTATGAAGCATGGCATTCATTTTCATTCAAAATTTCTGTTTTTTTTTTTTTTTTTTTTTGCATTGGTCGTGAGTCTAGAATACTCTGGCAGCTAGAAGCTGATCATGAGAAGTTGAACGACTATGGCAATCAAGATCACGAGGTAAGAGTTTTCCCTTTTCCTTTTTCTTTGTATACTCTCTTATATGTGGTTATTTTCTAGTTACCACCTTATAGTGGTTCATAGAAGCAATGGCATTCATTGTTCATTCAAAATTTCTGTTTTTTTTTTTTTTTTTTTATTTCCTTCTGACATTGCTTCATTTTTTTTTTTTTTTTTTTTTATCCTTACTGACATTTGCTTCACAGAGTTTGATATCATAATTGATCATTTCAGATGCTAGAAAGATTTCGTGACTTTTATGATGAACAAGGTTGGCAAGGTTCTTTATGTGCAACAGGGCGTCACCCTCGCGGTACATGTTCATGTGAATCTTCATCCATTGCTGAGGAGTCCAGTAGGCGTGCAAGCATTTCACAAATAATCATGCTTGCAGATGCACTTTTTGAGGTTAATGACTTTCTAATTAGCTAAATCTTTTAAATTGATAATGTGCAACCTTGCTGTGGAAGTTTTCTGCCTGATGAAATGTGCATATACATGAGAAGGCATTATTTCTCCCTTTCTGCATATGATTGTTGGTGAAAATAGATCTTTTGCCTTTCATATGTCTTCATTTTTCCATAGCATATATCAGTTATATGTATATACTGGCTCATTGCAAAAGAGCAAAAAGAAAAGAGTAGAAGAATACTATGAAAGGAAAAAGTAAATGCACCCTCGTAACCACAATGGCATTGTGTAGTCATATAGTAAAAATTTATAGCTGTGTTAAATTTATCAGAAATAATGTTTAAAGATGTATCTTTGAAATGGAAGTAACATAGGTTTTGCAACCTTTTCTGAATGTAAAGCATGTTCATCACCTTGATATCTTATTCTGTTCCACCTGTAGGTTCTCGAGGAAGTTCATCGCCACCGCATGTCTTTTTCATTGTCTATGCTCAATCTTCCTGCTCCTGAAGCTGTTGTAAACTCATTTCTTCTCAAGGATTATAAAAAGTCATGTGGAACTGAGAGTGGTACACATGATGTGCAACAGTAAGTCCTCTTGCTTTTGCATTGTTGCTGTATCATTTTTGGCATGTTTATATTCTTTAGATACTGTATTATGGGATTTGTGTACACAGAAAAATATGCGTGCACGAGTGTTGTTTAATAATAATGATATATGAGTAGATACTCAAGAATCTTTTGGCACTTTGGCCCTTGATTTATACTTCTTTATCTGCTATTATATGTGGTGAAACACTAGCAAATTTGCGACTTCATGAACTGGGAAACTAGTTCAAGTAAAGCAGCGAAATTTTTGGAGAAATTGTGTAAATAAAGAACAGAAAGGAGGTAGGTCAGAAAGAAAGAAAAGGAAATATTAATCAGGGTATTTTGCCTTGTGATAAATAACTGTTAAGAATTGTCATTTTAAATTTCAACTTCTAATAAACTCAAGCATTAAAAAATGTTTGTACCTTGTGAAGAACTGTTGTACACCATTTCTATTTTAACGTCTTTAATAATAATGATCTGCATCTCTGGTAAGAAAATTTGGTTACTTTAGGTGGGTTTTTGTGGATGAATCAGTTATGGGTGTTTTAATGATTTTGATTTTAACGTTATTTTCTTCTTTGATACTTAATAAAGCTGGATTCTGAATTAATGGAAGTGCAATATACATCAATTCTCATGATTTCTTTTCTCTCAATCAATTTCATGTGGTGTAATCTCATCAACAGGTATTTCATGTGAGGTTTTTTTTTTTCATTGACAGGTGTAACATTTGCTTAGTTGACTATGAGGAGGGGGATAAAATTAGAGCTCTTCCATGTTCTCATGAATATCACATGTCATGTGTCGATAAATGGCTGAAAGAAGTACATGGGTAATTTTCTATTGCTTCCTTCTTCTCCTGTGTTTTTCTTTTCAACTCTGAGCGATTTTGTTAAAGTTGTCATTTGTTGATCTTCTCCTTCATTTTTGCTCCTATATTTGGGTACTCTTTATTTCAGGGTATGCCCCCTCTGCAGAGATGATGTTTGCAAGGGTGTTGCTGAAGGTTCTGCTTCAAACCCTGAGATCCCATCTCTTTGATTGACACGTATAAAGTGGCTAGATAAGTCAAAAAACTTTTCTCTTGAAACGTCAAGAAGTGTTCACCACAAGACATAGTTGTCCTAGAATTTTCTTCTGTTGCAGATTATTTGTAATATATAGTATCTATATAGTTAAAAAGCTACTTGTCTATAGATCAAACTGTAAGAGTATACAAGTTCCAATTAAAAAGTTAATGAATTTAAGGTTTGTGGAACGTGTGATTTGAAAGAGTGAGGCAGGCAGGCTGTGATCTTGGGAAAGAAGCTAGCTAGGTGAAGAAAAAGTTGGGAGGAAGAATTTCGCTTTTGTCATTTTAGGTTAACATTGACTTGACCTTAGCCGAAAGGCTCGGAAAGGGTTCTGGTGCATTGACTGTGTTAGGTAGCCAGAAACCATTTCGAACAAGGATAAATAGGATGGCAGCAAGTAATTTGACATACGCATCTTTTTGCTCGAAGGAAAGTTAAAGATTGTCCGGTGAAGGAATGGGACCTACCCCATAGTGTTTAGGAGGTATGCCTAGAGTGGTAACGAAGCAAAGTGAGTAACGGAGCTCCTGATCCTGAGGGCTCAAGTGTTCTTATAACTTGTCGGTGTTTACCATAACAGTGTCTTCAACCTAACCCAATTTCAGGGTTGGAGGATAATTAATAATGAGGTAGCTAGGTCGTGGGCTTTAATTCAAAAATTCAATGCTCTGTTGGACTATATATTATATTTATCAAATTTGAAACGGAGACAGAAGAAGCTGCCGTGGTGTTAAGAAGAGTGAAGTCATTAAATACTTAAAAAGTTGGGATTCCTCTCAAAATTAGTTGGAAATTTAGCAATCAAACGTTACCCAAAGCCCAAAGGTGCGGCTTGCGGCCGGGGGGGTTAACCTATAAGAGTAAGATAAGCTGTGTTTGATTAGCTTAGCTAATCCACTGTCTGACTTTTATTAGAAGGCTTTGGCAACATTTGAAGTTGGCCACGTACACCTCCACCTACATTACGCCTTATCAATGCTGGTATTAGTATTCTTACCTTCATCTTGTACTTTTTTGCAGTAAAGGGACTTACTTTCTTTTACTTTTTTTTTTTTTTTTAAATGCCCTCTTCATATCGATGCAAAAGCTTAATCACAGTACTGTGTTTTTAACCTCCTTTTAAGAATTTAATGTCATATTGGCAATGGCACTCAATACTTATATAGTAAGTATATATGTAGTGTTTGGTCAGAGAAGCAGAAACATATGCATGCCAAGAGTGTGAAGAAAGCAATGTAATATCGTGCTAAAGGGTGCTATTATTATTTTACTATTAATAAGGATAATTAATGGCATGTTTGTGCGAAGAAAACCGCTTGGACATTATGGAATGATGAATCGCATTATTATATTATAATTAATAATAATAATAATAATAAAGTCAACTGTATAATAATCAGACAGTTAATATAAATAAATAAAATCAAAAAGAACAACTCATCTCCCCTCTCCTCTCCGCACAGTAAAAATGTGAATTACATAAATACTGTATTATCTATATAGAACTGTTGAGAGAAATTATCTTCTGCACCGCATTTACTCTGATTTAAATTGATTAGGCAAAATGGCAGCTGAGTGAGTGAATGAATGCCATAAATGACTACCCCCTTCTTCCATTTATCATCCACCATCTCTTCCACTCCGTACGTGACTCTCACATGCTCTCCCTCTCTTTCCTTTTCTTTCTTCTTTTTGTTTCTGTTTCAATGCCAAACCTTGTTCTAAACGCAAACATCACCATCTCTTATAAATTCCAAAGCCGCCCATTCTCTCTCTCTCGCCAACCAAAAGTTGAAGTAGCAATGTCGTCGTCGTCTTCACCGTCTCCGCCGTCTCCTCTTCTGCCGTTCAACAATAACAGTGAAGATGCTCATACTTCTCCTTTTCAAAATCTTAAACCCAGCATTCTTGTTATTGTTTTGATCCTCTCAATCACTTTTCTTCTTTCCATCTCTCTCTGCCTCCTTCTCCGCCATCTCAACCGCCGCTGTCTACGCCACCTTTCTCCCACCTCTCATGCATCCACTACCGCCATCACCATCACCACTTCCTCGGCCTCCTCTACTCGTCACTCGACCAACCGTGTTTCGCCTGAGAGTCCTGCATTCTCGATCATCAATTCTCTCCCTCTTTTCTCTTTCAGTTCCATCAAACGCCGTTCTGCAACCACTTCTGGAGATTGTGCAGTTTGCCTGTCCAAGTTTGAATCGCAGGACCAACTCCGTCTCCTTCCGCTGTGTTGCCATGCTTTCCACGCTCATTGTATCGACACCTGGCTTCAGTCTAATCAAACGTGTCCACTCTGTCGATCTCCAATTCATGCCTCCGAGTCCGACCTCTTCAAGGCACTATCGAGCAGCATTGACGGTAGCGGTGCAGAAAGCTTCCGTCTCGAGATTGGCTCCATCAGCCGAAGGCAAGCAGCGTCTGATTCCGCAGTCGAAACGAGAGGTTCCTACTCTGTAGGCTCTTTCGAGTACGTTGTAGAGGAAGAATCTGAGGTTACTATGAGCCACACGCACAGGAGAAGCGTTTCAGATAAGGAAATCGTTGCTCCAGTATCCCCGTCCTGTCAAGAGCCAAACCTAGCATCGGAGGTGGCCTCCGGAAGGAGTTGGCTAAAGGATTACGTTGACAGGCTGTCGAATACTCTGTCATCGCGTGCTTTGTCATTTCGAAGTTCTGGAAGGTTTTTCACCGGAAGCAGTCGCAGGAGCGAGATAGGCAGCGTTGGAGATTACGACGTGGAAGCGAATCGGATGGGGGAGGAAATCAGCGAAATGTTTCGTTGGTTCTCAGGGGTATGAATGATAAATAAAGCAGTTGGTTAGGAGAAATGTAATGGTTGGTCCAGTCCATTTTTGCTATATCGACAGCAAAACGGTACAGGATGAGGAGAGAGTAGGAAATTCGAAAGCAAAATATGGAATGGAATACCTTGCCTTCCATGTTTGTGTTGGTAGCCTAGAAGTATAGTGGTAGTGTAGATAGATAAAGTAGAAAATTGACAAAAGTTTTGTATGAATTTACGATGATGCCATCGGGATGGACAGATACACTTGATTGATATCAAAAGAGGAATGAATGGATGAGATATTTGGTGCCTCAATCCTGTTCCTGGGTGAATTAATTGAAGACAAAAATAAAAATCTGTTGCTGATGTTGATGTTGATGCATGTTTACATGTATATGGCGTCTCCTACTGTATTACTTGCTCTTAGTCTCAATTAGACTCGAATTCAATTATTAGTAAAAAAGATCGTCATATTGATTATTTTGCACTTTGTGGCTTTATTGTTCTGGTGTTGTGGATTTTGGATGTCGGTTGGTGGTAATGTTATGTTTACCGGATATAGATGAGATAGTTGTGTGTTTTGTCTGCAAAATTTCCTTTTAATACTTGTAATTTCTGATAATTAATTTATTTTGTCAATTAATTAATTTATATGCAAGGATGGATAATGGTAGGGGCAGGGGCAGTGATGATGGATGAATTATGAGTGTACTGTAAATAAACAAATAACACCAAGGCATTGATGACCAAGAAATTTGGCAAATTTAACTTCAAACCAGTTGGCGCATGAGACAGAGTCCGCTATTTGTGCTCAAATAGGGGGGATGCTGTGTTTTAACATATATTCCCAACAACTATAAACTGACGCAACTAACTAACAGGGTAACTTTTTCTACACACCAAATAATCCTAAACTATACCAAACCAATAACTTCCCATGTGCAAGTAATTTATGTTGTCAGCTGCAAGTAGATAAATGATTAACAATACTAGGCAAGTTCTATTCTTTAAGGTTTAATTTCTTTGCATCACTTTCTGTCTGTCAATAAGAGTCACAAGGAGGTTTACTCGTGAAGGCCAAGTACCTGTTCATCAACATCTAGGTCTATCTATTTACTCCTTTTTGCTTTCTCTCAATCACCTCATAACCAATAACTACATAACAAAATGATAGAAAGACCGAACTTAAGTTGAATTCAACTTTCTGTAAACTCATAAATAAACTAGAAAATCAACACATGATCACAAAGGACAAACATGGGGAAAAATTGCATCTCTTACAGTAGAATTTCATGGTTACCTCAACATGGAAAAAAATCTCTCAGACAGCCTGCAAACCACTCACATTCTCAGAATCTAACTTCATGCAGATGCAGGGAGACGCAAAGATACAGGAAAACAATGGCCATGATATTGTTCAAGAACAAACTCATCTTATGCCCACTGCTGCATGGGAAAGTACTACCACTGTAGCACCCTTTCCTTTGCTTGATTCCTTTGCCATGATCTTCAAGAACAAATGTAGAGTTCGTCTTCCCATTACTAAACAAAATACACCAGAAGAAAGGGCCCTTGTGAAAGCCAACAAAGCCTACTCCCACCTCAGTATGTGATTTATTTCTCAGAAGGGATAAAGTTCTATTGTCTTTAACAAGAACATGAGAAAAAACTTGTGATGGGTCAACATACTTGGATTCACAGCCTACAATATGACCAGTTATTGTGCCAAAAGTGGGTAGCTCTACACCGCAATTCGGAGCAAAAACCTCAGTGAAATCATCTTCAGGTGGTTTGCAGTTAACAGCATTGTTACTAGTGCAGTTACCCTCACATAATTCAACATATTGCAGGGCCATGCAGCCGAGACCAGGACTTTCATTAAGCTGTGGAAGTTTATGGGCTGTTCGATTCTCATTAATCATCTCTACAATATCATTAGCAGGATTTCCTGTTCTCAAATATATAACAAACTACAGTTAGAAAAAATTTAGTATTTTGACGTGCAAAATAGCTTAAAACATAACGCAGCTTCTCCATGACATGACCAAAATATACATTCCAGCTTATAATCAAGAGCTCCCTATCAAAAATTGTTTTCTGCAGAATATAACTTGGCTAGGTGCTCAACTATTCTCCAATCACAAATTTCCTTCTAACAAATAAGTATTTCTGTAAACTATATGAATTATACAAAATTGATGAGGATACCCAGATCATTGAGTATCCTCAATAAAACCTGATTGAACTAATATTGTATGTTTCAAGGTAGCTATGCAGCTGATGCGGGCTGCTGGCTTAAGGGATAGATAAAATCTTAACTTCCAAATTTTAAGAGTTTTTTTAAAGTTCAAGAACGATACTTGATTGCTTACAGGAAGTCAATTCGGTTTGTTGCTATCAATGCATGAAAATTTGATAATTTGCCAAAAAGTAAGTTGACATTATCAAAACAAACAAGGAGTAAAGCGTTCATTTCATAGGACTATGAGTAAAGCGTACACAACATACTGGTTACGACACCAAAACGCCTTACTTTAATCTATGAGTACATAGAATGATGGAAAAAGGTAATCTCTTTTCGTTTCTGAAGGTGCTATCTTTAGTCAACTTAGCTGCAACATAAAATGCCAGTAATTGAGGCACTTCACGAACAGAGAAAACTGTGGAGTTGGTAATTACTGATTAATTCAACTGAAAATTAGATTTAGTTTTGGTTCCGAGAAATTTCATATAAGTTACACAACTTCTTCCTGCAAAACAGAGCAGAATAGGCAGAAAGCCGACAAGGGGATAGACTCGAGCGGACCCTTTCATTTCATATTCCACATTTTGAAATTGAAATCATCGCTCACGACGACAACCCCTACTAACGAACTGTGCAAAAATACATAACAGGTGCACATGTCAGAAAAACCAATGACTTCTAATATTATAATTGCACATTACCATGGTTCTTTGAGGAAACACAAGCAGCCAGAAGAAGATGACAGAGCACAATCAACTCACAGCAGCAGAGCTTCTTGAGTGGCATCATCTTTGCCAACACTATTATAGTCCTCCAAGTCAGAAAGAGAATGGAAAGGGAAAGAAGAAAAGAAACCCTAAGCTCATAGAGGATTCCACTTTCTTTCCAACATTTTGAAAGAAAACAGAATGTTTGTGTCCTCTTTACTCTCTATCTACTAGTGTTATTGTGTGTCTGAATGGAAAAGATTTTTCTTTTTCTTTTTTTTTTTTTCTTTTTCCCTCTCTTCCGCGTAAAAAAGTAACGAGGCAAAACTTAATTAATTGCCCAGAGATTAAGGACAAATAATGGAAATGGTGGTCCCGACTAGCCGTTGTGCGAAGGGTTTTTCAGTTTCTTTTTGCTAGGAAATGGAGCAGAGTTTGAGGCATCTCCACCGTTGACACGAACATTCCCGTTCGGATCAGGAACAGAATCGATGGTCACATGATCCATTGGGCCACCCGGGCGGTGGGCGGTCTTAAAGTTTTGGGCTTGGGCCATTGGTGGGTCTGGGTCAGCTACTCCGTAGATGGCGCGGGATTGCTTCCCCGAATAGGTTTATAATTTGATTTCTAATGTTCTTTGTTATTAGGGTTTTCTGATCAACCAAGGTTTTAAGCGAATGGATGGGTTTAAACAATTATGGTAAATCGATAATTGCAAAACTCAATTGGTTTTAGACTTACATTGTTTCTGAAATTAAGATGGAATTACAGGGCGAACATGCAGTCAATGGATCGGACACCGGAGAAAGTGGCATATGGTGGTATGTTCTGTATCCTCGACTTCTCTATGTCTTTCCCCAAAACAGTTCTTTTTCATTTTTTGTGGTTCACTGTCTTTTACCAGCGGGTGTTGCGACTGGAGCTGTAGGTATAGCTGCAGGGGTATCATTCGGCTCTAAGATGGTCTTCGACTGGTTTGTTTCTTCCTCTGATTCTTATACTCATTTCCCAGTTCTTTATTTTAGCTTTCTTTTTTTTTTAACTTTTCCTTATATATTTCTTCTTTTTGTTGGTAAATTTTAATGATAATGTTTATTCACGTAGGGTTATTGATCGCTGTGATGAATTCGAGACGAGGACTATACAGAGGTTTGCTCAACTCTATGTACATCTACGTCTCCTTCTCCCTGATCTCCATTTTTGTCAAATCAATCACTGCTGTTAAGATGGTTTCATTTGTCAGCGGAGTCAATAACTAATTTATCTATTGCTGATTGTCCGACTTCCTATTGCTTTAGAAGCTTGATACTGCTTGTGGTTACTCTTTGTTGGTTGAATTATTATTATAAAGATTCGTCCTATTTCTTCTCATTTGGGAGTTTGATTCCTTACATTTGTCTATGGAAGTTTCTTGTTTTAGTTAGGAGAAGTCAAGGTACGATTATGTTTTTAATCCAGGCTTACCCGTTCTCCTTCTCACAAGAAAGAAACCTGTGCATCTAGCCCGGTGCTATAGGTCTAAGTAAGTGGAAAAACTTTATGTTTGAGCCACTATATTGGTTTCAGCCTGGACTCTTGCAGCGTTCGGTATTTGGAGTTCTTGGTGTCCAAAAAAAAAAATTGTCACTAAATGTAACGGAATGTGATTATTTATGTCGTTCATGCACTCATAAATGCTCAGTTCGGATTGTACTATTTCTATGTTTGGATTCACACTTCATACATTCATGAATTATTCCATTCTGTCTGATCTCCAATAACTTAATTGTTCTTCTTTCAGTTATGTGTTCAGTTACTTCTCTGTTTCAGATGGCTGCATCTTTAATTTGTCTTGATTCTGTTTCTTATATGATGGGAAGGAATTGGAATTTCCAATCATTTCTCTTTTTATTGACTTTCAGGATTATGCGAAAAATAGAAATGAACAGAAGGGATGGAAGTAAAGGAATTTCAGCATCAAAGCTCTCAGGATTTGAACCAGATGTAACTTTCCAAATAAGAGTGCTATGATATTCATGATCTGTTGAGTCCTTAATAATTTGTATAGCATTATATTTATGCCTGAACGATTCTATTATAGTAAATCGATTGTGCCTTAAGATGAGAATTCTTTTATTTATGGTTATAGCAAAGAGGTTCCCTCTAATGGGTTTCTGATAAATCGATTGTGTGTTAGCTAGATGCATTAGATAGCATTAATATGTTGCCAAAATTGCTTGAAATGTTCATGTATATGGATTTCATGGAAAGGAACATGTTGTTTATTATGGCTACAATGTGTTTTTCTTTTTGTTGCTTTTATAGATGTCTAGGAGGCTAAAGTATTTCCTTAAAAGAGAAAAGAGTTGTCTTTGTCCACTAATAGGAGTTTCTGAATTAATTTGAGACGTTTGATCGCTGATATTAACTCTGAAGAAGCTCATTTTGCAGGACACGTAATATCTTGGGTGACTGGAAAGAAAGCTGTGGAGAAATGCAGGTTGAAAGCACATATGATACTGCGATATAGCTTTCCTTTCTTTTGGTTAATCCTCTCCTCTTTGTCATGATGACTTTTATAGTTGTGATTAATTTTAGAAGCTCCTTTGCTGGATTTTGTTTGGATAAGAGGATATCTGGTTTGTTGATCCTTTTCAATCAATCTATATGCTCATTTGCAAGCATTGTTGCAATTGTTATAGTGGAGGAAGTGGAACTGGAAGTCTCCTTTCAACAATCACATGACTAATATTACCTGTGTCATCAATTTATTAATAATTTTAATTTTATAAAAAAATAAATAAATAAATAAAAGCACCTTACATGCTAGTACTGTTTATAAACCCATTCAGGGAAGCAAATCAGGAGAAGCCACGTGAACAACACAATTAAAAAAAAGCCATAATACATCCATTTAGGCATTGATATACCGACAAAGAAAAGCCCATATATAAAAGGCCTACATTTATTTGTACGTTTGCGAATCCAACGATCCCAGCTCTCTCCATCGAATTGCCTGCTGCTAATATATGGATTTTTTTTTTTTTTTTTTTAAAATAATTTTTAATTTTTATAAAAAATAAATAAATAGAATAAAAGCACTTACATGCCTAGTACTGTTTTATAAACCCATTCAGGGAAAGCAAAATCAGGAGAAGCCAACAGTGAACAACACAATTAAAAAAAGCCATAATAAACATCCATTTAGGCCATTGATATACCGACAAAAGAAAAAGCCCATAAAATAAAAGGCCTACATTTATTTGTACGTTTGCCGAATCCAACGATGCCAGCCTCTCCATCGAATTGCCTGCTGCTAAATATAATGGATTTTTTTTTTTTTTTTTTTTTTTTTTTTTTTAACAGAGGATAGAATTTCTAAAAATAATATTCCCTTTATTTCATATTATTACTCTGTTTTTCTTATAAATGAAAATGTTACTTAATTTTCTATTTTGATTTATTTAACAGAATATGTAATAATATAATATAACAATAAACACAATGCTCCAATACTTCATAATTAATTTTATTACCTTGATTATTGTATTTAGAGATTAAATTTCATTTATTTAATGAATCATTATATAAAAACATTATTATAAAAAATAAATTAAGATGTAATTTTGTTATTTTTTTTATTACGTAAAAAGTCAAATAAAGATTACAAATAAAAAGAAAAATAAAGAAGAGTCTAGAACAAAAACGCGTTTTTGCCTTTATTCTGTAACAGGGCAGAGAGGAGGGTTTTAGTTAGCTAGCTAGCAAGGGAGGCTTTTGTTCGCTGCTCCTACTCCTAAAAGGCTCTCTTCTGTTTCTATTTTCTGCCCTTATCCATGGCTTCTGCATTTGTTACTCTATCAATACCCTTTTTGGTTAACAAAACCACTTCGTCTTCTCTCTCTCAACACAGACTTGTAGGTCTGTTCAATCCCACCGCTTTTTTTTCTTTTTTTTTTTTTTTTTTTTTTTTTTTGTTGGTGAATTTACCCTACCATTCAATTCTTCTTGGTTTTGTGACCTAATTTCATTCTTTGTTTCAGGATTGCCAAGAAATTCCGTCCTCGAGTAGATGCAGCTGCCATAAAATTTTTTTTTTTTTTTTTTTTTTTTTTGTTGGTGAATTTACCCTACCCATTCATTCTTCTTGGTTTGTGACCTAATTTCATTCTTGTTTCAGGATTGCCAAGAAATTCTCTTCGAGTCAATGCAGCTGCCATAAAATGGGAACCCACAAAGGTACTGCAATTTGGTCTTTTTAATTTCCATACCACTTTCGCCGTTACGCGTTATTTCGACTGTGCTTATGGGAGGTTTGCAGGTTGTTCCCCAAGCTGACAGAGTCCTTATTCGTCTTGAAGACCTACCTGAGGTATCCTTCCCTACTTCTGTTTCCTCAACACTTCCTCACTCCTCACTGCCCGCTCAATGTTGGTTTTGCGATGTCTTCTCAAATATTTTGCAATTCCATCTTTAGTTTGGCCCTCACTTGTTATTGCTACTTATGCGTTGTTTATTAATGGATAATTCTTGCTTTTTTTTTTTCCTTCCAAATACTAAACCTTGCATTTAAGTTTCAGCATGCTGGAAACGTTTCCTTGAGGTTCTAATGATGATGTGTATTTTAATTAGACTAATGAGTCAATCATACTATGTGGTTGTAATGCTTTTTATCTTCACCAAGATAATGTTAAACGATTCATCAATTAATTGCCGCTTGTAAATATTTGCTTGCTTGAAACATCTTCCCATTTTGAGTTGCAGTGCTGATTGATGAACTTTGTGCTACAGAAATCAACTGGTGGAGTTCTGTTGCCCAAGTCTGCTGTGAAATTTGAGCGATACCTAATGGGGGAGGTTAGTAGCATGAGCTTTTCATTGTTTCGCCTGGCACCCACTATGGATTGGCTTTGTGCTAGGGAGGTTTTTCCTTTAACTTGCCCCAGGCTAACACTACAGTACTGACATCACCAATTGGATGACCCTGGGATAACACCATACTTCAAAAAGTATGGCTGTTGAATTTGGAGAACCCAAGTTCATATAAACCCCATGTTGAAATCTCACACATTGATTTTATTGACATCAACTACCTTTTTTTTTCCTTTTTTCTAGGTATTGTCTGTTGGTGCTGAAGTTGGGGAAGTGGATGCTGGAAAGAAGGTTAGTGATCATGCATAATTCAAATAAAGGATTTGAATCATCTTGCTTCTATTGACGTGTCTATTGGCATGATGAGTAACGCTAGCAAATTTATTCCTTGGGACATAATCTCGCACTTGATAATTTACCCTATTATACATAATGATCTTTGCCATTTACATGGGTCTATTGTCCGTGTGTCTTTTGCAGGTTCTTTTCTCTGACATAAATGCTTATGAGGTGTGTACCGTTACACTCCCTGAACCTTGCATATCAAACTTGAATTAATTAAATGCCTCTGTAATATTACGTCTGTAATATCCAGTTTTCTTCAAATATTTGTCTTTTATTCTTTAACTAAAAGACCATGACTTATGTTGGTTAAATTCTTGATTGTATGTGATTTTCTTAAAATGTCCCTTTGAATATGGTGCACTTGATACCACTACAAACCAGGTGGAGGCTAGTGAAAATCACTTTATCTAGGAGGCTGCATTTAAAGAAATTATCATTTATATGCTCGAAAGACGTCTTAACACTGTAAAATATGTTTACCATTGAAAACAGTTGTTGGGACATTTGCATGCATGCACATGTACATACAGCAATGACCATGCACACACAAGCCAGGACGTTTTATGTTCTGCTCCCTAAATTCTTATTACCTAATTTATGGTTGTCTCTCATGTTTGCGAGCAAATAACATGTCTATGGTGTTACATCCCTTTGTGTAATGCTGGATAATGTGATGAATGTTATTCATCCCTTTCATTTTTTGTGCAGTCAATTGAGGTAATAATCCATTATAGTCGGAGTGTTTTGGCACATGCCTTTGATAAATTTGTCAGAAATGAGGCTTGTGGTCATTCACCTATGGGATGCCTCCCCAAAAATAGTGCCTAACCTTGTTTGTGTGGGTTTTGTCGTCTGCCTGTTTGATTGCCATATTGATGCTTATTATTCACTTGTGTGCATTCATCTGGCCCTTTTTTGGGCATTTCTGCAGGTTGATTTGGGAACAGATGCGAAGCACTGTTTCTGCAAAGCTGGTGATTTATTGGCCGTAGTTGAGTAAATTTCAGCATTTTGGCTGGATTTCCAGAAGAACGATTGCTGGAGTAGTGTATCTGTCCATCACCCTTGTATTAATTGACAGGGGATGTTTTGCCTTGTGCAACGATATTTTGACGTAACTCTGTATTTCCGATTGCTGGGAGTTAAGAAATTGATTATATCTCATTCCTTCTTCCATGCTGCTTAATAAAAAAAAGGAACAAAAACATTATGTCTATGCTGATGACAAGTAGTACTTTGCGCTATTAATAGATACTTGGTGGACTTGATTTTACGCTGGTGGAAAATTCTATGGTATTTTTGAGTTATATCAGGTCTCTAAATTTTCAGGTGGGTGGTTCTTCCATCTTGAAACACGGTTCACCGCTGACCTAAATTCACACGTGTAGGTGATGGCAATGGTCGCATTATTGCATCTAAAATTACATTAATGAAATTAGGTCACAAATCTGACATTATGTTATGCGTCCTAAATGTCATCAACAAATTACAAGCTCTATCACTATGCAAGCGAGCACCGGCCGCCATTATTATTCTGAAATACTACACCGGTACCCCAAAGGACCCTACGTTACTAATTTATGATACCTCCACCAAGTATAACCTTTCTATTTCAGTTGAGTTGACAAGTTAAAGAAATTATTTTATCAACAATAAGTTTGAAATATCTCAAATTTCAGTCACATTATACTAACGATAAAACTCTTAACAAATTTTTTTTTTTTAAAAAAAAAAAAAAAGATTCATTCAATAAACTTTTCCCAAAGGCAAAAAGAATTATTATTGAGGTGGTGGTGAAAGTGAATATTTAGCCCGAGTACTCCTAAAATTTGCAATAGGATAGAGGACCGAAACAAAATCTTTCAGGTTAGATGCATTTCCTAAGATCATAGCTTCCCATGTAATTGCAATGAAATTTCTTTGAAAAAAGAAAAATTTGAGCATTCAGGCAGAGATAGGCATGTGCCACAAAAAAACATTTTAAAACTCAAATATGCGCAATTCAATCATCCCTTCTTTTCTTTTTGGTGAATACCAAGCAACAACCTTCCCAGAGCGTAAAAGCCTCAACGAGTAATTCAAACTGCAAATAAAATCCTCCACATGAGGGCCTTGTTGCTGTGGTGAAGAACCAAGCGAAAGCCTCGAATCAACACGGAAGACAATTGGGCCAGCAACCTACAAAATATGACGTGCCACGTTGGAGATAATTCAGTACATTCCCATTTATAATCCTGGTTCCAAGACAAGATATGGAGCTTCACTTGGATCCCATATTAAAAGTAACGAATTTCAATGTGGGTTTATATGAACTTGGACTCTCCAACCTCAACTACTAACTTTTGAGCTATAGTTTTCCCAACATCATATCACAAATGTATCAGCCAAAAAGATACCACCCTTTGCGAATTATTAATCTAGTTTTAGTTTTCAATGCATAAAAGACTAAAAACAAAAACAAATTAAGAAACAAAAAGTACCTGCTGTTGAAGGGTCAAATTGAGCTTGGGACATGACATCGGATCATCTGCACTACTAACTGAAGACTTCCTGAAAATATTGAATGTCCTTTTGGTAAGGGCAAGCACCGAGCAGATATCCAGGCGAGCATCCACCCGAGTTAGGTCACCATATAGTTTTGCAAACCTCCCATGTTGGAAAGTATAGCAAACTGAGCCAAACAAATCTGCGTTTAATGGATCTCTCTTCCTTGAACTGGTTGAAAGGTCCCCATCTGTGGATGCGGAGCTCCATCCACCCCCAAACCAGGTTGCACAGGTGCCACCTAATGCATATAAACAAGCGATAAATAGCTAGCAACAAGACATGAAACAAAGCATCAAATTAAAACACACAGAAGTCTGACATGTATTTGATTTGTCTCAAATATGAGTAAAACTCATGCGGATCCAGTGATTAGACTGTCAAATAGAGCATCATCATCTCGATCAGAAGAAAGGTAATTCTCCAACTATGGTCCCATCAAAGCAGGTTATTGGGACTTGGGAGAAAGAAATGATGTAGCACAGTTGCAAAATAATAAAACGAAAATTCATCAGAAAAGAATGAAAACAATTTCCATGCTAATTTCTAACAACAAGGTCTACTCTGCAGTGCAGCAACATTACCAATAATTCCAGAAATTGTTGCATGAGGTTCACTAAGACGCACATCATAGGAAGTACGCAAAATCCAACCCTCATCTGTCTTTACCATGATGTCCTTCTTCGTCTGTTTCTTCCTCCAAAGATCCTTGCTCTTCTCATAAGAAAAGGCTGCCTTTCCACACAATCCAGGAATTAAAGCAAGAGGTGGCTCACCATTAACAGCATTAACAGCCTTGGGGTGACCACTGTTTTTGTGTATACCAAAACGGTACCGGAAGCCAGATTCAGAGGGAAGGGAAGACATATCTAAGGATATTGACTCGGGAACATCCCAGTATCTTCCCTTATGGTCAATAAACAGCTCAGGCCATGCAGCCTCCAAAGTGATATCATGAGAAGGAAGCTGCAAAATAACAATAAGTCCAAGGGCATTACAAATCATCACAAAGTGAAACTTACAAGGAATTCCAGAAACAATAAGTAAGAATCATTATGAACTTTTAGATCACTTTCATTGATTATCAACTAAAGACCTAATAACATTCCTCCCCCCCCCCCCCCCCCCCCTTACAAATCTAAGTGCACAAGTGAAACTTAAACAAGGAATTTCCAGAACAAGCAATAAAGCTAAGAATCAAATTATGAACTTTTTTTAGATCACTTTCATTGAATTAATCAAACTAAAGACGCTAATACATTCTACCCAC
The DNA here is from genome assembly GCF_014843425.1 of Jatropha curcas. The sequence continues at coordinate 114,598 of NW_023590652.1, read as the reverse complement.
TCCCCCCCTTCCCACCGGTTCCATATTGGCTCCAAACAACCCCCCTTCCACCGGTTCCATATTGGCTCAACAACGATGTCAAAAGCAACACAAAATAGCAAATTTAAGATGAATTTCTGAACAAGTACACAGCAAAATAATCTGTAAAGCGGAGCATCCTGGATCCATCTGCAAAGGTTTAAGCTAATGTACAAGGCATTTTTGCATTGCAAAGAAACAGAGGCATAGCAAAAACAGTTCGCATTCCAGCTTCTGTTACATAATCATAGAGTAGGGAAAAAAATTCCTAATTATCTGCAAGCGAGAAATCGGACATGTTTTGCAGAAATGAAAGAAACATATGAAGATGAATGAAATGGGAAATGCATGCCTGTTGAAAGAGCATCATTTTGTAGCGAGGTCTCTTCTTCTCACCATGTCGTTCTGTGGTCAGCAACACAGAAGTTGAGGGAGTCGGAGAAAACTGTGCGGATAAACCGAGAGAATAAAGAGACTTGTCCAGAATATGTCTGGCCGCATCTCTGAATACCGAGAATTCAAGTTCCTCAGCATTAGCGAATTCTGCTTTGATAGAAGAAATCAATTTCTTTGGTCGAAGCTGCCCGACTAATGCAAGCCAACTGTAGAAAAAACGTTCCCGTTTAAAACCTGTTAGGATCTTCTCTATAATCGAAGGAACGCCATTTCAATTTCTAAATATTCCCCTCACTAGCTAGCTGGTTATCAACCCCCCAAAAATAATAATAATAATAATAATAAAGAATTGGAGAAGCAGAACTTACCAGTCAGGAGTAGCAAGCTTAAGCAAGACAGACTGGAGAGAGAAAGAACCGAGGTCCTTGTGAGAAGGAGGAGAATAAGAGGGAATGATACCGAGAGGAAAGCCATTTCCTAAGAGGGAAAGCTGTTGAATCCTAAGGGCTCGGCTAGCTCGAGTGGCGTCGAGAGGGAATGGCTCGCCGGGGATGGAACGGGCACAACCTTCTAGGGTTATTGGAGAAGAAACGGGCTGATCCCAGAACGCTGAGTCTATAGCCGTCCTGAGGTTGGCCATTTTCTGTGTGAACTCCGGCCGTCCTGTCCTGCTTGAGGATGCTGAGGTTTTCCTTATCTGTCTTTGTCTCGTTTTTTGAAAATCGGAGATGGTGAGAAGAGCACGATGAAAACAATTGAAGGCCCAGTGATGTTGGGCCGTTTTCCCAATCCTTTTATAGATTTAACCCAACAGAAACGAAGCCCAAACGACGAGTTTTATTATTTATTTTGGAGAGAATAGAATGTAGTGTGGAGTAGTACAGTGACAGAGACGGAGAAAGCGAAAAATAGAGCGTATGGGTTACTTGTAAGCTAAGATGGGATTAATAGAGGAAATATATTAGACTTGGTGAATTCGTATAAACCTCAACTCAAGCATAAGCAACTAAGCAAGATTCTTGCACTAAAAAACTTGACGATTACGTACAGAAACATTGCAGTCCAAAAAAAGGAATGATGTGTTCAGTGTTCTGAGAAGCTAGAAAAGCCTATCTGTCTCCTGTTACAGAAAACTGAGGATTTTGATATTTTCTTTCTTTTTCATTTCCTTTAAAAATAATAAAAATTAAGGTTATACAATCAACTCTTATTTCCCACCAAAAAATATATACTCCCTTCCCTATAAAAAACACACAACATAAAAAAAATTAGTTGTTGTTGGAAAAACAAAATGAATTCACGGTTGTCTTATCTTTCTGCCCTCCTACTCTTCACCTTCCACGGCTTAACTGCAACTAATCTAATTCAAGAAACTTGCAAGAAATGTGCCCAGAGGGATCCAAACATCGGGTACAAATTCTGTGTGAGTTCCCTTGAAGCATCTCCTGAGAGCCGCTGCGCTAATCTTGGCGAACTGGGCATCATCTCCATCAAGCTAACACGGCGAAACATCACCAGCACAAGGCACTACGTTAAGGAGCTTTTGAAAAATAAAAGATTGGACCCCAACATAAGGCCTTGCTTAAATGATTGCCTCGATCTTTATTCAGATGCAATCCCTACTCTTAAACAAGCCATTCAAGACTATAAATCTAAGCATTACGAAGATGCCAATATTGAAGTCAGTTCAGTTATCGATGCCTCTACCACTTGTGAACAAGGGTTCAAAGAAAGAGCTGTAACTTCACCTTTAACAGGAAGGAATAACGATGCACTCCAGTTGTCTGCTATAGCACTTTCAATCATCAATATGCTCCATTGATTCATTTGTCCTGTTTGCTTTTTCTCAAATGTATTGGGTTCCATAAACTATTTGCTTATTAATGACATAAAAAAAAAAAAATTTGTCTTCGTCTCGATGTCATATTTGTTAATTTCGTTTCTTCCATATATTACAATGACACTGAAATAATAAATAAATAAATAAAAATAAAACCGCATTGCTGTATTTAGAAGCAAAAGTAGAAAGAGTAACGTCCCTAAAACGACAAGATGAGCCAATGCGGAATAGATGCACCTGCGACAAGTATTTGTCTCCAGCGATGAAATGCCTCCACGGAACTGATTTGAAAATAACCCGATGCCTATCCAACTTATCCAGTAAAGAAAAGACTGGCTCTGTTCTTAGTCATGTGCTCACGCTGCAGAAATGAAAAATATGTCCTTCCGCAGGAATGAAGGGTAACTGATGTGACCGCATCCACATATCCGTGATAAAAACAGGACAAAGGTTAACCAAAACATGTATAATTCTTGGATTAATTCAACGTGACAATCATCTTATACCGCACTAGATCTTGACCTGAGACGGGTTAAAGAAATGGACGCTCAACCTCTGACTTGAGACGTGAGAGAAAGTAGGTTCCTTTGCTGCGATTAACCAAAAAGAAGAAGAGGAGGAGGAGCGAGGACGGGTCCGAAACAAGGCCATTGACAACTTCATCACGGACGCCTAGCCATTTCCGTGTAAACAAGAGCCCAAAAAATTTTGGATGCTTAAACCATTTAGATATTTGCACATCTCCATGGTACTTAATAATTCGAGATTGTGTCCCTATAACCTTATAATAATTACATGTTTCTCAATGACTACTCATTTAGAAAACATTTATTAGTCTCATTATCGTGATTATGGCAGTCATAGGATTGAAAGTGCTTTCATTTACTGCATATGGTACGGGCCAAGTCAGCAATCAAAAACAATCCACACTAAGTAGATAGAGGGAGACGAAGCTGCAAGGAAAACCTAAGCACCCTGTGAATATAGATGGTGTTGTATCATAAGAATTCCAAAGTAAAAAAACATCATGCTAGTTCTGTCAATGGTACTCTTATCAAACATATTCAGATTATTTTCCAACCCAGTACAGCGGATGAAACTCATTCAGACACCAAACAAGTCAAACATGAACTAATAAAATCACCGCTTTCCTCAAAATCCAGGGCAACAAATCCCATCCCCATATCAAGCAGCCATTGGATGGTTATACACATACTCAATAGCAAGATTACAGGAGTCAATCTTAACTGCTTCCTTGTCTGGAATTTCCAGCTTGAACTCCTCTTCTATAGCCATTATAATCTCTACATTGTCCAAGCTATCCAAACCCAGATCCTTCTGGAAATGTACATCAGGACTCACCTGCAAATAATTGTAGTACAAATCTCAGTAAGTTTGACTAAGATGCTGGGTTTTCCAGTTAACAAAGGCATCAATTAGCATAAAAGCTAAGCCAAAATTTAATAAGACAATCTTTGCATTTGTTAAACTCAACCGAGGGAATTTATAAAGAAATCAAAATACTAAAAAGGGCAAAGTAACATTTCAAACAACAGCTAAACTGTGAATGAGAGGGAGAAAGAGAAGAAAGAAGAAGAAGAGCTTATGGCCCAACCGTGACCCTTTGCCACTGCTACATCCAAATGCTTTAAGAAAATCTTACACCATTGCTACTAATGCATATTTTTCATTCAAACAAAAGGTTTTTTTTTTTTTTGGGCGGGGGGCGAGGTGTTGGTGTGGGTGGTATGCATTCCACAGATTTAGGAAGAAATATAACATTCAAAATTTTTGCATACTGAATGGGATCTATTTATATCATATCGCAATTCTCTTAAACTTGTGAAACTTAATAACTAACATCAGATTAGTTATGCTCATATTATTCAGGCAAACAAGGAAGTACAACCCTCTAAGTGCCTCTTTTTTTTTTTCTTAACACATAAGAGTATCAAAATGCAGAACACATTTTACCTCATCGAGTGTCTCTACTGTTCAACTGTGCAAGAAAACATGAATCCAAGTCCAACTACTTGGCCATGTAAAATTTACCTGCAGTCTTCTGCATTGAAACTAAAGAAGTTTCTAAGGTGTCAACCCTCTCTAGTAGTACCAAAGAACCATAAATAATTTATGAGCCATCCTTATTAAATTGATGATTTTTGTTTCAGCCAACCTGTTAACTTGACCTAACCACCTATACAATTGATCCTCAACTTTACAAAAACCTTAATCATTTCAAGAACTTTCATCTTTCCAAAATCCATTATTTCAATATAATTTATCACATCCATAATCCAATTCTAATTTTTCCCAATCACATCTTTGTTGGGCCATCTGTCTCACAATAATTATTCATAACAAGCATTCTAGGGATGAAACCAAATAGAGAAAGCAAACTTCAAAAAGGAAAAAAAAAAAAGGACAGTTAATTGCTAGTTTTCAATTCAAAAATATATAGAAATGAGATTTAACCTAAAAAAAATCAGTGTTTATTCATAGACTCGAGGAAAAATAAAGTCCTTTTCCACTTTTGCATTCAGAGGAGCAGAAAACTCAATCTCGGTAGCTGAAAGTGAGAAAAAGTAATAGCATGAACTAAACAACGAAATTTCTGTTTCCAATGCGACAGAAAAGGAATCCTTCAAATTTGATGTTATCAGCTTCATACAAGTTAGTGAAATATATCACACAAAAGACCCAGTCAAATCAAATACCTAATCAATTTAAGGCTCCAATTAGTATGTGTATCTAAGATAATCGTTCTAATTTCTGTTGTCACATTTCAACGGAATCAAATAGGAATTGGAAAATAAACAAAAATGGGGTGAAAATTAGAAGAGAGGGGCGATAACTGGACAGACCTTGGATGGATCGACCTTGGGGAAACTCTTAACCACATCGAGGACTCTATCGATGACCTGTTCCTTGGTCAGATGGTCGTCGTGCGATGACATTAACCGACTGGAAATGCATAAGCTCCACGGCTGAGATTTATGGCCGGCTAGGGTTAGCGTTTGTACAGGTATCCGCACATGGCGAAGTAGGGCAGCTCTCAATGCCATCTCTCTCTCTCTCTCTCTCGCCTCGGCTTGGTCGATTTGGGCACTCGCAGTAGCAGGCTCGCAGTAATGATCTGGCGAGTTGTTAAGGGTAGCGAACTGTATAATCACGGATTATGCACGTGCCTTCATTTCCTTCGTTCGCATTTTACAAAACGCTGGAATAGTTTTCCAAATGACACATCGTCTTTTAGTAACAGATTAAAGTAAATAATACTAATGATAAATCAGGGACCAAAAGCATAATTTTCCTTTTTTTTTTTTTTTCAAATTGTCATTTATGCCTCTCAATTTTATAGAAAACTGATTATACCCCTGAAATTGAGTTTTTTTATAGCTTTAGCATCCCTTAACACGCTATAAAAGAGTCGCGTGAACTCAGGTGCAGATAAAAGTATAAATCCGGACATTGTTTTACATTATTAAAATCATTTTAACTTCATCTTTTATCCTCTCTATCAATTTCTCTCTCTATCTCAGTTCTTCTTCTTCTTCTTTTTTAGTTTCTCTATTTATTTTTGTCCTTCTCATTCTCTCAACGAATTTATCTTTTTCTTTTTCTTCTTCTTCTTTTCTTATTTTCTCTCTCTATTTTTCTCTTTCTCATTCTCGGAATAGATCTTCTCATCCTCCTCCTCCTTCTCCTTTTTCTCTTTTTTCTTCTCTGTTTCGCTATAATCAAAACCAAACCAACATTTTCCAATGATTTTATGGTTAATGAAATTGAAACTACTAAAATAGACTTGTAAGATTTTTTTTTCAATTTTTATTTTTTTCTTGATTTGATTTTGGGTATCAATAGTATCTAGATTGTGTTGTTGGTATTATAGGAGATCTTTTACCTCACATTTAGCATCGATTTCATCAAAGAAAACTCTTTTTAATTTGAAATTTTAAATTTGTTTGTGTTTTTGAATCCGATTTTATGTTATTTTTATGTTCTTATATTTCTTTTTTTTTTAATTCTAGAAAAGAACAATGGAGATAAAACATAATTGTATTTTGTGAGAGAAAGAGATTTCAACGAAATGGAGGTGCGAGATTTTTTTGATTTTCCTTTCAGTTTGGGATTTCTGTTTATGGCAAAAAGGAGTTAAGATTTTTCTTTTCATTTATTTTTTCGTTTTTCTCTTTTTTTCTTTTTTCTTTTCTGTTATTTCTTGTACACGTGAGACCAACGTAGCAGATAAATTAATGACAAATTAATTATTTATGACATGTCAATGCGAGTGTATTTCACATAAAATCTTCAATTTGCTCAAGGGTATAAAAAGCTACAAAAAAACACAATTTAAAGGGTGCAAGTGATCTCCTGCAAAGTTGAGGAGCATAAATGATAATTTAAAAATAATTTGGAAGAAAAATTATACATTCCGCTGTAAATAATTCCATACAAGAAAGTATGTGATGGTGTAATTAATTTTATAACATAGTACAAAGTTCATACACTTACTGAGTTCAAGTTGGTGTTGCATTGACTCAGAAACTCAATACTCAAAGTTGATAGTACTTTATTTTCATCCAATTTAAATTTTAAAATTACTATATTAAAATATAATCTGATAATTGGACTTAATTATTATTAAAAATAAAATTAAATATTCAATTAAGCTTGCAAAATACTCTTCATTTATTTATAGATATTAGTATGATGTTTTCATATAATATATCAATATATATACACATATGATTTAATTGGATCGGCAGATAAAAAATTCATCAGCAAAGTAACACAGTTACAGTTTTATGGGCCGGATCGAAGCCCTCTCCGGCCTCTAGGAGTGCAAATTCGTCGCCACTGTTTGGGATCGGCACGAACTAAGAAGTAGTGACGTGGTAGTCTCTCTATTTGTTTTTTTTTTCGAAACATATAACGCGCAAAGCCGGAAGCCCGCAACTTCCAGCTCACTTGCCTGACCATAGTAGCCCAGTAGTCCTCTCTCTCTCTCTCTCTCTCTCTCTCTCTCTCTCATAATTCTAAAATATAAATAACAGAAAAATATCGGACAGTGTTCTCCGATTTCGCTATCTCGGCGATCGACCCGGCGATATCGTCGATAAATTCTCGGCGAGATCTCGACTTCGGCTACCAGCTTGATCTGATCCTTGTTTAGATCCGCATAATGGCTCCAGTTTCGGCACTAGCCAAGTACAAGCTGGTGTTCTTAGGTGATCAATCTGTGGGTAAAACCAGTATCATCACTCGTTTTATGTACGACAAATTCGACAACACTTACCAGGTAATGTTTGAAAAAGAAAACATCGATCCGTTTGATTGGAGAGCTGGCTTTGGTTATGGATGGATCTCATTTCATCTTTTTTATGTTATTAAATTATTAGGCCATTTGTTCCAATGTAATTTTTGATAATTACTTGGATTCTTGTTCTCTATTTTAGATTTATCTGATCTCATTTCGCGTTTATTTGATCTGGTTTTCAAGTGGACTGTCCTACAAAGCCTTTTCATTAAATATTTTGGTGGAATTGCCTTGAAGCCAGCTAGTGAGGACTTCATGTGAAAACTCCAAAATTATTTCAACACTTTATTGCTAATAAGAAAAACTTCTAATAAACCTAGAAGCTGGGCATTTTCACTTGTTTTACACCACAGTCGATCGGGCAATCTTTGCTTGTTGATGGTGATGATGAGCTACTGATCTTCAGTGCCTTACACTTATCGAGCATTTTTTTTCACACTAACATAGCTTATTTTATAAAATTATTTTTTTTCACATGTTCATGTGAACCTCATTCATTTTAAACTTATTTTATAAAATTCATTATGCTTTTCTGCTTCCTTCACCGCTTAATCAGTTCTTCGTGCTCCAAGCTTATGTTTGCCTTTACTTGATAACCAGGCAACGATTGGTATCGATTTTCTATCAAAGACAATGTACCTTGAAGATCGAACTGTTAGATTGCAACTCTGGTGAGGTCTTTATATCATTACAATGTAGATACACACACATACAATTATTTGTTTTCCCCTTTTAATTTGAGCAGACCTATTTTTATCTCAAATATCCCTAGCATGATGATGAAGAGACCGCATGAAGTTGTCTTGAGATATATGTTTGTGTGTTTGCATTTTCTGAGCAACCCTCATATAAGCATGTGTATGTGAAATTGTTAATGCAGTGATGCTGATACTTGGTATTATGCTATGGAGTGTGACGCATGCATGGGCTATTGGTTTCTTTGGTGACAGTGATTATGTTTGCAAAATCCCACGTGACATGCAATTATTTCATATTAGAAGGACTATAAGGATCAGAAAACGAATTCAAATCTGCTTTTTCTGTTTTTTATCCTTTGGTTGATTAAAGAATGCATAAAAATAGATTGATCGGACTTTGGACCAAACTTTTTTTTTTTTTTTTTTTTTTTGTGTGTTTTGCATTTTTCTGAGCACCCTCGATAATAAGCATCGTGTATGTGGAAATTGTTGAATGCAGTGATGCTGATTACTTGGTATTATGCTATGGAGTGTGAAACGCAATGCATGGGCTATTGGTTTCTTTGGTGACAGTGATTAATGTTTGGCAAATATCCGCAACGTGACATGCAATTATTTCTATATTAGAGAGGACTATAAGGATCGAAAAACGAATTCAAATCTGCTTTTTTCTGTTTTTTTATATCCTTGGTTTGATTAAAGAATGCGATAAAAATAGATTGATCGGACTTTGGACCAAACTTTTTTTTTTTTTTTTTTTTTTTTGGGAGTGGGGAGGGGGGTTGGGAATTTGGTTTGGAACGCAGCTAGTTGTTGATTTTTTTTTTTTTTTTTTTTTTTTTGGGGTGGGGAGGGGGGTTGGGAATTTGGGTTTGGAACGCAGCTAGTTGTTGAACAATCTGTGTTTGTAATATAGCTAGTTGGTTATATGTATATATAACCTTTAAACATTGAAAGACAAAAAAAAAAAAAGGTTTGGTCCTTGAGAAGATCTGCTTCTGGCTGTAACTATACCATTCTGAATTAGCAGTTTCTTTTGTAATACCCAACCCAGGGCAAAGCTGAATTTATTGCCTTTGTAAATTGTATAGAGATTGTCTTCAGGTTGCTGTACTTTTATGGGAAATACGAAAGCGTAGGATACAGTAACTTGTTTCTTGGTTGGATGGGAAACATGGTGTTTCTTACTAATCATAGGAGATATTCCTGGCAGTTTGGTATGCATATTGTTGTCAGCATAGTCATGTAAATTGCCAAGGATGTTAAATATTATACACTATATTCTGTTCATTTTCTGCATGCTTGACGATTCAAAAACCTCTATGTTTTTCACATATATGATAGTAATAAAAGCTTTCATTGCTTGGTAAACTTTTGTATTCATAATTTGTTTTATAGTTAATTGAAATTCTTGGATCCTCTGTGCATTATAATTTCCATGTATGAAATATGAAATTGACATGTACCACAGGGACACTGCTGGTCAAGAAAGGTTCAGAAGCCTTATTCCAAGCTACATTAGGGATTCCTCTGTAGCTGTCATTGTTTATGATGTTGCAAGTATGTGGTCTTTCCTTTTGTTTCTTTCTCTGTTATGGGCTTTCTTTTTGCTAACTCTCTCTACTCTTTCATGCTCGTCTACTTGCAGAAAATTAAGTTAATCACATGTAGGTATATAGTTTATGCTTTACTGAGATTCATGAGCATAGTCTAGTATCTCTTATCAACTATTGTTTCTTGTTCATTAAATTTCCTAGGTTGGATAATTTACTTTTGATGTGGCTTTGTGCTATATAACAACAATAACAACAACAAAGCCTTAGTCCCCAAACTAGTTGGGCCTGGTGGCTTTATGCTTTATGCTTGTTGAAATTTGCTAAGCAAACATTTTCTTGTGATTTAGGTAGGCAGTCATTCCTGAACACTTCAAAGTGGATCGAAGAGGTTCGTACTGAGCGGGGCAGTGATGTCATCATTGTGCTTGTTGGGAATAAGACCGACCTGGTGGACAAAAGGTGATGAATCAAATTTTGTTCATTTGTTGGAGTTTAATGTGAAATTAGCTGATTGGATTGTTTCCTGCTCCATTTTGGTGCTTAGAAAGATCAATAGTGCAGCATGGTTCTAAGAAAATGCATAGTTGTAAATATGGTTTAATAATAATCATATCACTTCATTTTGAGAAGTGGAATCTTTTCCTTTTATTTTGAAAAAAGAAAATTCTGTCTTTTAGTGTATAATTTTATGCTCGTGTTTGGCATCTTATTACTTGTTTGGCAGGCAAGTTTCAATAGAGGAAGGAGAAGCTAAAGCTCGTGACCTCAATGTCATGTTTATCGAAACTAGTGCAAAGGCTGGCTTCAATATAAAGGTAACTGCTTCTGCTTCGATTGGGAGCACAAGTTATATGTTCCAAATTGAAATTTGTCGCTAAGCTGATAGTTTTTTATTTTTTATTTTTACTTGCATATTGAATATGGAATTGAACGGGAAAGTGACAGTGTGGATTGTAACACTCAAACATTGACATTTTCTTTTCATTATCTCTTGCCAGGCACTGTTCCGGAAGATTGCAGCAGCCTTACCGGGAATGGAAACACTTTCTTCAACTAAGCAGGAGGACATGGTGGATGTCAATCTGAAGTCTTCCAATGCAAATGCATCGCAGTCTCAAGCACAGTCTGGAGGATGTGCCTGTTGATACACACAATTGAGAACTAAGCTTTTCTTTTTTACAGCATTTCCTTAAATGCTTATGTGATCCTACACATGTAAAGTTTGTGACCCTTTTCTTGTAGCATTCTGTATTTGGCTTTGTCTCATTGTTAAGAGATCTTGCCATGTCAAGAGGAGACCATATAATAGTTAGGCTAGTCCTAAGCTTGTTTTATAAATGTGGTTCTTGTGGAACTAGAAGTAAGAACTGTGAAAATCTTCTGTTAGATTTAAATTTGGTTTTATAACTGAAAATGTTACAGTTGAGTTTTACTTGCTGTGGAGCACTATTGTCTGGTGCGTCTCTGTTGCAAGGTGCCCCACGTCGATAAGGTGTTTTGCTTAGTGACAGTTTATATATATATATATATATATATATGCGTCTCTGTTGCAAGGTGCCTCTCACGTTTGTTTGTCGATAAGGGTTTGGGCTTGTGACAGTTTATTTATATAATATATGATATATAATATATATACTTACTGATTAGGGGCATTCGGGTAATTTGCTCAAATTTTATGTGAAAAAGACATGATGGCCACACAAATATTTTAATATTCATATATATATATATATATATATATATACTGATAGGGGCATTCGGTAATTTGCTCAAAAATTTTATGTGAAAAAGACATGATGGGCCACAACAAAAATTTTAATATTCATGTTTTTATTACTAAGGGAATATATTGAACGGCAACCAACTATCAACAGTTTTCAAGTGGCAAAAGCCAAGGCAAATTATTAAAGCTAATCAAGCTCGACTCATAAAAAAGTAATTTTAAAGAGCTAACTATAAAATAAATAAATAAAAATTGGACTAAATTAAATGAATCGAAAAATAAAAAGTGAAAGGCATATTTGGGTGGTTTTAGGTTTTGACCGCAATTCTTCTGCCTGCGGTGCAAGAAAATCCTCGTGGAGGCAGAGGATTGTACCTCGAATATGGTCTGGAATAGAATTGGATCCGTGAACCGCCTCCTCCCTGCCAACTGCGCGCACAAGTCATAGTAGAAAGTGCAGCACCGTCTTTTACAGCTTATGCCTTGTTCTTCCGTAAATGTTCGTAGATTTTTCTTCTCATCTTCCAATTCCAGTTTCCTTCCCATTTTAGCCAAACATGGCAGGTATTTTTCTATGTTACTCGATTCTTTTTCATTTTTGTCTTTCTTTTCTGGTTTAACAAGACTTGTTGTGTTATGTTGCCATGTAGGTGTTTATCGTTATGATATTATTCAATTTCGATTCTCTATTTTTCGTTGGTGAATTGGAATTTTGAATTCTGTATTAGCTATCCCCACCCCAAAGAATATATATATATGTTCTTGCTTTTGTTATACATATGTTTTGCCTTCGCAACTGCTGCAGTATTTTTTTTTATTATTTTTATTAGAAAATTCTGCATAAAATTTTTTCAATCTCGAATTGAACGAATGTGCTACTCAGTCTCATCCAATTATAATATTTTATGCTTCATATTCCATATAATTGAAAATCGAGAGAATTTCAGATAATTTGCAATCTAATGCTCATCATAAAGTGTTTGGAGCATTTGGCTGGACATATATGAATTTCGTATCTGTTTATTTTCCCATGTTTGTATTTTAATTCTCTGGCTACTTGCTACTCTCGACCATGTTAATAATTTTTATTTTCTGGAAAATCGTTTGCCTGATTCATCCTGTTACAGATAATCAAGAACCAATTTTGAATAAGGATGTAAATACTACTGCAAACTCACTACTGCTGAAACTCAAGAACTGGCAGTGGTGGCTGGTGGTGGCAATCAATATTTTCTTCCTTGTTGTAGGCCAATCTGCTGCTGTTCTTCTGGGTCGACTTTATTATGACAAAGGTGGAAATAGTAAATGGATGGCAACTCTTGTTCAGACTGTTGCCTTCCCAATTCTTTACATCCCTCTGTTTTTACTTTCTTCCTCCCAAGAGTCTTCAACCTCTGCCACCTTGCCGTCCATTAGAACTCTTGCCTTGATCTATTTCTTTCTTGGAGTACTTATAGCTGGTGATAACATGCTGTATTCTACTGGATTATTGTATCTCTCTGCCTCTACATATTCTCTCATTTGTGCATCCCAGTTAGCTTTCAACGCTGTTTTCTCATACTTTATCAATTCTCAGAAGTTCACTTCCTTAATTCTTAACTCTGTAGTTGTGCTTTCATTTTCTGCGGCACTTATTGCAGTCAATGATGACTCAGATGGTCCGGCAGGAGTCTCTAAGTGGAAATACATCATTGGCTTCCTTTGCACTCTCGGTGCTTCAGCAATATACTCTCTTCTGCTTTCACTCATGCAATTGTTCTTCCAAAAGATTATTAAAAAGGAAACATTTTCTGTGGTATTAGAAATGCAAATTTACACATCGCTTGTTGCTACTTGTGTTTCTGTCATCGGGCTTTTTGGCAGCGGGGAATGGAAGACTTTGCATGCAGAAATGGAGGGTTTTGGTTATGGAAGAGTGTCTTACATTATGACCCTGTTTTGGACAGCAGTGAGCTGGCAGGTTTGTTCTGTTGGTGTTGTAGGATTGATTTTATTGGTATCTTCTCTGTTCTCCAATGTAATAAGTACTCTTGCCTTGGCTGTATCACCTATTGCTGCTGTGTTGGTATTCCATGACAAGATGAATGGTCTGAAGATAATCGCGTTGCTTATGGCTTTTTGGGGCTTTGGCTGTTATACCTACCAGAATTATCTTGATGATTCTCAGGCGAGGAGAGCACAACATGATGCTAATGAGACACATCGTGATTCTTTATGTTGATAACTTAGAAATTGGTATCAATACCCTTTGTGATTCTTTGTTGAGGTCTTCGGTAATAATTTGCCGCATGTTTTGAACTGGTAATGCTGCCATAGGCTACCAGTTTATTTGTTTTGTTAAGACCCGTTTTATTTATAAGGTACGTTAGGCCTCAATTTGATGAGTCTGTTGCCCAATTACAGTACAGACAATCATAACTTGGATGTCGTCACATGAAGTGACTAATACTTTGTGATATTGTATGAGTTGGATCTTAGAACTTGAGTTTATCCTTTTGATTGTATGTGAATAGAACATTTGGTTAAATATTGGGATTAAAAACTGATGATCAGAAATGTGCGGATGAAAGCTTCGTTTTGGCTTGGAGCATGCTCCTGTTGCTTAAGGCCTAAAGCTGATCGATAAGAAATGTGGGGCTGTGTAATACGAGAAAGCCATTCTAGAAACTAAACGTCCACAGCTTGAACAAATTCAGGTAATATTTATAGTCAAAAGAAAGGAGCGAGAGGGTGATGACTTGGCATAGTGATTTGTTAAGTGGTGGTTTTTACATTTCAGAATCCAAGGCAAGTGAAGTATGTTACTGGCAGAAGTCTGCTAGTTTGCCAGGTAGTGTCTACACCCATGATGATTATATATATGTATATAGTATAGTCGTAGTTGTTACTTGTTGGGTTCTGAATAATTGGATGATTTTTGTTTTCCCTTAACAGTTAAATGTCATGTCTGTCTTGTATTCAGACAAAGGGGCAACGGCAAAACCGCAAAAGTTTCAGGTAATATGGGACAAAATTTCTTTGAGCGTGTACGGTGAATCTGCAAACTACGCCTGATGGAGGAATTATTAAAGCCTGTTGGGGTTGAAAAGGAAAATACCTTTTTATTTGTGAAACTGAAGAGTAAAGACAAGCAGTAAGTATATCCTCCTGTTCAATTGCTGCAGTTGTCTTTTTTTTTTTTTTTTTTTTTTTTTTTTTTTAACATAACGCCGATGGGGAATTATTAAAAGGCCTTGGGGTTGAAAAAGGAAATACCTTTTTGATTTTTGAAACTGAAGAGATAAAGACAAGCAGTAAGTATAAATCCTCCTGTTCAATTGGCTGCAGTTGTCTTTTTTTTTTTTTTTTTTTTTTTTTTTTTTTTTTTTTTATATTAACCCAATAAGACACGTAAAAGCCTTTTAAAGTTAATTAGTGCGTATGATTCTATTCCAGGTCACATGATTGCTACTTAAACGTTGAAACGGCATTTCCTTGTAAGCTTCTTTACATTTAAGTTTGGATATCTAGATTATTTTTTTCCATTTGCAGTCTTATTTTAAGGATCAACATCTATAAATTATACTCAAAAACACTGTTTTTATACAAGCAATAATCGAACCACCCTTTTAAAAAATTCTATTGGATGCTCTCTGACCTTGTTTCAATAAATAAATGAATAAATAAAACCTTGCTTTAATAAATAAATAAAACCTTAATAATGCTGCTGCAAAAAGGTTGGAATTATCTGAATTTGAACATATCAAACAACGGTCGAGAATTTGAGAGAAAGTAAAGGTAAACTAAAGAAGAAAGAAAAGAAAAATGCCATTCTCTCTGAGATTAGAAGCCTAGAAGGTGGCGTGGCAACCTTATTCTTAACCCATTCCTATTTTTCTGAGGTGAGAATTGTCCCAAGGAGGGAATCGATGTCAATTCTCTCTAGAAAAATAGAAATAATAGGCCAGAAAAATCAAAGAAAACGATAAATGTGAACATACAGAAGAAATATAATGGAGACATCTCCATAAATGATTTTTATGCATTTCATTTTCTTTTTCAATTAAATGTACGTTGCTATCACTGTCAAATACTAATTGCCCTTCTATTTTACTTTCGATTTAAAACTTCTCCTTTTCTTGGGTTTAAGATACAGAAAAAATAATAATATTAATATCCTGTTCTGTAGATTAATATCTTTTTGCTGAGATTTTATCAAGATGATGAAATCCAGCTTAGCATACAGCTATCCATAAAATGTGAGAGATCACGTATTCAAGTTGAAACACACCACTTTTCCAATTTTTCTTTTTTTTTCAAAATTTAATGCTGTGATCGTGGTCCATTTTTAATTATTGGAATCGGTCCAACAGGATAGGTCATAACTATTCTGTCCTTTCCTTTCTTTTTCTTTTTTTTTTTTTTTTTTTTTTTTTTTTTTTTTTTGAACCATGTCCCCATTTTCTTTAGATTTCTAGGCTACAAACAATGCCTATTTTTTTCACCCATATAAAATTTATGTTGTCTTAATAGTATTGTTTGTTTTTTTTGTAAAAAAAAGAAAAAAAAATCGTGATATGTATTGAATAATCGAATAACAGCTGTTTGAAATTGCAATTAGTTGACTAGACTTTTTGATTAATTTAGAGATTTTACATTACATAAATATCATAGAAGAAACGAGACAATTAATTTATGTAATTTAGACAAGTAAAAGTGCAACGCTTTTTTATTTTTTAAATAAGATTGATTTTTTTTTTTTTGTAAAAAAAAAAAAAAATCTGATATGTATTATAATGATAAAGCTGTTAAATTAATTATTGACTAGACTTTGATTAATTTAGAGATTTTAATTACAATAATACATGAAGAAACGGCATTATTATTTATTTAGACAAGTAAAGTGAAGCTTTTTTATTTTTTAAATAAATTGATGCTCCATTTGAAACAAGTAAGAAAATGCTCTGTAACCCGGAAAGTTGGAAAGAAAGAGAAAGATCGGTGTGGTTCCTGTTTGGCAAAAATAAATGGACAAATAAAAAAGTCAATATAGTAGTTTGGATTTAATGTCTCTTTTTTACTTTCTATTTATATTATTAAATGCGATTTTTGATTTTTCTTTCACAAATTTAAATACCAAATGCAATTTATTTAAATTGGCTGGAGCAGAAAGAAAGGGGAAACCTTTAATTCAGTTCAAATCAAATAACATCACTTACTTTACTATTACTACTCTCCTAGACTACCAGATAGGGCATTCCTAAGAATTTAAACGTTACAACCCCAAAATGATTAAAATTCTCTCTCTACTTTAGGAAAACAAACTGGACAGGGTAGAGGAAGGAAGGAAGGTACTTTACCTTTTTCTTTCTGACCGTTATTAAGAGAAAGTAGATTCGGTTATGTCAGTCAGTCGGTCAGGTCCCATTAACCATAGATTTTACAAAACTGTAGACTTTTGCAATTGCAATTCGGCGTGATTTGGAATACTGTAAGGGGGAGAATTGCTCGCACAGTCGCCTACCCACCCACCGCCATTACTACAACAACAACATAGTGGGGTGGGGTTCCACCACCCACCAAAAATGGCTGAAGTCGATGCCACCTCATTGTTAATTGTACTTGTTCTGGTTCCACTCCTCTCCACCATTACATTACATTACATTACTCCATTCATCTTTGCTTCAACTACTACTACTACTTATTTCTATTTGATTTTGCTTTTTTTCTGCCTTCTTTTTTTACATTTCTATTTGTCTTCGTCTCCACTGGATTTTCACTTCCAGTTGTCTCTGTCTGTCATGTAAATTTATTAATAATCGGTTTAATGAACCAAAGATCCGATAGTACCTACAAACATCTGTGAATGACAGATTTATCAAATATCAAATCATCACCTAATTCTCTATTATCCTTGTCATCATTATCAAATGAAAAAAGAAAACAGACCTCATTTCACTGTGCTCTCAAATTATACAACCAAAAAACTAAATATATAAACGAAATGTTTCGTTTGTGCTAATAACAAACAGTGCCAATGTACACAGAACAGCAACCCAAGAATTTAATTTTTTTTCCCCTCCATTTATAATTTAATTTATCAAAAAAAAAAAAAAAAAAACAGAGAGAGAAAAATGTAGCGTCGATGATGATGATGATGATGATGATAATAAGAAAATATGTAGCGTCTGCTGCATGAATGATGGAAGAGTATGATGATACTGACAGACCCGAACCGGCAATAAAAAAAAAAAAAAAAAAAGACAGAGAGAGAAAAATGTAGCGTCGATGATGATGATGATGATGATGATAATAACAGGACCGACCGCAATTGAGAAGGGGCAAAACCGTACTTTATAGCGACCACCGCAGTCGAATGTCAACGAATCGCATTCTCAACGGTTGCGATTGACTCTTCCAAAATCGCAAAGCTTCCTGGACCTATTAGCGCAAAATGACGCGGCCGTCGACAGATGGGGCTTCACTGGAACTCTGACCTCGCCGGATAACCCCATGTCAGGTGGCAGTCCGCCTTTCTGGTTCCAGTGCCTGTTGGGGCTGGCTCTCACCAGAGGACTCAAACAAAATGCTAATCCCGACATGTTTTTGCCTTGCCCAGACTTCCCGCGCCTCACCGCCGCCGGCGCTACAGGTGTTCTCTTCCACCACTGAGTTGACTCTGAAGAGGACCCGCTGCCCGATGGAGACCGGTCGCAATCCTCGCACTCGTCCTCTGAATCGGGCCCTCCAGCCGGCGACATTCCTCGATCTGTTCTCCTCCGAGGTTTATGGCCAACAGCGGTGGAATATTCTGCAGAGAAGAGCGCAGATTGCTTTTTCCTTCGACGGGACAAAACGGTAGAGAACCAGGAAGGAGAAGAAGAAGATGCCTCGCTCGAATTCCGAGAAGGGACCCCAGTACCGGAACCAGCAGGATCGATATTAAATTTCTCGGATCTGGAGCGGAAAAGATTGGAGAGGAGGGAGAATCTACCTTGCTTCGTTTTACAGGCGGCTGGGGCGGCCGCGGTGGAGGCAGAGTTGTAAGTGGGACCCACTTGAGGAGTACTGTAGAAGCGGAAATGGTGGGACCAGATGGACGTGTCGTCCGATTTCCGGCGAGCGACGTAAGGGGAAACGGAACGAGGGAATATAAGTGGAGGTGGGCGGGCGTCAGACTTGCGGCTATCATCTACAGCGGCGCGCGAGTGAGCGCGAACTAATTGCGGATGGTGCTGTGACTGTTGAACCTGCGCCTGTGCGGCGATAAGGGAAAGAAGGCGTTCGCGGAGACAGGAGGCGCAGACGCCGACGGTGCTGCTGAGGTCGCAAGGATGCTTCTTACACCTCATTTATTGGTGGATATGTATTGTATAAATGTTAGGTATGTATCGCGTGAGTGTTTGTGAAGAAAATAGTAAGGCATTCATGTGGAGAGGGTGCTGTCCTGTGCCATTTTTCGTGGGTGTAGTAGGACGAAGAGATCTGATGAGGAAATCAAAGGGGAGACTTTGTCTTGTTCTTAATTCTTAATTCTCAGTGGCTCTTAGTTTAAAGAGAGAGAAGGATGAGATTTGGGAAAAGGATTTAAAAAAAGAAGAGAACAGAAAAAAGAGACGAGAGTTTGTATTTTCCCCTGGGAGAGAGTGAGTATTCGGGTGTCGGAGTTTAAATGGGTAGCGTTGGTGTCTTTTATGGTCGAGTGTGTAAAGGTGTGAGTCAAAATTAAAAAGTAAACAAAAACGAATACCCTCCTTCCTCTTCTGTGTGGCAAAACCAAAATGACAAAATATAAAGTATCGTTTTCATAATTTACCCTGGCTCTGAAACTAATTGGTGACAAAAATTATGCGAAAAGGCACGTATCTGGTTGCAATTACCAGAACGGAAAGTCACCGATAACTGGAATTTAAATTAGCTGTAAATTTTGTTTAATCATTGGCTAACACAATTGCAATGGATTTGATTTCTTGATTGAGTTAAACCTAAACTAAACTAAACTTTTATTTGATTCAAAAACTGGAAAATTTTGAATCTTTCTTTCCTCATTTACTCGAGTGTTTTACTTTGCAATTATTTGTTTTCGTTGACTGACCCATATATATATATATATATATATGTATACTTGGGAGTAATGCGCTTTTGATTGGTAATCACGCGCTGTTTCAGGGAGCGTGCAAAAAGTAAAAGCAGTTAAAAGGGGACAAAATTAGGTGTCCTCTCATGTGGGCGCTGTAGCAGGGCAATCATGTGGGCTTTATATCACACGGCTGCTTGTCAGTTTCTAAAGTCATGCACGCGCTCCGCCATAGTGTGGGGGTAGCCTTTCTTTTTCTTTGTTTAATTTAATTCAAATGACGATGAATTGAATTGGGACCAAGCTTTCAGACTTGGGCTTGGGCCTTAAGCTTATTCTTTGTGGTGGGTATTGTGGCAACCAAACCCTGTTCTCTTGGTTGACCAATTAACCATTAAATGGCTCTGACCGTCTCAAACAATATATATATATATATATTTATCCTTTGCCACGGTCGGCTGTGCCTGTGGATTTTCTTTATTAGATTTAGAGGTCAAATATACACATAAATACTGAAATTCTGGATTATAAAATGAAAAGTAATTTGTCGACTGAATATGGAGTCCAAATAGTTCAAAGAAAAATATGTCTTATTCCACTTCAAGACATGAATCTGAACTATTTGGCCAATGGATTTTTGGATACCAAAACAATTTAAATAAATAAATTAATTAAAATCATCCATCTCTCTGCATTCTTATGCAAAAGGAAGGTAAAAAAGATGGTGGAATAGTTGCTTGATGAACCATTTTTTTTATTTTATCCAAAATAAAATGTTGAAAGCAGAGGTCTCTACTTATTTATAACTATATATATATATATATATAAGTGCGCACTATCAAATAAATGATGAATTATTTAATTAATAATATTAAGTTCTTGAGACATCTCCACTATCAAACGACGTGTGCTGTGCTGTGCTGTGCATTGCATCTAAAGGAAACCCATGCCAATTAGTGTTCTTCTCCATTACGTACCTCATATATTATTATTATTATTGTTATTATTATTTTATTTCATTACTTGAAGGATTAATGTTCAATTTATCACAGTGTCAGTCTCAGTCTCAGTCTCAGCCTCAGCCAATCACGCATTGGGTTTTTGTTGCAACTTGTAAACTTCCAAACATGTGATACGATTGTGTTTGATATCAATTTAGAGAGGAAAGAAAATATCCAAGGAAACTGTAAAATCTATATGATGAATCTAAAGCCAATAAAACGGGCCAAAATTTTCATAGTCAATTATAGAATAAGCCCTTCGTCTAGAAATCTCATCATGTATCGACAACCATTGATGATCTTTTCTAGTATTAATCAGCTAGCTAATTATAATAATATTTAGCCTTCTCCTTATTTTTATTAACAAGGAAAGCAAATTTGCTAAATTATTTATATTTGATTACCAGATTATAATTAATACAAGATTGTTTGCATTTCATTAAAAAAAAAAATAATCATTTACATTATCCTTTGGATAGAGCTCTGTCGTTTTACTTTCCACAAATTTTTTTCTTAATCTTTCAGCCCGGATCCGTGTTACTTAATTGCGGATTATAGTCTTGAAAATAATTTAAATTATCATGTTATTGGGCATATTCTGGGCCTGGGGCTTGCTGTTCTGACACTGACCAACCTGATCTGTTTATTTATGGTATGAAAATTTTTTTTTACCAAAAAAAAAAAAAAAAAAAAGGAAAATTTTTCTAATCTTTTCAGCGGATCCCGTGTTACTAATTGCGGATATACAGTCCTTGAAAATAATGTTAAAATTATCAATTGTTATTGGGCATATTCTGGGCTGGGCTTGCTGGTTTCGCTGAACACTGATAACCTGATCTGTATTGATTTATGGTATGAAAATTTCTTTTTTCTAGGCCAAAAAACCAAAAACAAAAAAAAAAGGAAAAATAAAAAAAGCGGAGTCCATGAGGGAACTCTCGCTCCGAATGCGTAAAAAAAAAAAAAAAAAAAAGGAAAAATAAAACAAAGCGGAGTCATGAGGAACTCTCGGCTCCGAGCGTGTCATGTAAGCAGCTTGCATGGTGATTGGCGAGAATTCAGCAGTCTGCCATTTCGTTAAAATAACGTTTGACTCGACGACAAAAGTTACCAAGGAGGCAAGGAGGGAAATACAAAGAAAAATATTCGGACTGGTTTTTAACCGCTCAACTTCAAAGCTCCCTCACTCGCTCAGCATTATTGCTTCTTCTTCTCCTTCTTCTACTAGGGTTTCCAGTCTTGTCTCTTACCTTGATCTATCTTCCAATCCCTTTTACAGTGAAAATAATGTCCAACTTCTCTAAGCAGATCAGAGCATCTTCGTCTCTCATCAATCGGTTAAAGCAAAAAATGACGAATCCGGATGTTCTAACGCAGACTAGTAGATCGTTCACCACAACCGAGGGCCACCGCCCAACCATTGTCCATAAGCGAAGCCTTGACATCCTCCACGACCCTTGGTTCAACAAGGTAACTGCCACTTGTCCTTCTGCTTTTTTAATTCAACATTGATTCTGTCCGGAAAAAAAAAAATTATAAATTAAAGATTGATTTACTCAGTTGCTTGCGATCGATTCATTTTTGAAAACGTTTTCTGAAAACTCGAACTATTTAATACTTTTTATTTTCTTTTTTTTGCAGTGAGTGATGTTGAGTCTTTCCTTTAATACATTGTGTAGGGAACAGCGTTTTCTATGACAGAACGTGATCGTCTCGATCTTCGGGGGCTTCTTCCTCCCAATGTCATGTCTCCTGAACAGCAAATTGAACGCTTCAGTAAGAGTTTTTTTTTTTTTTTTTTAATTTTTTATTAAGTCCTACTTCAGCCCTGACCTTTTACATGAGAGTTCGCATATCAATTCATAAAAAATAAAGGTCTTCGTGCTGGCTTGTATCCTACTTTGCAGAATAAAATTGCAATTGACCATCTAGTTTGTGTTTGTTTCTTTTATTTAGGGTATTTCTTCCAATTTGAGACAGCATATATGAACTAAAATGTTTATTGCGATTCTTTACTTCCTTGATCTTAAACGGGGAAAATTTTGTTCATTCACAGTGGCTGACTTGAAGAGGCTTGAAGTGCATGCTAGAGATGGACCTTCTGATCCAAATTATCTGGCTAAGTGGCGCATCCTTAATCGCTTGCATGATAGAAATGAAACAATGTACTACAAGGTGACTATCCTTTTTTCTACTGTCTACACTATCTGGATTATCCTATTTTGACCTGCATTTGTCCATCAGTACATTTTCTGACACTTGTTCAACTGTTCATTTATTTTTATTAATTTTTTTTTTATTTTTTATAAATTGATAGGTTTTTTATACCTTTTGGGGTCAATTTATTAATTTGGTAGAGCTTCTAGTCGTGATAAGAAAGGTTATGCTGCATACATTTTGCAAAATATTATGACTGGTTCATGACACTCAGTAGGGCAGTTGGTTCCTGTCGCTTATCATAAAAAAGGATGTTAGATTCATTACAAGGTTGTATATGGACATAAGTTCATGCTAAGAGAACCAATTCTTTGACATCTGTTCTTAGTGTCATTTGCATTTTGTAATCAAAGGTTAGATGTTCAATCAGATGTATGTCATTCTGTTTAAAGCAGTCAACAACATTCTGTACAACCATCCTTGTAGGTGTCTACTTAAGCCAATAATTTTATTTGAGATCATAACTTTGATCTGATTTAACAGGTTCTGATTGCCAATATTGAGGAATATGCTCCAATAGTATATACTCCAACTGTAGGTCTTGTTTGCCAAAATTACAGTGGTCTGTTTAGAAGGCCAAGAGGAATGTATTTCAGTGCTGCAGATCGTGGAGAAATGATGTCCATGGTTTATAACTGGCCGGCTGAGCAGGTATGCACTACTTGTACGTGATGCAGTTAACTGTATAACTTCTTTGTGGAATTATGTCATTTGGATGAACATAAACAGAAACCTATCAGGTTTTAATAATGTAGGACTTCTTTGTGGAATTATCTCATTTAGATGAACATAAACAGAGATCTAGCAGGTTTTAATACTGTTCTTACAATCCCTTTCTCTTTACTACAGGTTGATATGATTGTTGTCACAGATGGAAGCCGGATATTGGGTCTGGGGGATCTTGGAGTTCAGGGAATCGGAATTGCAATTGGGAAGCTAGATTTATATGTTGCTGCTGCTGGGATAAATCCTCAAAGGGTATGTTATGTCTCTACAGGTCACTTCTTGTTGTTGTTGTTGTTGTTGTTGTTTGACATTGTATCATTACTCTGTTTGCTTCTATTTTCTTCAATTTCTGAAAATGATGTCACTTGTTTTCATCTTCTGCTTAACTTGTTATTCTAGCACCTTACTTTAGTTGAATTTGTCTATTACTTTTAATAGAATCTTGCTGGGGTTTTCCAATAGGTGCTTCCCGTCATGATTGATGTTGGAACCAACAATGAGAAGCTGCTGAAAAACCCTTTGTGTAAGTATTTCTCTGTTCAATCATTTTGGAAGATTTTCTCTGAACCTTAGGGAAATAATGTTTTCTACTTGGAAGAAGGCACTGTACCATTGTGTGCCGACAGTTTACATAGGCTTATAAAAGAACAGATGTCCCTCGGTTTGGTAAAAAAAGGAAAAGATTGCATTTCTGTTGACATAGGATCTCATTGCATGGTAATGAAAAACTTGCTAATGAATATTGATCAATAAAAAAATTGCAATAATATTCTTGCACATGCACACATGTGTGCACACAATCTCAAAAACACAATTAAATTGTACTACTGTTGGGACAAGTTACCAGAACGATAAGGGAAGTTCTCCCTTTTCACCACCCAAAAATAGTAAAAAATTTTGATACATGCATAATCAAAAATAAGAAGCAAAGAGAAGGCAAGGAAGTCGGAACAAGGATAAGAGCAAAATCTTTCACTTGCTCAAATAAATACTCATTCATCTTGACTTCTTCTAGAGCAATGCCCATTATGATCTATTGATATCAGGGCATGTGTTACTCCTAAAGGCCCTCCTTCCAATTTAAGTGAAATACTTGCACTGTATGCTAAATTCCTAAAATTAAAATTGCAGTTATATCAGGGCATGTGTTCCTCTTGTTGGGGGGAAACTTGACCTGAAGCATGCATTGCAAACTTGTGATCCATGAACAATATCATATGTCAGTATTTGATTTGTTATTACCATATATTTGTTGATAGATTTGGGATTGCAAGAACACCGTCTTGATGGTGATGAGTACATTGAGGTCATTGATGAATTCATGGAGGCAGTGTTTACTCGTTGGCCACATGTGATTGTGCAGGTAATTTTTATTTTGCTTTGTGTGTATAAGTAATAAAGTATTAATTGTTAGTGGACTCTCTTTCCCAATCACCACTTTTTGTCAAGATACTAAACTGTATGTTTATTCAGTTTGAAGATTTCCAAAGCAAGTGGGCATTCAAGCTATTGCAACGATATAGGAATACCTACAGAATGTTCAATGATGATGTCCAGGTACTTGTGTTTCTCTGTTTCTGTTATAGCGTCTGTTATTCCAAAGCATATAGGGAGTATTATTTACAAGATTTCACACTAATATCGTTACTAAAATCACATGAATTAGTTACATAAATAACCTTAACATACAAGGATTCCACATGGACCACAACAAACAATGAATGGTGCTTTTATTGCTATAAATAAATGGCATATTGCTTGATGCTGCCTCTTGGTACTGTGGATTCAGATGCTCTCTCCCAGTTTACATCCGGCAACTCAGCCACATGGCACATTCTGTAGGAAGAGAATATATGAATTGATTGCCTCAGAGATAGGGCACGCCTAGGCCCAGGAAAAGATTGTATGCATTCTGTGCAGTATGATCTGAGTTTTTGTTGCTGACCTTATTTTTTTCCCCCTAACATGCTAAACCCTTTGCATTTTTGCTTTTATTGCTGCATTCAAATTTTTATGTTGCCTTTTTCTTTGCTGCTGAAATGGCCTTCAAATCATGCTTCGTGCATTCTTTTTGAAAGTATTGTCTTAATTTTTGTTTTCCTTTTGTTAATAATGATGGTCCTGGAATCTCAGTCTGTGTGGACTGGGAAATAATAAAACATTTCAAGCACCATGCACTTTGAAGTACCTTCTCTGTGCTAAATTTCTATGTTGTTAAATATAAACTGACAGTAGCAAATAAAATTGAGGAATAGTTTAGCGACTTAAAAAAATAAAAAGTTAAGAAAAATTGAAGGCACCTGCCCAAATGAAGGGCCAATCTATTTAAACCTAAATTTGAATTAATTCATATAATTAAATTTAGATGTAGAAAAACATAATTAATGAATCACGTGAGTGGTGCAATCACAGGATAAATCGTTCAAAAAAAAGGGAATATTGACGCGCCACCAATATATTATCTCAAATCCAGCTATATATGCATATATGTTTATGTGCCTATATATTGATATTGACATTGATTATCAACTGGTGGACAATTTTAAGGGTTAATCAACCAATTACATTGAAAATCGTGCAAGGAAATTTTGTCTATGGCAAGATTTCAAAATTTTAATTGTTCTTGCCTATTGTATGATCTGATGTCAGTACATTACCCCATACAGGGTACAGCAGGGGTTGCAATTGCTGGTCTCTTAGGAGCTGTAAGGGCACAAGGGAGACCGATGATTGATTTTCCAAAGCAAAAGATTGTTGTTGCTGGTGCAGGAAGGTTAGTCGACTGTCCTACTTTTTGGATCCCCAATAATGCATTCCTGATATTCCCAGACACGAATTCTCTCACACAAAAACCAGAAATAGAAAATGAAAAAGGAGGAAGAAAGTATGCATTCCCAGTGCAGACTGGGGAAGAAATTTTCATCCTCTATCTTCTTAATGCTTGATGTCCACCCAAGGGAGAATTGTTTTGCATAACCATCTGGCTTTTAGACTGATATCTATTTACTTCAACGGTTACATAAGACAATGTCATCTTTCTGGTTAGTCAATTGAAAAGACAGGTTATGCTTCTCAAAGAACTATGCTTTGATAAGGACAAGAGATAATTGGTTTTTATAATTTAGCCATGCGCTAAACTAAGACATCTAAACTGAAGTTGACTGGAATAATCTAAATACTGTTCAATCTTAGCAAGCAATGCAAAGAACTTGAAGACATAATCCGCATAATGGTATCATGCTAGATAAATGAAATTAGATTAGTAGTGTAGCTATCATACGGAACAGCATATTTGCCCTTTTTGGTAAATAGGTGACCAATTTTAATATTTATTTAATGTTGCTTTTGAATTAAATTTGGTATGCTTCCACTTTTTTCAATAGCAGTTATTGCTGGAACTTGTTAATGACACTTGGCACTAGCTTGTGTAAGTCTTGTTGCTTAATCTTTGCACATTGCAGTGCTGGAATAGGGGTACTAAATGCTGCAAGGAAAACAATGGCCCGGATGTTGGGAAATAATGAATCTGCTTTTGAAAGTGCACGGAGTCAGTTCTGGGTAGTTGATGCTCAGGTGAGAATTGCTGATTTAAGATGTATGCATCTTATCTCTAGAGTTCTATTTTCTCTTTCTGATATGCTCAATATTAAAAGTAATGTTTGCATGATTTCCTTCAGTTAATCTTCATTGAGTTCATGACATGTAATTGCTCATTGTATCATCAGACTTATGCGTTTCCGTAATGAAGTTAGAATGTCCTGGAATAGCTGGTATGTCAACAATGGTGCTTAAGGACTGTAGCTTTCTTCACGAAAATGAATCAATCAAAAAGTTCTTCCAAATTTTGTGGACAAACCTACTATTCAGCAAATATAATAATACATCTCAGGACAACTGTAAAAACGTGTTAATAATCACATACATATTAGGAGTTAGATACGTGTTGCTGTTCTCTGCTATCTTATCAAACAAATGTCACCAGTGCCCAATCATTATAAAACCTTAGATATCCTCCTACTGCATATTTTCATGACCACTTTCCCTTAGATATCATTTTTGCGATTGTGTCTATCCAGGGTCTGATCACAGAAGAACGCCCAAATATTGATCCAGAAGCCCTGCCATTTGCAAGGAAGGTCAAAGAAGCTAGTCGTCAAGGATTAAGGGAGGGTGCAAGTCTTGTAGAAGTGGTTCGTAGAACTTACACCCTTGATATTAAAATTGTTTTATAAGAATGTTTTGTTGTATCTATATTTCTACTACGCATAGAAAAGGCTACCTTGATTGTTGTTTTTGGGCAAAGGTACCCACAATTAATCGTTTGTACTAATCTGATCTAATTTATTCTAATCAGGTGCGGGAAGTGAAGCCTGATGTGCTTCTTGGATTATCTGCAGTTGGGGGATTGTTCTCAAAAGAGGTATAGAATGGACGATTAAAATCTACTGATATTTCAATCAAACTTCTGTTATAGGTGCTATATAAAAAGCATCATGAATTATTTCTTGTGCAAACATGATATTTTCGTATACTGATGTTAGGTACTAGAAGCGCTCAAAGGTTCAACTTCAACTAGACCAGCAGTCTTTGCCATGTCAAACCCTACAAAAAATGGTATGGTATTTTTTTTTGTAGTTTCCTTTGCTTTTGGTAAGTAAGAATGCCTGGTTAATTCATGAACTCTGACACAAAAGTGTTATTCTCTCTATTCTCTCTCTCTCTCTCTCTCTCTCTCTCTCTCTGTGCTGACAGCTGAATGCACTCCTGAAGAAGCATTTTCCATTTTGGGTGACAATATTATTTTTGCAAGTGGAAGTCCATTCAAAGATGTGGATCTTGGTACATATTTTGGTTTAAATGTCTTGATTTGAGCTATGGTTATTCTTCAAATATATGAAGTGTTTTTGCTATCTTGCTTGACCTGCTGTCTGATAGAATCTTTAACTCTATTTCAACTTCAGATGGATAGTAGCATAGTAGTTTACTTCAGAGTACTCTTGTAATGGGAGATCCTTATCTACTTTTCAATGTCACAGGAAATGGTCATGTCGGTCACTGTAACCAGGGAAACAACATGTATCTCTTTCCAGGGTTCGTTTCTTCAGTTAAATATCACCAGCAACATGTAACATAGGCATGTGCATTTCATTTTCCCCCTGCAGTTATTCATCTACTTGTACTTGCGTCCATGCAGTATTGGGCTTGGGACTCTCCTCTCTGGTTCTAGAATCATCTCTGATGGCATGCTACAGGCTGCTGCTGAATGGTATTTCTCATGTGTTCTTTCTTAAGTAGCTTGTATATTTTAAACACCAAATTCTGAAAGAACCATTTCTGAATATAAACGATTAAGAAAATTCCAGAAAAACTCTATCTTGTGGCATTTGTAATTGTGAAAATTTAGCGAGACTTTATGGTGGCCAGGAATTTGAATTGGGAATGAGTTTGTGATGGTTTGGAACAGTCCCTAAATCAAAGCTTTGGCCACTATCTAATGGTTCAAAGATTATTATGATTGTGCAAGTATTATTTTGCTTCAGTCATCAATATCAATTCATTTGATCTCAAACTGAAAATGACAGCCTAGCAGCATATATGACAGAAGAGGAGGTTCTTCAAGGGGTCATCTACCCTTCAACATCGAGGTACAGACCAGTCTTTGGCTCAACCCTACGCTTTAGTGACTGAGGGGTTTGAATGGCTTTGTAATCTACAGGAATTATGCATGTCTCTGACCTCATGTATGTTTGTAGAATCCGGGATATAACAAAGCAGGTAGCTGCAGCTGTGATCAAGGAGGCCATAGAAGAGGATCTTGCAGAAGGATACCGTGAGATGGATGCTCGAGAGCTTCGGAAACTTAATGAGGTGCATATACTTTCATTCAAAAATGTTTAGAAAATGGAATTGGTAGGTACTTCCAATTGAAGTGGGACCTTCTAATTCAAACCTTATAGATGGAAGGTTATTTATGGCAGTTCATGTTACCATATGAAGTATTTTATACCTGAACCAATAAAAGCCAAAATCCTGAGGTCTCAAGTTCCTGCTTGCTTCCTAAGACTTGCAAAAACACGCACAAAACTGAGAAAAAAAATTATGAACTTAGAATTTGGTTATCGGTTTCTGAATTGATTATTGTCTTCCTTTGTATATATTTGGGTGTTACTGAGTAGCTTCTCCATTCCACTCTTTTATACTGAACACACTGAACCCAAATAATATTTGAACTAGCAGCTATTTCATCATTGATTTAAGTGGTTTGATGATTTGGACTTCACGAAGTTCATAATTGCTCTCTCTTTCTAATGAGAGTTATTGAAAATGCTAAGTGTGAGAACATCTGATATGCAGAATGATCTGGTAGATTATGTGAACAACAACATGTGGAGTCCAGATTACCCAACGTTGGTCTATAAGAAGGCCTGACCATCATCAGAATCGAGGTTCCGAAATATGTAGTTATTACTTTTAATTTACAACACATTAATAGCATTGTTGTATGCATCCATCAGTTTGTGTATTTCAAGTTTCTATATTCTTTGTCTGTGCCTGCAGATATGAAATGTGTATAAGTAAAAATTTCAAAAATTTATACATAATTTAGCATCTCAATTGGTGGGTTCTAGCTGTGTATATAGTTTTACCTTCATCTTCCTAACAATTCAATTTTAGGGAGTTCATTTGCTACTCAGAGGCCTCAGATCTGGTATTCAAATTCTATGAAAGCTTCCATTAATTATCAACTTGTAATTGGTTGACAGGACAAACCATTACTGTCACTGCTTTAAAGTTTCTCGCCATTGCTTAAGGCGACTTTTCTTTTTTCGGTCCCAGATAAAGGTTATCCAGGATTGCCAACCTTGTCAGGATAACGGCAGAATTGCTGTTCTGGGGAAATAAGACCGTTACAGAATTTTTCCCGTTTTCCTTGTCATTTTGGTCTGTGTCCTATGATTGATGAGTAGGTTTTATTTTGTTTCAAGGGGTTGATTTCTTTCCCTGGAGCCTCCTTTGTTGAGTATAATTAAATTGCTTGAGATTCGAGAAATAGAATTTGGTTATCATTATGGCTGGATCTTAAAATATCGTTTGGAGCTTTGAAACCTTAAGTTTGCCAAGCTGCATCTCAGTTCCCGAGTACATGCAATTGAAGGTTAAGTTTTGTTCTTTAAAAATAAAAATTTCGTTTAAGTTCAGTTTGTTGACAAAAAGTCAAATTTTATAATCTCAATGAAAGATCGAGCTTCTTTCTCTTTCCTTGTATATATGTATTGAAAACCAATACCAGAATATTTAAAAGTTGATGATCTGATCAAGCGCAGTCCAATTTAGGCCACTGTGAATTGTGAATGAAACGTCTGCCAGCATATAATTTGGTTATATAAGATTAACAACCGGCATTGTCTAAACCAAAACTAAAATTGGAATTGGATCCTAATCCTTGTAAGAAAACGGCAACAATGAAATGGGTCCACCTTTTTGAACATTCAAAATTCAAAAATTCAAACGCGTGACTGTAAAAATAATAAATAAATAAATTAAACAGTAAAGCCTATGTGTTACTTTGCCTACCGTGCCTAACGTTGCTCTAGAGCAGGCAAGCCAAAAAAAGCCAACTAGAAATTACTAATATCCTTCGCACTCATTTCATATCCGTATTCATAGCGTCCAATTCAAGTCAAACTGTGCCACCTGCGTCTTCTTCTTGGCTGCTCTTTCTCGAATTTTCCTTTTCTTGCTTTCATCTTTTAGTGTTGCAAAGTTATTTGAAAAGTTTAGCAGATCTTAGGGTTTTTTTCCTGTTGAAAACGATGACGACCATGGAGAGCTTGATAGGTTTGGTGAACAGGATACAGAGAGCTTGTACTGCGCTTGGAGATTATGGAGGTGGGGATAATACTTTCTCTTCTCTTTGGGAAGCTCTTCCCTCTGTTGCTGTCGTTGGTGGGCAGGTTCTCTTCTTTCTCTCTATTTCTTATTTTTCTTATCAATTAAAGAACCACTTAACTATTTGATTCAGAAATCAAAACTCTCGACGAAGTCATTTTTCCACTAAGATTTACTTAAATCATATTCGGGAACTGTCAAAGCGAGATAGATACTTTGATGATAAATAAAGAGAGAAAACGAGACTATATTGTTTTCCATTTTGGCTAATTTGCTAAATTTATTTGGAACTCGATGTGAGAGCAGAGTTCAGGAAAATCTTCTGTCTTGGAGAGCATAGTAGGTCGAGACTTTCTTCCCAGAGGATCGGGTATGTGCCTTTGCCTTTTTCTCCCCCCTTTTTCCTTTAATCAAGGTGGAGCAGGGGTGAAATTGAGGTGTTTTGTAATGATTCTTGCAGGCATTGTGACGAGGAGACCTTTGGTATTGCAGCTTCATAAGACTGAGGAAGGAGCGCAGGAGTATGCGGAGTTCCTCCATCTTCCAAAGAGACGGTTCACTGATTTTTGTAAGTGTGTAATGTATATATGTATAACTGACCTTTGAATTCTCATTATTTCTTGCTCATTATATTTTATTAGTATTATTTGCTTTTTGTCAAAAATGCCTATTTCTCCTTTTTTTTTTTTTTTTTCTCATGTTCCTTTTTTTTTTTTTTTTATATGTCACTTTCATGTTAAATGAAGTTATGGTTTAATTCCCTGTCTGCAGCCATGGTTCGCAAGGAAATTCAGGATGAAACTGATAGAATGACAGGGAAAACGAAACAGATTTCTCCTGTTCCTATTCATCTTAGCATCTATTCTCCTAATGGTGGGTAATTACTGTTTTGTTCTTTTATGCTTCTCAAATTTTACATTCATCCTCAGGATTCAACTCCAAGTCTCCAATTAATTGTTGCCATGGAATTTTTTGTTGTTCATTACTTTGCAGATAGTTGCATATCTTTTTTCGTCTTTGGCACAAGATGAAAAAAATACTAACTGTTTTTCTTGGTTTGTTTCGTTGTGCAGTTGTCAACTTAACCCTGATTGATTTACCTGGTTTAACAAAAGTCGCTGTTGGTATATTTTACTTGGTTCCTCATTCTGAATTTACCTTGCATAAATGTTTATTTATTTCAATCCTAAAAGGAATGCATTGTTTTCCTCAGAGGGACAGCCTGAGAGTATTGTTCAGGACATTGAAGCCATGGTCCGTTCTTATGTTGAAAAGGTAAGACATATTTTTTCGCTTGTTTGTGAAAAAGCTATTGTGGTTCTCCACGGTGTATGCTCAAGTTGTTGGATTCTTTCCAATGATACTGCAGTATGGATTGTGTTTTCCTTAGCATTGGGGATAATCTTGTTATCACAAAAGTACACAATGAATCTTAACCCCAAATCTCATTCCCTCTCTTTATCTCTCTCTCTCTCTCTCTCTCTCTCTCTCACTGGTGAACTATGGAAGAGCTGGTGTTCTTCTGAAAAAAAAGAAAAAAAAAAAAGCTTGTGCAAAAATTTGTTGAATCATGTTTTAGATTTGGTGGTGCGATTGTCTGTTTCAATGCTTGAATTGTGATGGGAATATATCAGATGCAGGATCTTTTTTATGTGTTGCTCTGCTTCTGTGTTGCATGCTATGTATATTCTGATTTACATCCACTCTACTACAGCCAAATTGTATCATACTTGCAATATCTCCAGCCAATCAAGATATAGCGACATCTGATGCTATCAAGCTTTCCAGGGAAGTGGATCCCTCAGGTATGCACCATTTTCTTTTGTTTTGTATGCTGGTTATACATCGTTGAGAACATTTTGTTGCTCTAGTTAATTGTTCCCTTGTAAATTCTAATATGTAACTTCTTCAGGTGAACGGACATTTGGAGTACTGACAAAGCTGGATCTGATGGACAAAGGAACTAATGCATTGGATGTAAGCTTTCACAATCTCTTCCCCCTTGATGTATTTAATTTTCAATACAATTGCTATCTATAAGCATGGACAAAAAATCTTGATTTATTTTCTTGCTTAAGGTTCTTGAGGGAAGATCTTATAGGCTGCAACATCCTTGGGTTGGGATTGTTAACCGCTCACAGGCAGATATTAACAAAAATGTAGATATGATTATTGCAAGGCGAAAGGAGCGTGAATATTTTGCCACCAGTCCTGATTATGGGCATTTAGCAAATAAAATGGGTTCAGAATATCTTGCAAAACTTCTCTCGAAGGTTTGTAATTTAATATGCTTCATTTTGAGATGGGATTTAAAATATGGGAAAGAGAGAGAGAGAGAGAGAGAGAGAGAGAGATAGTATGTGATTCTGATGATGATCTGTGTTTCAGCACTTGGAGTCTGTAATTAGGTCTCGAATACCAAGCATCACATCCTTGATAAACAAAAGCATTGAAGAACTTGAATCGGAGATGGACCATCTTGGTAGGCCTGTAGCTGTTGATGCTGGGGTGGGTAGCTTATTTCGTTTTCTATCATTGCTTGCAAATACTCCTCTTTCTATTAGTGCTGACTGATATTTTATTTTAGGCACAATTGTACACTATCTTGGAACTTTGCCGTGCATTTGACAAGATATTCAAGGAGCATCTGGATGGAGGGTAAGCATTATTGATTTCTTTTCAGTTGGCATGAGGAAGGAACCCTAACTCCACCCCCAACCCCACAAAAAAAAAAAAAAAATCTTTCATTAAATTCCAACCCCAAAAAAAAAAAAAAAAAATCTGTATTCATTAAATTTAAATCACAGAGGTTATTTTCCATCTTCAAACGTGGTTAAGATATCGCTTTATATTTTCTGCAGCAAATAACATAATATTCTAATGATGCTTGACTTTTTATCCTAGGCGACCTGGAGGAGATCGAATTTATGGAGTCTTTGACAATCAACTCCCCGCTGCTCTAAGAAAGCTTCCATTTGATCGGCATCTCTCTCTACAAAATGTGAGGAGAGTGGTCTCAGAGGCAGATGGTTATCAGCCACATCTCATTGCCCCAGAGCAAGGTTACAGGCGTCTTATCGATGGAGCTTTGAATTATTTCAGGGGCCCAGCTGAAGCTTCTGTAGATGCTGTAAGTAGTCCGATTTTGTTTTAAGTTTACATACTGTCATGTTCATCTAAAGTTTTTCTTTGACCTATTTCAATGTTGTTAATATCTAGATGGAAAAGTTCAGCCCATCTTTTTTAACTGAGTTTGACATTGCAATTTAGGTCCACTTTGTCTTAAAAGAGCTTGTGAGAAAGTCAATAGGGGAAACACAGGTAAAGTTTGGGATTTTACATTTTTTTTTTCTTTTTTCCCCCCTTGAGACAGTGGATGTTAGAGATTTGGTTTTAATTGTAAACAAAACAGGAATTGAAGCGATTTCCTACTCTGCAAGCTGAGATAGCTGCTGCATCAAATGAGGCCTTGGAGAAGTTTCGTGAGGATAGTAAAAAAACCGTTATTAGATTGGTGGACATGGAATCTTCGTATCTGACAGTTGAGTTCTTTCGGAGGCTTCCTCAGGAAGTGGAGAAAGCAGGAAATCCAGGAGGGACTCAAGCATCCCCGAATGTGGACAGATATACAGAGGGACACTTCAGGAGGATTGGTTCAAACGTGTCCTCTTATATAGGCATGGTGTCTGAAACACTGAAGAATACGATTCCAAAGGCAGTGGTTTATTGCCAAGTTAGGGAGGCCAAACAATCATTGCTAAATTACTTCTATACACAAATAGGAAAGAAAGAGGTAAATTGTAGAGTCAATTGTTTCAGATGTTCTTTAAATAGATCGATTCATCTGGGTTTCCGGAAAAATGTGATTAATATTTGTTAAATGTTAATTGTTACAGGGCAAGCAGCTTTCACAATTGTTGGATGAAGACCCAGCCTTGATGGAAAGAAGACAACAGTGTGCGAAAAGGCTTGAATTGTACAAGGCAGCAAGGGACGAGATCGATTCCGTATCATGGGCTCGATGATTCGGCTTCTATCATTTTTATAGCTAAACTCCGATCCGGAGTCTTGATGGTTGAGATTCTTTTTTTTGTTTTTCTTCTTCTTGTATCATATATTTGCCTTGTCGTCGTTGTTTTAATTCGTTGCGATCTTGGTTGATCGCCGGACTTTAGTTGTGTTGGTGGTCTTCACACGGAACAGGCTTGTATAATATTATTTACATCCACCGATAGTTTTTATTTATTATTATTATTATTATTGTTGTTTTTTAGGTTCTCTCTTGTCAAGCCAGTGTATCGTGCAATCTTTGAATGATACGGTGCCATGCCCGAATCCATCAATAGCCATTAGCCACATTTCCCACTTATGTAGAGAAACTTTTATTTTGAGCTGACATATTTAATTAAAAAAGTGATAATATTAATTTTATAGTAGTACTGTTAGCATATAAAATATTATTAATAAATTTCAGTTGTGGGGAAAGTTTGAAGTTCGGGTTCCGCCCAATCTGCTGCTAACAGTAACAGCCTCCTGCTCGAGGGTTTTAAACTTTGGGCTTTAAGCCCACCTCTTCACCCGAATACTGATACAAATAAAATATTCTTGGAACTAGGAATTACACAATCAACGCCATAAACCCCAACGGTTTGCACCTCCCGCTGAGAGAGAGAGAGAGAGAGAGAGAGAGAGGAATGACTGGAGCATCAAGTGTATTGCAGCTATGGCAGATTACTTCTACCAAATATCTACTTAGGAGCTCTAAATTTTCTCAAGGTTCTCTCTACTTTTGACGCGCTTATTTCAAAGTTTACTCCCCATTTTTCCTTCGATTTTTCTTTTCCTTATAAATCTGCCTTTTGATACAGTTATCTTCTTCAAGCTTGCCCTTTTTCTTCTTTGTATTATTTCAATACCTACTTGTCGTTTTAAAATTAAAATATAGATTTCAAATAAATTTGTGAGTTAGCCTGCGTGGTTCTTCTCGTTTCTTTAGCTTGATTATTGACTAATAAACTTCCCAAAATTCAGGTGTCTGTGTAAAAGCAGGAATAACAAAACATCCAATCTCATGCGTTTACAGACATATGCAGACTGTCACATATGAGGTTGTAAACGCAAGCTATGTACCCACTCCCCAAGCTAAACAACAACAGAACGAAACCATGGTACTTGTTCCTTCTGAACTTTGTATTTACTGTTACAAAATGAATAGCTAAAAAAGGAAGAATTGTCGGATGCATCTAAATCTGTTTAGAAAATGAGAGATGGTGTAGACAGAGTGAATATGCCTTTGGAAAGTGAGGTTCTTTAGTATTTGACAATGGAAACGAGATGAAGGGATAAGTAGAAGTGCGATTTCGGGCTAGGTTTAATTGAATTTATTTAGAAGGTCTAGTTTGAGAAATTCTTCAAAGAGGAAGGGATATTTTGATCTGTTAAAAGCATGGAATTTCTGAAAGCTGTTGGAATGTTACTAAGGGCTTTATAATTGTAGGCAATAGAGTTTCATGTCAATGCTGCTTTGAAAAGAGCGAAATGAGTCCATTTTGTCCACCCATTACGGTTGGGAATCCAAAATATATTAGTTAGTCATTTAAGTGAATATACTGTGAATACATTAGGAAGGACTCAAAGAAATTTCCATGGAGTTGATATGCTCTGAATTACTTGTTGGTAGGGAACATGCTGATTCTCTACTAATCTCTTGATCTAAGATTTTCTGTTTTCATTTTTTGGCTGCTAATAATTGAAGATTTGAGAGTTTCTTAATTCTTGTCATATTTGGTGGAATTGTCACATTTACGAAATTTTTTAGTTAGGAGAAACAATAATAATGCATCTTGCATTCTAAAAAGAAAAAAAAGGAGGAATAATAGAATAATGCATCCTGTTAGTCCTTTATTAGTCCATCTTTATGATAGATTCTGAGTTACTATTGATGGAAGCTTACCATCTTTATATGGTGTAATTAAAAGATTATTTCCCTTCTTGTTTATTAATAATTATGCATATTACTATGTTCTATTTCTAATAATAAAAGAACTTTATGCTGTGCAAATGGATAGGAAAAAGCCCCAGTAAAACTTGAAACTGTTGGGGCATTTCAAAAGCTACCTATGGTGATGCCATCAGTTGACATATTTTATTCAGCACTGAGGAAGGCCAAAAGGGTCCCACCTACAAAAGGTGATTTCTGAGAGTTCAAGTCTTATTCCCTCTTGAAACAATGAATTTACTTTGGCTTCTGTGACCAATTTTTGATTATGATATTTATTCATCTCTTTCATAGGCATTGCTAACATTGCCAAGCGAGAAAGAAATAAAGGTGCTAAGCAACTTGATGCACTGATGAAAGTGAGTTCCCTTTTTTTTTTTTTTTATTAATACTATTATCTTAAAATAAAAACCAACATCTGTCATTTGCAATTGCAAAAGGCTGACATCTTAAGCTATTGTTTCACTTTCCAGCAATTGGCAGTTCCTTTAAGAGAGTATTTGGATAACTTCCCTAAAAGAAAATATTTACATCCTTATGAACGGTCACTTATCGAGTTGACCCTCGGAGAAGGAAATTATGAAGAGGTAAGTAATGTGGAACTCAATGCTGATGTTATTTGAGGATTCTTGTGATCTTTGCCAATAGACTATTCCTTAAAGCATCCGTTGTCTTTTGATTCTTCTGTGTACAAATACTAGTCGAACTACCAATTAAAATTTTGAGTGCAGTTTTACATCAGAAATGAGTATATATATCTCTCTTCCAGAGACTCAATATATCATCACATACTGACTTCTCCTTATCATCCTTCCACTGGATCTGAAGTGGCAGGTCACTTCTCATCAAGGTGGTGCTTTATTTTATTAGTCTAGTAGTTCTTTTAAATTGCTCTCGGAGAAGTGTAAGACTTTTTTTTTTTTTGGCCCGCACTGCGCCGGGGGGTGGGGGATGGATTTTTTTTTTTTCTACTAAATTCTGTACATTTGTGTTTCGCAATTTAAGATTCAGATAAGGTTTGACAGGTGCTGAGAAATGTAGATGCTCTGAGGAAGAAGGTGGTGTCTGTTGGAAAAGAACATGCTTCTGTCTGTGCAAAGGTTGGTTTTCCTTGAATGCTGAGATTGTATACTCCCTCTATTGACTCATGTTGCTTAACCGTTTGAATCTTGTGGTGCTAATTGTTACTGAGATGCTACCAATTGCTTGGTTTTGCTTTTGGAAGACCTATAAACAAAGCTCTGTCCTTGGAGCGCTTTACTTGAGTTTCTTGCAACTCTTGTTACTTTCTCAGGGTGAATCTTGCATATCTTGTTAGATATGTGGGTAATATCCTTTCACGTTTGTCTTGCTTTCTTAAATGCTAGTAAATAGTCCTTACTGCCTGAATGGACGGAACACCAAAGCAAATAGTTCCACACAAGGAAACTAGGAAGCAAAATATTTAGCAATATAGAAGGAAATGGCATCAAGGTGATTCAAATTGTCCAGTGCTGCCTCAACAAGCTGATTATTACTATATATGTATACTTCATATGCAAGTTGTCATAAAACCAAAACAAAGAGTTGTTGATTTCTTGTTTATGACTTTATGTTCATAAAGGTTTCTCATATGTTGCTTGTTATTTGGTCGTGTTATGTTTGATTAATCAAATTATGTTATAATATTCCTACAATTTGATTTTGACTATTGTTGTTGCAATTCAGAGTGTGTGAAGGTTAACAAATTATTACATTTTGCATTGCTTTCTAATCTTCAGAAAGCATGTTTTTTATTATAACTAACAGGGTATACAATTGTTGGCAGTCTTCAACAAAACGAGAGGCTGAGGAACGTTTAAATGAGGTCAGTTATTATCTGCTTGCTACACACATCTAGGAGCGTCTGTGACAACAAAGTCTTTTAATTCCTATAGGGTCTGGAAAAGCTTCAAGAAATTTTTAAACGTGAAGGAAAGGCAGTTGATGAATTATTAAATATTGCCAAGGTATTTTTCCTTTTACACAAATGTATATTTATGCTCTAGATTTTTTTTTCTTTTTATTTATTCTTTTGATAATTATTTATGGTTGTTTTCATGAGCTAATGTTTGGGTGGAATATGTTGAAGGTCAAATATGTCCAAAGGGTAGGATGAATTACTCTAGGAAAATATTTCCAATAATAACTTAGGTCAGAAGGCAAGAATTTAAATATATTCACAAAACTTTATAACATGGTTTTTTTTGAAAATTATTATTTTTTTGCTGGTGTCATTCCAGTGTTAATGTAAAGGGACTCTTGTCCAGCTCACCTTTCCATTGGCATGTTTTTCCAGAAATTTTTTATTCTTCTTTTATAAGCAACATTTTCTGATAATTATGGTTATTGCTCCTAGACGTTTGCCACCTTCTTCCTTGTTCGAACTGTATGTTGCACCTGTTATGTTGTTCCAATTGTTGGTGTCTATTCTGGATATGATTCATAAACTGATTGTGTTACAATTATAGTATGTAATCAGCCAACTTTGATACATTATATGGCTTGCAGACTTTGCGGGCGATGCCAGTGGTTGATTTGGAAACACCAACTCTTTGTCTTGTTGGAGCTCCTAATGTTGGAAAGTCATCCTTGGTCCGTATACTTTCAACAGGGAAGCCTGAGGTGTGCACGGATGTCTAGTGACTAGGATTTGTTCGTACAGTTTTGGATGTAAATCCGAAAATTGAATATTGATAATTTTGAAAGGATATTGATTACCCTATTTGGTTGGGGTTCTTGCTTAAATGAATATTCTTAATGTTATCTATCTCTGCCTTCTGTGCAAACTAACAATTGTAAGCATCCACAATTATTTTCTCGACCCAATAATTATGGTTAAAGGCATAAGAGTTAAAAAGTTTTGAGTTTCATATATTGTTTTTGTTTTTGATATTTTCAGCGACACATTTGAAGATGATGTTATGCATATTCCATTCAAATGAGCTGTGAATAGAGTTATCTGATTTGAGTTCTTTTTTCTTGCTTTAATACTGAACCTTTCTCCTATCTTATCTCTTTCAACGTTTGGAATCAGGTTTGCAATTACCCTTTCACAACTAGAGGAATTTTAATGGGCCATATTTCTTTTGACTTCAAGTATTTTCAGGTTAACCTATGTCCCTCCCTTAGTCTGTGTGTATGTGGCTTTTCTTTTTTTATTTATTTTTTGAAAAGATTGTCAATTGATGGCCATCAGTTTCTAATTTGTTCATACGTACTTAAACTAACTGCAGGTGACAGACACCCCTGGATTACTGAAGAGATGTGATGGTAATGCACTAGGCAATATTTATGGCTTGCTGCTGTTTCCAAACTACAAGAGCATCTCTCTCTCTCTCTCTCTCTCTCTCTCTCGTTCACACCTTTTTGCTGTGAAATAAAATGAGAGAAAAGAGGGGTGAGGTTTGTGGGCATAGTATCAAGATATTTCTCCAAGGATTTTATATAGTGACAAAAACTTGTTATGCAGTTGACCAGTATTTTGTGCGTGTGTCTGCTTAGTTTTATTTATTTATTTATTTATTTTTGAATCTCTTGTGGACCTTCAGAGGAGAGGAACAATTTGGAAAAGTTAACACTTGCTGTCCTCAGACATTTGCCAACAGCAATACTCTATGTCCATGATCTCACTGGAGAATGTGGGACCCCAGTTTCTGATCAGGTATCAAATGATAAGTGTAGATTTGACTTTTTAATTTAACCGAGGGACTTCCAATTGTAAGACAAGAGAAATGGAAAGACTTTTTGTGCAATCCGCATGAGGGGTGAATATTTGGCCTTACTAATGATTTTCTTTCTACTTTTTACTAGCTATGCCAACATTTAGTGGAAAATGAATTGGTTATACAATTTTATCTCTCTGTAGATGGAGTTATCTTCATTTATCATTGGTTATTGGATTTGCAGTTTGAGATATACAAAGAAATTAAAGAGAGATTCAGCAATCATCTTTGGCTTGATGTTGTCTCTAAATGTGACCTCTTGCAAGAGTTGCCTGTTATCTTCATTGCAGAAGATAGCAATGGTGGTCATTTTGAAATGGCCCGGTACAGTAAAATTGGACCCAGTGGGGCAATCCATGTGTCAGCAAAAAGCAGAGAAGGGCTTGATGAGGTAATTTATTCCATTTTGACATTTGCTGGCACTTTTGACCATCCAGTCATCCACTTCGTGATTTTGGATCGTCTAGCACATGTTGGAATTAGATTTTCTTGGTCTAACGTAGGTATTAGTTATAGGACTGAAAACTGAATGGCCCATCATTTGCAGGGCATTACTCATTAAGAATATGGATGGTGACTGCACTTTGATGTGGAGAAATTGCTGAAACATAAAATAAATGAACTACAATAATGCCTTCTGATCCAATCTAATCAAGATCTATACCTTGAGCATATGCATTCTGGGGTTTTACTTAGGTTTCCTAATTATTATTTCAGAATTCATTATGATTTGTGCAGCAAAGGTGGATTTGGAATTTCCAGATCTATCTGAAATTGTTGTTGTGGCATGTTCAAATATAATATAGTATTCCTATAAAATTGAATTTGTGGTGTTCCTACTATATCAATTCATGTTGAAATTCATGTCAGTAGACCCCCCCATCCCATGATTATTTTGCAACTGAGGCCTGATGTAAATGTCATCTGCAGCTAAAAGCTAAAGTGCATGATCTACTGGTTGCCCAAATGGAGAGGATCAGAGGTATGCAGATGAAAGAAGCTAATCCTTAATTTTGTACGTGATGGACCACTATTTGTTGGCATCATCATGGCATATGTTATTGTCTCTGGAGGATAAGAAGCAGGTCAAGTTGGCCTTTCTGCGTCCTTCACGATTTCTCAAAATTTGATGGAGCCACGTTTTCTGCAATGCCTATGGAGTTACACCAGAGCCAACAAAAATCATGCCACACTTTTGTTGCTCATTGTGAAAAAGAATGTGCCTTGTTGACCTGCTGAAAGCATTCGTGAAAGAATGATTAGTTGGTAATGGGGTCATTTAGAGCTCTCAAACCGCATCTAGAAGCCGCCCTAAAGATTTCTTTATGAAAATATATATTCCCGATTCCCACAAGCACCTTGTCCAGTGGGTGGGTTTGTCATTTTTCAGCAGCAAGCATGAGAAGATTCATTTGGTTGATGTCAATATCAGATATTATTATTATTATTATTATTATTATTATTATCATTATTAAGTTGGAACATGTTTTGAAATCAAAGAGGAGCAGGATATGTAACTAGTTGGGGAAATCAGAAGGATTGAAGACTGATTTCTCATCACAGTTTGTTTCCCGAAAAACCTGAAAACATCTAAAGCAATAAAGCCCCGGTGAAAAGATAGCCAACTTGTATAAAGCATTGAATTCTGATAGTGGTTCCTTTTGGTGTGTTGGCAGTTTTGCAGCAGCATCCCTTGTGCCTGAAGCTGAGAGTGAGAGCATATTCCACCACAAAATAATTCATGGCTGCACCATTTCGAATAATGGTGGTGATAGATACTGAAGTTTCTGCATCGATAGCATATGACTTGTAAAACTCTTATTCTCCTTTTTAACACATTTTCTATGATTTAAATTAATAAATTAATTAATATTGCATTTATTTATTCAATGAAAAGTTTGAGCAATCATGAATTTTGTAGGCAAATGTTTTTTGTTTTTTTTAAAACCTAATGGAGAAAGAAAATACTAGTACGAAATAAATATCCTTGAGAAATTAGAATTGGATCTCACTCCTTGCACCCAACCAAAGCCCATTAACTTACGAATTAAGATTCGCTCCCATCGTGGCCGGGCTATGGCCGTTCCAATTACGCAAAGTGCAAGCTACAAAATTCCAATTTTATCCCTATCGACCGCAACTGCTATGCAAATGCAATGCAAGAGCAAGAGCAAGAGCATGCGCTGGTTGATTCAAAAACGTCTGCCTCTATTTAAGCAGTCTGCAATCCGCACATCTCCTCCCATTTCTCTAACATTAGTATCTTATTTTTTCCCTCCACACCACCCCCGCTAAAGGTAAGCCTCTGGATCTACATTCGCCTCCTCCATATTTGATTTGTTTTCTTTTTTTCTGCTGATTTAGGTTCATCCTTTTCATGTTTATAGATCTTTGCGCTCTTTTTCATATACGCTCGTTTTCTTCCTTTTTTTATTCATTCATTTTTCATTTTCAGCTGAATCTGCTTTTATCTGATCCACCAAAAACTAGCCTAGAAAACGGAGGGAAAACCTTCACTTGAATTGAAAATCGAGATCTGATCAAATGCATTTCGTCTTTTAAATTATCATCATAGCTAAAACAAATTATTTCTGTAATTCTTTTTCCTGGATCTGATTATTCTTCAGAAGTCGTTCAACTCAGCTTCCCCATATGCCCGAGCTCTGTTGGTGTAGTTCAGCTGATTAGTGATATCGAGCATTACGACTGGATCTGCTGAGAATTGAATAGAAAATTTCTTTTAGATCAAACCATTTCGTACTTTCATTGCATTGATTCAAAATCTTGGGTTTACCTGACATTTAGAGAGGCTGTATAGGATCAAACACGCAAATCATGCAGATCTCTCGTGCTTCTTCAGGAAATGATACGTGCTTCTCCTTTGTCCATTTGACAATGCGTTGGCTTCATTTGTAAAATTAAGTTGCGACTTTATGCTTGCTATAACAGTTGATTGATTTTGTCATTTCTAGTAAAGCCACTTGAAATAATGGATTAATGCTTGATTTCAGATCTTTTGCACAGAATTCAATTATTTTATTCGTGACATAGAACTCAATTCCTGACATTTTATGCTGTTGGTATTTCAGATAATACTTGA
Source organism: Jatropha curcas (assembly GCF_014843425.1). The sequence goes on along the minus strand of NW_023590652.1, from coordinate 70,316 downwards.
AAACTCTAGTTAATTGATACTCATGGGAACTTCTATTGAAGCTGCCACAAAGGTAAACTCTTTGATGGAACTTAGGGGGGGATATCACAATTTCTGTTCTCAATTATATACTCCTTAATTTTATAGAACGTTGACATTTTTGTATCAAGTCGAGGTAACTAAGTAAATTACAACATAAGTTCCTCTGGTACTACCTTAAAAATCAAAATTTTCTGTTGCACGCAAGTACATAAGAGAATAAAAGGGAAAGAAAAGAAGGGAAATAAGTGGGGAAATGAATCCAATCATGAACAAGAGGAACAAAAAGGAAAAAGAAGAATATAAGGGAAATAATTTGACATGCTCCATTTCTGATAATTATTAATTAAAGAAACAAAATGGATTGAATTCTCTGTTATGGTGATCTATTTTTTATTGATAAAATGATGTTTTATATTAATTATCTCAGGAGCAAAATGGGAATGTAACTGAGAAGAAGCCTACAGTTGTTTTTGTTTTGGGTGAGCATCTTGTTTTAAGCCTTTAGTTAACTTTTAGTGGGAGTCTTTGTCTAGGTTTGCGCTTCAGTTCTCATACTATATATATATATGGTTTGAAATTATGTCATATAAATTGTGGTATTTCTTCAATCCATCTGCTTAAAAGGTTTATCAATTACAATTATATCAGTATACAAATGTTGTTACATTATTCATAAGGGCATTTGTATTGGCTTTTGGCACTAAATGTATTTACATCATGCATTATTTACTTCTGTGAACAGTAACACTGATGATTAGATACCTCAATTCTTGCACTTCACTATAAGATACCTTTGTAACGCCGTTCAGTTTATCATGATTGATCAGGTGGCCCAGGCAGTGGAAAGGGTACACAGTGCGCAAATATTGTTCAGCACTTTGGTTATACTCACCTTAGTGCTGGAGATCTTCTTCGAGCAGAAATCAAATCTGGATCTGAAAATGGGTATGTCACATATGCATGTTGGACTTTCTGTGATGCAAATCTTTTTGCTCAAATAATAACAATCTGTTCCTTGTGAGCTACAGAACCATGATTCAAAACATGATTAAGGAGGGGAAGATTGTGCCCTCAGAGGTAACAATAAAGCTTCTTCAAAAAGCAATGCGGGAAAGTGGCAATGACAAATTTTTGATTGATGGTTTTCCTCGCAATGAGGAAAACCGTGCAGCATTTGAATCTGTTGTAAGCTGTCCGTAAAAATCTGTGGTTTAATTAGTTCCTTTTTTTTGGATATCTTTAGTGAATTGATTTAATATTATAAAAAAAACAAAAAAAAAAAACAAAGAATTCATTATTATCTGTTCAGACGGTTTTGTTGATTGCTAAAAGTATGGTTGTTATGCAGACCAAAATTGAGCCAGAATTTGTCTTATTCTTTGACTGTTCTGAAGAAGAGATGGAGAGACGCCTTTTAAGTAGGAACCAGGTTTGACAAATGAGACTGCTCCATATGTGTGCATGTGTACATGCATGCTTATGCATGCGATTAAGAGTTTATCTTTCTGGTATCATTCTTTTTTTATTTTTTCTCTTGATGTTTCTTAATTTTTTTATGATAAGGGAAGAGAAGATGATAACATTGAGACAATAAGGAAGCGATTTAGAGTTTTTCTAGAGTCTAGTATCCCAGTGGTTGAGTATTATGAATCCAAGGGGAGAGTTCGAAAGGTAGTGAATTTTTTGTGAATTTATTTGTATGTATTTTATATATTTTGTGTTTACCTTAACCATTGATTTTTGTTGTTCCAACTGCAGATTGATGCTGGTAAATCAGTTGAAGAGGTTTTTGAGGCAGTTAAATCCATTTTTACCCAAAAGGATGAGAAGGTAAAAGGACATAGATGTGCTATATTGTAGGCTTCCATGATTAATGAGAAGCAAAATCTGGAAAATATGCCTTTATCTTGTAACTAATTGAGGATTGAGGAAAATATGAATGGAATCTAACTTTAATTTCAATAACCTATTGAATGACGCACATCATAATATATCGGCTTGACCCTTTTTGCCTTTGTGCTTTTATTCATTTGTTTGTGGTAGTGAAGGATTAATATCAGTTCCTTCGCAGTCTATATACAACAAATTACTTCATTTGTGAATTTACCTATTTCTTTCCCTTAGAAGTTTTGAAAACTCCTCCTTGGTAAAATCTAGGGTAAGCATGTTGCTAACTTGGATTTCCTGAGCTACTTTGTTCCACAGTAGAGTTTCCAAATTATTATCACTTGCCAACATGTATGTGCCTAACCCAGTTTATGATGCAAGATTTGCAGGCACAAGCTATCGAATGATATAGCAAAAACTTCCCAGAGCATTACTTTTCCATACACCAAGTCATTCTCAATGCTTAATAAATTGTTCAAAAACTCCTGCATAGATATGTAACCCTAGGAAAAATTTCATGAATTATACTCCCAGAGTGTTAACTAAAAAGTTTACTTAGTGAGTAATGTCTGTGTCAGTAAAATGACTATCATCTTCTGGCTATTAACCAAGCAAATGTAAACTTTAGAATTGCTTGTCCTTGCAATTCCAGTATTCCTTTTTCACATTGCGAAATGCACTTGTAAAAAGTAGCAACTTAGAAACTCTACTGTGGAACATCTCACCTGTATATTGCCTCTCATTCATTTGTGGTGTTTGCAGGCTGCTGCCTAAGTGTTACTACTTTGCCAAAGATATTGAATCCAACATATAGAGGTAACAGTGTTGCATGCCTAAATTCTCATTGGAATATCAGACTTTATTAATTTTATTTGGAAATGAAAGCTAAAGATTGTCTTAGGTTTCTATTCTTTTTATATTATTATTGTTTACTTTAATTTTCTTTGGATTGGAGAATTGAATGGGACAGAAATTAGATAAATTGTTGAATATAAATCTCTGAAAGTGTATGACAGTCAATACTAATGAGATGGCTTAGTGGATTGGATTATATTTAATAATTGTGTTTCTTTTTCAGGTGATGTTTCTGTTGATTGCTTGCCATTGTACTTTGTCTTGTAAGGTAATATTGTTTATTGGGCAGCCATTCGTGCTGCAGTTTTCTTTTCTTCATCTTTTTTTTTTTTTTTTTTTTTTTTTTTTTTTTTTTTTTTTTTTTACTGATAGGTGGTTATAGATTATGTGAGCTACGACATATATTTTATATATTCGTACCTCTATATTCTTGTAAGTTTATTCCAATGACGAGAATTGTAGTAATAAGTATGGCAAACAATCCCCCTTTCATTTGTAAACTATGATTCTTTGTTGTCTTTCTGCCTGGTTTCTTCTCTCCGCTTTGCCACTTCCTGTTATCTGTACTTGTTTACTGCGTGCACTCCACTTGTAATAAATGGACACCAAGTTGTTCATGCATTTACTCGTTTTGATTGAAAGTAAAAGCCATTCTTATCCGAAATCAACCATGCCTAGTGTGCTATCTTATAAGCCTCTTTCGGGGGTTTCAAGGTAAAATCCTGTCCTGTCTTTTTTAGTTTATATGCTATGTTTCTGTTGTCATTCACGCCGTGTAAATTAGTAAATGTCTTGCTAGCTGTCGTTTATTAAGTAGACAAGTAAAGGGCTGTCGTTGGACAATGACGGAATCTCCTGAGAAATAAATGTAATTTTATGTGCTTAACGTGGCTGCAAATTATTGGGTGGAACAACTAAACTTCAACAATCTTGGGGAAGTTTGGACTTTTCTACTTGTCCTCCCTGCAGAAATCAACCCTACCCTTCTTTTCTACTTGTTTTCCCTTTTGCACTTTCTTCTTAGGAAATTACTTAATTCTCTCAACTTTCAGATACCTTTTCCGATTAAACAAATCTCATCATCTGTAATATAGTTAACAATTACTAAAATTCATTTTAATTAATTAAGCAGTGATCCATAAATTTCAGTCAGCAAGCGCAAGCTAGTGGTTTTTTATTCATCGGCTAATTAGGAATACATATATATATAATACAAATATAGAAAATATAGTGTGATTCAATTGGATGGATTGATGGTGTTGAAAGAACGGAAGCCATGTCGAAGACTAGCTGCCCAAACTTTATCCACATCGAAGATGGTGGTGTCACCACACTCGTGCACATTCCATCCCTCCAATGCATGTAATATTCCTGCTATACGCCAAGCGCTCATCACTCTTCTTGGCAACCAGTTCTGCAACAATGATTTTCAAAATTAAACATTTTAGGAAAAAAAAAAAAAAAAAAAAAAAAATTAAACATTTTAGGAAAAAAAAAAAAAAAAAAACAAAAAACTAATTAATGGAATTTAGATATGTAATATGTTTAAATTGTTTTAAGTACTCACAGGAATGCTGTTCTCCAAAAAAAAAAAAAAAAAAAAAAAAAAACTAATTAATGGAATTTAGAATATGTAATATGTTAAATTGTTAAGTACCTCACAGGAATGCATGTTCTCAAAAGCTTTGGGAATTATCATTGCTGGCGTGGTGAAGTAAAAGCAATCTTTCCGCCATTTCTTTGGAGGGAACTGTGTATACGGGATGAACAATGTTCCTTTTGATGCTTTCATTTGTTCTTCTTTGCTCACTTCATCTCCAACTACCCATATCTGCGTGCAAGTGGTTGAATGGACGATCAAATTATTACAACCGGGAGAGATGGTGGTGAGCTTCTTCCTGAGCTTTTCTTCCTCCTGCTTGTCCACTGTTGTCACCTGTCATGGGCTTTTATTTTACATCACCGGCACATCACCAGCCTTTTTCATAGTTTATATATATATATATATATATAGAACAAAAAGAGTACCTGAATCCCTCTTTGGCAGAGCGCCAAAGCTACAGCATAAGCAACTTTGGTGAAGTTGCCTCTGAAGAGGACTTGGATTGTCCCTCGGGGTATGCTGTTCAACACAACAGCCACTGCCAGACTGCTTCCGTCCACCACCTTCACTCTCAGACAAGGGTTTCTTTCCACATACACCTGCCATTTCCGTTCAGCTCCTCCTCCTGTGAAGCGTCAAAGCTATTAATTAATTAGGGAGAGACAAAAAAGACTCAGACTATTAATTGAGGAAAGCAAAGGAAAGGAACTCGCCTGATTAAGAAGTCCAAGCGTCAGCACCTTCACTCCTTTCTTATCTGCCTCTTTTATGGCTCCTTCAATCATGCCATTGATAGCATCTCTTTGGCTTTTTAACAAGTACTACGTATCAAATCAAAAACAAAATGCCAAACCAAGTCAAAACCCTAGCTATATATGCTTTGATTTTTGAAACTAGCTACTAGTTACTATTCCATGATAATATGTAAAAGAAACAAAAATAAATAAAAAATAAGAGTACTTGGCCTTTGTGTCTGGGCACCAGCCAAGACTGCCATTTGACGGTGTTGAAAGTGTTTCTCTCTGAAACAAAAGTACGTCCACAGATCCGCGACCAAAGCAGAGTGGCGGGCCACATAAAGCGGAGATACCACTTAGAAGAGTAAGGTTTGGAGGCAAAGCAGGCAAATCCAAACTGCAGATGATAGATAGAGTCAGGCGTGGTGAGATGCACGAGATGTACAACGTCCGGCGAGTCCTCTGCTCTTTCAACTGAAGCTTTATACAGCGTATCAGAACTCTCGTCCACCGTACCATACACGTAGTCGTAGAGGGGCATGAAAAGCGAGTAATTGGTACGGAATTGGGTGTGATGGAGGGAGTGATATCTGTTATGTCATGTCATCTCTTTAACTTAAAGAATAAGAAAAATAAAATGAAATTAAACTAGTTAAGTTAGAGACTCACGTCGGAGTGTACATAAGATACTTGAGCGGTGGAAAGACGGAGAAGAGTGAGTCTGGAATGAGCTCAAAGTTGCAGTGACCCATGTTGTTCATCAAGTCAATTTAGGTGATGTACCCAGCGAATGACGCTACAGACGCTGTGCGAGTCACCAGCGTCGTCACCAGCGGGATAGCAAACAGCGCAAAATATGCTATGTGTTCCGCAAATGGATGAATCACAGCTGCATGTTTATACTCGTAAATAATCATAAAGATAAAGAGTAAATATAGAAGATAAAGGAAAACTAAGAATAATAACAGACAGGTGATTGGCTCGGTGACGATGGAGGAATGGTGATGCGAATGGTAGCGAGAGTAGAGGTAATGGTGATGAAGTGCTCTGTGAAGCCAATAATAGATGAACTCCACAGGACCCGCATGAAGCAGAATGGTTAGAATTACACCATCACTTCTCCACATTGGGAAGTGATGAGCCAAAGACGACGTGTTGTAGACTATGTAAAATATCAGTGCATTGAACAATATCTGGTCATCCCTGCAACTCAAAACAATTCAAAAAAATTTAACTAAAATTCTAATCATAATTTGATTTTTGCATGAAAATTATAATTAACTAGTTAGTTAGTTAGTTAGTGTTACCAATTGCTTTCCCTGTCAACTTGCTCGAACTCAATTCCCTTGTCAACGATTCTGTTGTCGCCTTTGGCTGTTCGATAACGAGAATAAGAAATCCATATAAGATTGTGAGCCACTCGTAGCAACAGAAATGGGAATATGAGCAAGTAGGCAACGTCTCTCTCGCTTTCTTCGTTCACAGCAAACGAAAACAAGCTATGAACCACCCATGGCGCCACCAGTATGTACTTCCAATATGTTCAACCAAGCACAGATTAGATATGTACACACACGCACACACACACATATATATATATATATACACATATCCATCCATGCGAAAAATATATACCTTAAAGCTGCCAAGATTCTTCCAAGGCCAGTCAGTGAGGAAGCCTGGCTTAGTGGCCATATTTTGTTTTTCTGTTTAGCAATACTATATTTTAGCAACACTATAGAAATATATAATGGCACTCCTTCAACTGGCGATATCAATCAACTAAACACTTCAATGCAGCTTCTGAATTTCCCAACCTCCGCTTGGTACGTGTCCCGTCGCTGATGTATTAATTTATGTTTCAACCACTTATACTACTTTTTTTTTTTTTTCTTTTGTTGTTTTGTTTATTTTAGTTAGGTCACATCAGATTTCAAACCCAAACATTGTTACCTTTTCTTTTCTTATATTGCAAATCCTCTGTACAAATCAGTATTTTAATTCAATTCACAGTATTTCTTAGATTAGAGAGGATAAAATAAAAAAAAAAATTAATAAAATTATCATTGGTCTAGGTCTAGGCCGTTCCTTATTGGCCGGTCATTCCTTGATTGATATAAAGAGGAGTGTCGACCGCATTCATCTTAGTTATGAGAATTGCCTTTAAATAATATTTTCAAATTTTATATTTTGAATAAAAGTGAATTTATGTGTTGGGGCAGTGGCAAAGCTTTGGTCTTGTTTGGTAATGTTTGTTCAGATTTTGGCAACAAAAACTGGGTGGGACCATCCCAATGAGTAAGTTTACTGACACACCATGTGGAAGAATTAATTAGCCAGACAGATCGTAGTTGATTTGCAATATCTTCCAAAAATATCTGAATCTTTGAATCTAGGACCAAAGCTTGAAGATCTTAATTATGCATATTTAATATTTAAATTAATTGATAAATCAACCAATTTTAATTTTGCATAAAAAATCAATTCCGACCAAAATACTACTACTGCTACCAGTTTAAAGGGATGGATTTAATTTAAACTGATCAATCGAAACCGAAGGATACGTAATACGTTTCGCGTGCATGCAAAATTGTCCTATTCAGAGGTCGGCATAGCTACAATAATAAATGGAGTTAGGCGGAAATATCTTTTCTTTTTCAGAAAGATCGTAAGCAAATTGAAGAAAAGGGGGGACCACCTAAAACCAAAGCCTCGTCCAATCTATAGGGAATTGGTCCACCGCATTCACTTCTATCTTTCTTTTCTTTTTAATTGATTTTGAGTACGTGGTGTACACATGTCAATAAATAAATAGTGAATAAAGATGTTGCTGCCTAACTTTGTTTTAGGCTTTCTTAAGTAATAAACATCACTTCTCCTATTTTCCACAAAAAAAAAAAAAAAAAAAAAAAGATGTTGCTGCCTAACTTTTGTTTTAGGCTTCTTAATAATAAACATCACTTCTGCCTATTTGTCCTACAAAAAAAAAAAAAAAAAAAAAACCTCCTATATTAATCAATATAGAACTATAATTAAAAAAAAAAAAAAAAAAAAAAAAACTCCTATATTTAATCATATATAGAAATATAATTAATTAATTAATAACATCTTTTTACTTTTCTTCCATCGAATAAATATATTATTTATATTTTCACACATATTTTAATATAAGTACCATAATAAACTTTAATACGAATAAAAAAATAAAATTGAAATATTAAATAAATATAATTTTATAATTTAAAGAGTTAATAAGGAGTTTAAACGAGTGAAGTGAATAAAATTATAAAAATATTTATTTCGAATGAAATTACAATTGATCCAAAATGCATATATGTGGATGAACTAAATCCATGTATGTACTATTACCCGTAACATCATAACACGACACGTAGCTGTTTAATTTTGTTGTTGTTGGAAATGCCCGATTTTCCTAGGTTTCCAAAATCTCTTCAAAGTTTTTGAGTTGATCAATAAATACAAAGCCATAAATCTGTTGAGATATGTGGGGTCGGATTTTAAATAGTGTCAGATGGATTGACGTTGGGCAACACATGACATGGGATCAGCCCACCACCTTAAGACTAGCGAATGTTAATGTCTATATATATATATATATATATAGTTTGAAACTTGGACACTGTTTATAAAATCATTATTAACAGCAATGATATTCTCTAAAACATCAAACAGTAGAAGCAAATTAAAAATCACAGTAACTAGAAATTAATCAGAATGATGTAGATATGGCAGCAGAAACGATAGAGAGAGGTTTAAAGCCATGGCGAAGAGCTGCTTGCCAAACTTTGTCAATGTGGTACATCGAGTAACCACACTCATCCACCTTCCATTCTTCTAAAGCATGCACTATTCCAGCTACTCTCCATGCGCTCATTACCCTCCTTGGCAACCAATTCTGTCATTTTATTAACAATTAATTAATTAACAATCTCCTTACCACCTTTCTGTATATGTTCTAACAGTAATATATATACATATATACCTCACAAGAGTCCACGTTCTCAAGAGATGCCGGAGCCACCATTGCCGGTGTGGTATGGTAAAAGCAGTCATTGCGCAATTTCTTAGGAGGGAATTGCGACAATGGAATAAATAATGTTCCTTTTGTTGCCTTTTTCTGCTCTTCTTCACTCAATCTTTCGTCCACTAGCCATGTCTGCTTAAATTCATTCTCATCAGTTCTTTTCTAATTAGCCACCAACCCATCGATCGGGAGTTCATTAGTTTACATACCTTGACAGAATAATCTTTTGAAAGGAGCAAATTGCTGTGGTATTCGCTGCCCAATGATGTCTTCACCTTCTCATAATCTTTCTTCAAAGCAGTTTTTACCTATAATAATAATAATAATAATAATAATAATAATAATTAATATTAACAAAGGGCTTCGAGGGTTAACAAAGGAAATGGTTTTCGCATCCAATATTAATTTGCAATAACAGTTCTTGGCCTTCTCTTAGAGATGCCACAGTTTCAGAACTGCAAAGGGAATGCCCCTATGAGCATTGTATAAAATTTAACTTTGATGGTTCAGCACTGGGCAAACCTGGAGCAGCTTGGGGTTTTAAGAAATTCTACAGGCTGTATTTTATGCATCTTCTATCAATTTACAGGTGTTATGGAATCTAATGAGGCTGAAATTCTAGCTATTTTCATGGCAGTAGATATTATTTCAAACTCTTACTTCAAGAATTATGAAGTGATAATTGAAACAGATTCAAAAACAGCTTTTTGTTGGGCTATGAGAGGGACAAGCGCCCTTAGAAATTTTGGGATTTATTTAATAAATTTGATCAATCACTCCTGCTCTGTAACTTTGTTTTCCGCAAGGTGGCTAGAGAACGCAACCACTTCGCAGATCCTTTGGCTAAAAAAGGAATTCATGCGAATGACCATTTTTTAACTTGGATTTAGTTACCTAGTTTTTTTCTTTGTGGTTGGCTGGAGTCCCTTTATTGCATGAAGTTGGCCATGTGGGAGCATTATCTATGGTATGAGGGTAGGAATTTTGCTGGGTGTTTACTGCTATCTGCAATTTTGCATTGAGTTTTGGTACGTTAAGAACAATTGTGGAGATGTTTTTGTTAAAAAGGATTGTGATAGATAGTTTTGTAATCTGATACGAAAGTTTAAGTTTCTTACCTTAAGAATTTTTCTTTCCATTAATTCCTTTTAAATTTGATGTATTCCGGTTCAGGTTTTTTTTTTTTTTTTTTTTTTTTTTTTTTTTAATTTAATATTCTTTGGGCTAGGTTGAAATGTATATAGAGGTCTATTAATTTAGTTTTAGCCTGCTGAAAATTTTTTTTTTTTTTTTTTTTTTTTAATTTAATATTCTTTGGCTAGGTTGAATGTATATAGAGGTCTATTAATTTAGTTTTAGCTGCTGAAATTTATTAAGTTCTTTATTGTAATTATTTTTAATAAAATAAAAATTTACTGACAAAAGAAATCAATATTAACAAAGTCAACGATACGTATTCATTATTTTGGAGGCCTTACCCTTTTAGGGTTAGATTCAATTAACCAAGACCATCATTAGTGAGGTAGATTACTAGTCCTACTATTCTCTCTAGCCGAGAAAGTAGATGATATTTTTAGAATTTATTGCTAAAGACTTTAAATAAAAAAAAAAATTTATTCGGATACCTGGATTCCCCTCTGACAAAGAGCAGAGACAACACCAAAAGCAACCTTAGAGGGTGAGCCGGTAAGCAGAAGTTGAGCTGTTCCTTTAGGAATGGAATTGAGCACAGCAGCGACTGCGAGACTACTTCCATCCACCACCTTCGTTTTCAGCCTTGGATGCCTCTTCACATAAACCTCACCGTACCCATTCAGCTCCTCCCCCTACATATATATTTTCCCTTCAATTTTAGCTTTCCTGGTTAAGTTTAATTATAAATATGAAACATTTATTAATTAGCTTACCTGATTCAAGAGACCGAGACTCAAAACCTTAACGCCTTTTCTGTCTGCTTCGAGTATAGCTTCTTCGATCATGTTGTTGATAGATTGATTTTGCCATTGCATGCAGTACTTGAACGCACACGCACAAAATTAAGCAAATATTATTATTAATTTACAATTGAATAATTTGATACTCTTTAGTAATAATAGTAGTAGTTAAAATAGATACATACTTGCAAATTGTACCTGGGTATGGCCCAAGTTTGAAGTGTAAGCTTGTGAAAGCGATTCCTCTCAACTACGAAAGTGCGACCATAAATCCATGCGCAAATCATAGTCCAGAGAGTGACGGGCCACATTAAGCAGAGATACCAGTTCGATTTTTGGGTTTCGGGAGTAGAGGCCAAGTACGCAAATCCAAGGCGCAGATGGTAGATGGAGTCCGGTGAAGTTAAATGGGTGAGGTGCACCACATCAGGGAACTCCTCTTGCCTTTTCAATGAATTCTCGTAAAGGCTATCGGATGATTTGTCCGCAGTGCCGTATATGTAATCATACAAGGGCATGAAAAGCGAGTAATTTGTTCGGAACTGAGTGTGGTGAAGGGAATGGAACCTGCATCCATATTCATATACACATATATTTGATCTCTCTCTCTATATACATATTTAATTAATTAATGGATATGGAGAGGGAGACTTACGACGGGGTGTACATGAGGTACTTGAGAGGGGGAAAAATAGAGAAGAGCCATTTGGGAATGAGCTCGAAGTTGCAGTGACCCATATTGTTCATGAAGTCGATCCAGGTAATGTAACCGAAAAATGATGCCGTGGAGGCCGTTCCGTTGAAAAGCGTCGTCAACATCGGTATTGCAAAAAGCATGTAGTATGCTATGTGTTCCGCAAAGGGGTGAATCACAGCTGCAAGCAATTAAATGCACGATTATTTAATCTGTAAATTGAACAAATAATCCATTAAATTTCCAAAAGAAGCTAACTTACAGGTAATGGGTTCGGTGACAATAGAAGAATGATGGTGAGAATGATAGCGAGAGTAGAGATAATGGTGGTGAAGGAGCCGGTGAAACCAATAGTAAAGAAACTCGACCGGCCCAGCGTGAAGCAATATTGTAAGGATTACACCATCTTTTCTCCACAGAGGCAAATGGGTGGCATTGGGAAGTACCATGCTTCCCACATAAAAAAGGATACCGTTGAACAGTATCTGATCATCCCTGCATGTCGAAACTTTTAATTAACTTACAAAAATTACTCCACGATATATATATATATATATAGTAGTTAAAGTGTATGCACATTACAAGACAGACCAGTTCCTTTCTCTGTCTACTTGGTCGAATTCAATGCCTCTGTCGAGAATTCTTTTACTACCTTTGGCTGTTCGATAGCGGGAAAGGCTAATCCATAACTGGTTGTGGAGCATTCTCCACAACAAAAATGGGAAAATGAGAAAGCTGGACAAATCATTTTCTCCTTTCACCAGGTACGAGTACGTGTTGTGAATGGCCCAAGGAGCCAATATCACATGCTGCATGAAGCATTCCTTATTTATTTATTTATTCAAACTAATACTACTTTATTAATTAATTGCTAGAGATTGAAGTGAACCATACCTTAAAATCTCCGAGAGGAGTCCACGGCCAGTTTGTGAGAATTCCAGGCGTAGAAGCCATGCTTGTTGCTTCTTTATATTCCTCCTCTCGATCTCGATCCCTCGGCTATGAAGGAAAATATGCAAAGGGGAAGGATGGTATATATAATGACACAAGCTAAGCTACACCATCTAAAATTACCATTCACACTTAAACACGTAAATTCACTTATTTGTCAAATCTACGGACACCACGTTGCCACGAATGTATAGCCGGTTAATCATAAATTAAGGATGGCTAGCAGGCGGCTGGGCGGAGTGGCCATTTCCACCGCTCATTTATTTTAGAGAGATAAAAGTAAAATTGTGTTCATAGATACTCATTATATACGTAGTTTCAAGAGAAATAAATTTTTTTATTACATATTTATTTTTTATATATAATTAATAATTATTGTTATAATTTTTTAAAAATTTAATGTTTAGATATATTAAATTAAGAGTAATATAGTAAATTTATTTAATAATTTATTATTATTTATATAAATTTAATGATTTTTTTTAAAAGACGTAAAATTTCAAATATTATAAAATAAAATAAGCCAAGTTAAAGTAGGTACATTCATCCGTTTGGAATACCTATCCTCATAGGAAACAAGATATATATAGATGAATATTCAGTAAACAAATTACTGAGAAAGTTATCAAATTTAAGGGAACACATACAGTAGGTCGCCAAAATAACAAAATTTATTATCCTGAAAGTAAATACTCCAACAACCCTCCTTTCCTCGCTGAGCCCTGATATAGAGTGTTTCTTTTTTTTTTGGTAAGCAAAATACAAAAGAGGAGTTTCCTTCATTTATCATCATCATCTTTATGTGTTCCTGAATCTTGCCAAATACCAAACCTATGAGCTCACGGAAATTATACTTATTAATTAAGCTAATCATCCCATTTGTTTTGCATGTTTTTTTTTTTTTAACTTATTATTTATTTTTATGATAATAAATAGAAGCTATGTTGCACGGCATAGTATCTATTTATGATTTTTTTAAAAAAAATTATATGTATTTTATTTATAAATTATTGTATATTGTTAATAAATCATACTAGTATGACATATATACAAGTACACAGTGGCAAAATTAGTATTGCCAGCTATCTGTTTCGTTTTTTTATTTTGTTTCACATGAACACGTCATATAGATAAGTACCAAACCAATTAAATTCGACCAACCAACCAACTACTTGAGCTGAGCCAATAAATTGATATGACATATTAATACCATTTAATTCTTTCATAAATTTTATGGACATAAAGTACAAATTACACCGCGCTCACCAGTCCAGTACATATTAGGTTTTTGACCATAAAATTATAAATTTTGAACTTACTACTCACCAATCACCGGTACAGGTAGTAAATATATAGAGACGACTTTTCCAAATTTGGTGTGTCTGCAAATGCGACGGTCTACCCATTTAAACAAAAACATAGAAGCCATTTCTTTACCAATTTCACACTTAACACCAAATCCAAGATGAAGACAATCTTACAACCGGCGCCAAGATCGAAAGAAACTCCGACCTTTAATTATCATCTTCTTCATTACTTTTCCTATTATAATTATAATTGTTCATCTATCTCCCTTATTCTCTTTATCTAATTGTTCATGGTGTTTGGAGAGAAAAGAAAGACAACCAATAAACCATCAGACGAGAGAATGAGAAAGAGAGAGAGATAAGAGAAATAACAAATTAAATTCGTTGAAGCATGTTTACTGAAAGGTAAAAAATATATATATACCTTTTCAAAAACTTACAGTTGTCCTCCACAAGTATTCCTCGTATATTAGATTTACATCGAGCTAAATAGATAGACATAGTTTTACATTATTAATTTATTAAAATTTATGCTCTAACGATTATTTTATATTAATTTAACTTACCAAAAACACACCTTAAAACCCCTCACATAAAACTATTAACAAAATGATTAAATAATAAATAATAAATTTGATATCTACAACTAGCACGTGTTAGCTAACTAGAATGCAATTCTAAAAAAATAATAAAAATAATCAATTAACATAATTAAAAAATTAATACTTATTATTTAAATTTATTGTTTTATCTCCCAATATAACATAAGATTTATAAGGAATATCTTTATTATCAATTATAATAATAACTTAATACTTAACACTTTATTATAGATTACACACAACTTAATACTAAATTTAATTCTTATAGAAAAAATCATCACAAAAGATTTTATTTTTCTTTGGCTATATATAGAGTTTATTATTATTTTATACGACTTTTCTCTTTATTGATTTACTCATAATTTTAGAGGTATTTAGTTTTCATTATTTTACATTTTCACCTTCTTCAAATCATAAAAATTTTATTTTTACCTTACGTTTCAATAATTTTTTATTAATTTTATTTACATATATGTTATAATCTTTCAAATGAAATATTTTCAATACTTATTATTATTTTTATTATATTATGAAAAATATCAACCACTTTTAAAAATAAAAAATAAAAGATGAATCACTATAGGCGAGTATTAATGTCCAACGTAAGTCATTAAATACTACTACCTCTATTTCATAATACTCGTCACATTTAGAATTTTTTATTAAAATCATTAAATTTGTCTAAATTATAATAAATTATTAAATAAAATATCTATATTACCCTTAATTTAATACTAATTATCTCAGAATACTATTAAATTGAAGTAATAATTATTAATTATATATATTACCCTTAATTTAATACTTAATTATCTCAGAAATTACTATTAAATCTGACAGGTAGTAATAATTATTAATATATTATTAAAAAGCTAAAACATAGAAAATATATTACCCTTAATTTAATACTAATTATCTCAGAATACTATTAAATTGAAGTAATAATTATTAATTATATATAAAAAGTAAACATAGAAAATCACAAATGTAACGAATATTTTAAAATAAATTATTTTCTAAAAGGTAACAATTATTGTGGAACAGCGACGTAGTTAAATTTAAAAATTGTATTATTTAAAATTGCGAACTGCCTATGGAATTTCCCTTTTACGAGCATATAAAGAAACTCATAACCAGGAAAACTGAAACGGCAGCGAATCGCTTGCACACGACTTCGGTTGGCTTCCTCGAAAAAGAAACCGTAGCAGGTAGCATCCAGTTTAGGCGGGAAATCACAAAGCACTACTTGGTACGCTCTATTCTGCTGGCTGCTACTGATGGTAATGAGGTGAAGAGAAAAAACCTAATTGGATCAAAACCACGAAAATGGCTCCGAGAAAGAAATTGAAGTATGCAACACCATCTTCATCTTCAGCGACGAAGAAATCCCACTCAAATCAACAACAATCGCAGCCTACCAAGTACGGGATCCAACATTTCTTCCAGCGCCACTCTCAAAGTTGCTCATCTTCTCATCCAAAGCTCTCCAATTATCCCATACCACCTTCTTCCCTCTCTTTTACACTTGACCAATGTAATGCACTTCACAACCATCCTAATGGAAATGCCCCAAATTCGGCTGCTTCGACCTTGCCAAAACCTAAAGCTGCAACCTATCCCAATACCGACGGATCAAATTCACGAACCACAGAAGCGTACAAAGGCTCTCAGGATATTCCTCCTCAGAATCGCATAACCATTGACATGGATGCCGCCGAGGACAATACGACTTATATCTCACCCAATATTTCCAAGTCCGTTTCTCTCGATCTCCATCGCTTCAAATTCTCGCCTGGAATGGTTATCTCGCTTACCTTTGACGTTCTGTCTCTTATGAATAAAATTATCTTTCTTTTTTTTTTTTTGGCTTGCCGAGGACTTTCTTCTTACCCCTCTCTCCCTCTCCATTCTGCGTGCGGAAACGCTATACATTCTGACTATGCAAGTGGTTTATTAGCTACTTTTTGGAAACAGTTGATAAAGCAGAGCCAGGATGACGGGGGTGACGAGATCACGTGGAAGATTTCTCCAGTGAATGAAAGACTACAAGCTAAATCGAAGTACATGCCACAAGTCACAAAGGAGTTGGCAGATTCTTCAAAGATGAACTCTTTAAGCATCCGCCCTTGCTCATTAAACAAGGCACGTTCATGATTTTTTTCTTTGATTGGTTATGAATATGCTATTTTCGATGCCCTACTAAGGATTAATTGGACAGACTTCAGGCGCATCTGGAAAGGTTCACACAGGGCTCTCTTCACCAACACGGGAGGCCACTGAAACTTCTTTCTCTGCAAATAGAGTTGGCTTGAAAGGGGAAATCTTATTTCAGGACATGGTTAGTTATGGAGGCATGACTGACGGGAACAGCTCCCTTGCTAGTAGACAGAGTCCTTTCAGAACTCCGCCATCTTTATCCTATTGCAACGAAGGGGTAATTATGCCTAATGTTTGACCTTACTTGCCAAATTCCCTATGTGTTTCCGTTTTAATTACAAGGACGTAGACGCCTTAGTAAGTAATAAAAATTTCATCTGTTCAAAAGAACTGCCTTTTCTAGCATCGGATTGACCGGATGGAGGATACGTAGTATTGCTTTTCTAACCTGCTATTAACTGCAGCTTGCTATTGAAATTGAATGCAATGAAGTTACGGATCAACTGAGTTTGAGACAGCACAAAAAGGTTTTGCTTTGGACCATTACATTCTACCATTGTCAAACAAGTTATATTTTCTTTCTTCTGATCTTTTTTTTATGGATCATCTAGTGAAACATCTAACATTTTGCGTGATCCTTTCACTGCTAAGTTGCAACTTTGAATGAGCATGCAGATGAACAATTTTATGTTTACATGATGTAGTCCTGATTGCCTGCTGATTGTTCGATATTCTTAGGCATTGCTTGAACTTTTAGATCAAGTAGAGAATGTAATTTCTTCTGAAGATTCAGTATTGAGCGGCAACAATGCATATTCATCTACAGTTCAACATGGTAATGGCAATGAGACGACCTCCAGAGCTGACCCTCTAGTACACAGAGTAGCTCCAGATCCAACAAAAAGGTTAACTAAGTCAACACTAAAACAAAATTTTCTTGTATTAGAGGTATACTCGACCTCTTCCTTGCACTTATGCTAAATGTTTCTGGGTCTTTACTGAAAATAACAACTACCTGGAGAATAATTATGTTCCAAGATATCTATCCTTTAGGTCACGGAGAAGCATATGCCTGTCGACTCCTCTGATGTTCAATGCCCATACAAGGTTTTCTATCTGGCTTAGTCAAAATGACTTCATTGCTTCTATAAAGCCTGACAAAGGTACTAAAGGTATTCATTAAAATTTTAGGTTCTTCGCTTGCTGGATGAGCGGGGTGGAGAAGAACAATCTGTATGTTTGCGTGGAGAGTGGTCAGTATTTTTCTTTTCCTAAATTCTTATGGATTGGGTCCAGTGGGAGCCTAAGATTTTGTTTCAAAGAAATACATCAAGGCTAACCATGAGATTTTCTACTTTCTTCAGCAAGCAGTTTCTGTTGTGTTGCTTTGACGTTTGTTAATTATGACAGATTTTGTTGCGAGTTCCATTTTTTTAGACCTTAATGTTTGTCAATTTAAATAAATCAATGAAATGTAGATCCTAAAATCTCTTTGCCATTAAATACGTCACATGCATGCATGGACTCACTTTCATGTATGTATTTTGTGTGCAAATATGTGTGTGTGTGTGTGCGCGCGTATGTATCAACAAACTGGTGTCAGATGATTTGCTGCTGGTGATAATATAGTAATTTCATCATTCAAGTGCTAAACAATCTTTCTTGTTGCTATCTGGCTGTTTTTTCATTATCTGAATTTAGATTGTGTTCTTTCCAATTATATCTGGAACTGAATCTTTTTTTTGTTGGCTTGTTGATCCCACTTTGAATAATATTTTCGATGGTTTGCTCCGACTTTTGCTAGGTTTTACAGTGTCATTGCACCTGGGGATACTGTAAATGTGATTGGTGAATTTGATGAGCAAGGAAAATGTGAAGTGGATCACGAAAACAATCTTTTGATTGTTCACCCTGAAATTCTAGTCTCTGGAACTCGAGTAATCCATTTTTTATGAAGATTTACATCAATCTAATTGTTGCTCATTTTTAACCATATTTTCCCTAATGATTTGGAACAATTTCAGGTTGCTGCAAGTTTCAGTTGCCCCAGGCGTACTGTGCTGGATGAGAGGCTTAAAAGCAATGATCATTCGGAGGCAGCATTGATTGGTACCTTACTGCACCAAATATTTCAGGTTTGACAACTTAAACAATTTTCCTCAGTTAATATTAGAATTTTTAAACACATTTTTCATTATTCTATGAAATAAATCTTCAAGGTGTAGGATGCATCTTTTTCTTTTTCAGGCTGGACTAATAAATGAGAAGCCTACTATAAACTTGTTGGAAGGATATGCCAGAAAAGTTCTCCACAAAAATATTGAGAGCTTGTACGCGTGTGGAGGTGAATATTTGTATAGATGTGAATATATTATCATTTGCAATCTCTTGTTCGTAACGATCTCAAATGTCTATTGCCAATAGGCCACTTTAATGGTTAAAAACTCGGATTTCTGATTAAGTCCTTGGTTCTAAACTTATTGTTGCTAAGGAAGGATTATGGAATGGGCCAAAGTTAATTCCTTGGTTTGCCCAAAATCTCTTGTTCGTAACGATCAGTCAAATGTCTATTGCCAATAGGCCACTTTAATGGGTTAAAAAACTCGACGGTATTCTGATTAAAGTCTGGTGCAAACTTATTGGTTGGCTAAGGGAAGGATTATGGAAATGGGCCAAAGTTAATTTCCTTGGAATAGCTTCAAACCATATTTTTTCATTTTAAAACGTGTCTTGTTACTTGCTTTAGATAACAGATTTATAAAATTTTTTTTTTTTAGATAATTTTGTTCTCACGGCTTCTTAATCACAACTTTGTGCGGAATTTTGCAGTCAATAAACATGACTATGCCTCAAGACCGTTGGTGAGGGCCTCCATTCCAAAAATATTAAAATTGGATCATACTCTTAATTCAAACAGTTCACAGGGTACATTTCTTGCCTTGTAGGATTGTTTGTTTGGTTCAAGTCATATAGTTGAGGCCTGCACTGTTGCCCAAGCCCACCCTTTTGTCAATCTTAAATTATTGCTCTTTTGCTAAGGAAGGATTATGGAATGGGCCAAAGTTAATTCCTTGGGATAGCTCAACCATATTTCATTTAAAACGTGTCTTGTTATTTTCTTGATAACAGGATTAAAATTTTTTTTTTAGATAATTTGTTTCAAGGTTCTTATCACAACTTTGTGGGAATTTTGCAGTCAATGAAAATGATATGCTCAAGACCTTGGTTGAGGCTATTCCAAAAATATTAAATTGGATCATCTTATTCAAAAGTTCACAGGTACATTCTTGCCTTGTAGGATTGGGTTTGTTTGGTTCAAGTCATATAGTTGAGGTGCACTGTGCCAAGCCACCCTTTTGTCATCTTAATTTTGCTCTTTCTCTGACTTTGTTACTTGTTGATTCTAATTATTGCGGTCTATAATTAACTGTTTTTGAAATATGAAATTAGTAGAGGTTGTGCATAACATTTATTTTCCTCCCCTAATATCCATATCACACGATTCATTTGAGTATTTGTTGAATATTTCCTTCTTTTTGCAAAGCTTGATGTACTTGGTAGTGTTTTGCGTGTCAGATGCAGATATATACATGTTCATTTGCGGTAGAAACTTTCTTTATGCCCATTCTCGAGGCTAATGTTCATTAATCCTTGTCAGGATTCAAAAGTCCCCATTGTTGATTTTGGTTCGGATGATGGATTGAAAGAGCTAAGAATAACTGAGGTTAGATCTCTTGCTTGTGCTTGTCTGTATTATTTGGTTTACATTTATAATATGCATCCTATCGCACATGCTTCACACATGCATAAAAACTTATGCTGTATATTAAGATGAATGCTGGATATTGTTACAGACTGTACAATGTACCATTTAGTCATGAATGTCATAAATTCTCTTTGCATGACTCTATGCGAATTTCCTGAGTCAGTGACATTTCAAACCGTACAAAGTGTGAAATTTTTACACTTAAGCCATCATTTGCTTCAATGTAAAATAGTTTACTTGATAATCAAAAGTGATCCTTGTTAAATGTAGGTCATTGATATTGAGGAGATGGCATGGGCCCCAAAATATGGGTTGAAAGGCATGATAGATGCTTCTATCAGAGTAAAGGTTGAGAGAATGAGAAACGGCATAGATGAGAAGATTGTGCCACTAGAGTTCAAAACTGGGAAAATTCCCAGTGGACAGGCAAGTATATGGTCTTTGCTGAATTTTTTTTCAAATCATATTTCACAAAATGTAAACTTTGTTTTCCTTCTGTTCACTCATACTTGTCTTTTCTGCAGCCATCTACGGAACACTGTGCTCAAGTCATCTTGTACACTCTCCTTATGTCGGAGAGGTGTGTGGGGTTTTATCCTTTTTTTTTCTGCTGCAGAAAACAGGTCTTTAATTTTGGAAAAATAATTGAGCAATGTTTCTTTCTTTTCTTCCTACTTGTCATGTCTTAGGTACCAGCAACATATTGATTCTGGTATTTTACATTATCTCCAGTCAGATCAGACAAAGGTATAGAGTCACTTACATCTGTGCCACGTATTTTTCTGTATGTGTGTGTGATTGGATGTTTATTGTTGACCCTTGTAAAGGGAATTGTGGTACGGAGGTCTGATGTGGTTGGGCTAATTATGCGTCGTAATGAGCTTGCCCATGACATTCTTAAGGCATCAAAAATGCAACAACTGCCCCAAATGCTACGGGTATGATTGTTACTCAACTATAACAATCATATGCTTGAAGTTACTTTGTTTTAATTTCTTCAAATCTTCCTATGTTAGAGTCCAAGCATGTGCAGAAGTTGCCGTCATCTTAATGCTTGCACCATCTATCATAAGGTAACATTTTGGACCTTGAGTTTAGGAAATGCAAACTCATTTTCTTGGTAAGTACACCAATTTATCTATGGCTACATCTTGCTCCAGGTGCATGGTGGAAGCACTGAAAGTAGTGGACTGGGCGATATGTTTGATTCACATGTTCAACATTTAACTGCTAGTCACTGCGCTTTCTTTCGACAATGGGATCGGTTGATTGACTTAGAAGCTAAAGAAACACAGGTGAGGATGTCTTGTGCTTGTAATACAGGTAACTAGCTCCTAATTTTTGCACATGGAAAAATAACATGCAACTTCCCATTTTATTTACTATTGCAGCTTCTGAAAAATGAAATCTGGTGTTCACATGGTTTGACGAGAGATAACTCCTCTAGTTGCATTTCTTCTATTGTTCTCGATGCCTTAAATGGTCTTTCAGATGAAAATATTCTCAAAGACAGCCGATTTGTCTATCGTTTTTTGCCTCAACGATTGCCTCGTTGCAATGTCTATGCATCTAATGGAGATTCTTTGAGTGCTCAGCCTTCTCCAAAGAATGACTTAGATTGTACACTTAAAATTGGAGACTATGTGGTAAAGTACTTTTCATTTATAAATTGTGTCTTGTAGAATGTGGTTGTGATTTCATTAAATTTAATTAATAGAGTCAAATTTTAAACAAGAGATGTTGAACGACCATAAACTATACGAATCTGAGCTCACATATACCTAGGAATTGTGGGTGGCTTAGGCTCCTAGGCTTTATCTGTAAGGGGTTCTTTATCAGAAAAAAGAAAATGGATTTTGCGGTACCCATTCTTCTATGACAAAAATAAAGCTTCTTCGTTATTTATATGCTTTATTCAGTAAAGAAATTAGTATCATTTTCAAACTAGGACTTATGGTCCTGGGTTAGTTTGCATGTGAACAATTTTTTGCCTTTCTTTTTCTAATTTATTAGCTTCATAAACTCAATTGCTTGGCATAATGTCCAGTTTCATTTTATGCATGCAAAACAGCATATTAGTATTGACCTTTGCTTTTAATATGATGGGGGAATGTTAATTATGATGAACTTGAATGATTTCCTGGCATTTGAGATAATAATAAATTAAGAAGCTCAAGCATCTGACGGTTCTTTCATTTTCATTTTATTTGTTTTTCTGATGGCTAATTATTTTCTTATTTTTTGTCTCTAGATTCTTAGTACTGAATCTGGTCACCAGACTATTGCAAGTGGAGTCGTATCTGATATCAGTCACTCTCATGTTTCTGTAAGAATACTCTTTGCTTTTTCACTCTTTGAACACATTCCCATTGAGTGAAATCTTAAAAGTTGTATTCTTAGTGTTTGCTCTGCATTGCAGAGGTGCTTTATTAGAGATTGAGAAAATTTCTATCATTGCCAGTTCTTGAATTGTCATTTTGAAATGAGTAAAGTAGTTATAAACTAATATGTCTTCTGTGACATTCACAGGTTTCTTTTTCTAAGCGCTTAAGACTTCCAGGTAGTAATTCTTTTTCAGAAGCCAATCGTCTCCTTCAGGAAGTCTGGCGGATTGATAAGGATGAAATTATGACTTCATTTTCAGTTATGCGGTAATTTCTGACTCTACTCCTTTCTTACTACTGTATAATTTCATTTTATTTATGCCAGAAGACTGTCATTAGATTGGTGTATCACACCTTGGCTAAATGCGTGCTCCTCTATATTGCTGAAGGTTCAACCTTGTACAACTTTTTCTACAGTGCGAGCAGAGTTCTCATCTTAGGAAGATGATTGTTGACCTTGAGGTAACTTTAAATGCTATTACTGTTTCCAAAAACAAGTTCTTCAATCTAATCACTGATCCTCCTGGGTAACTTCCTGATTTCCCTTTCCTTGCAGGCTCCTAGATTTGATAGTGGCTGTATATTTAGCCAAGATCCTGCAATATCTTATATCTGGTCAGTGAAGAGTTTAAACGGTGATCAGCGCCGAGCAATTCTCAAGGTCTGCCACATTTTTTTCCCATTTGCCTCGTCGTGCATTCTGTATGCTTATGCTAAATTTCTTTTAATTTCACATCTGGAATCACTGAAAATGATCCTATTTTCATTAATTTCATTAATTTGTTGTTTCAGATACTTACTGCCAAGGACTATGCTTTAATACTAGGAATGCCTGGCACTGGGAAGACATCAACTATGGTTTATGCTGTCAAGGCCTTGTTGATGAGAGGTGCAACTATCTTGCTTACGTCCTACACAAACTCTGCTCTTGATAATTTGTTAATCAAATTGAAAGCTCAGGTCATCTCTTATTCTTTTCTGCAATTTATTACCATGAGTTTTTCTCCATGTTTGCTGAATTTCTTGGTTTTACAAAATTTTCAGTGTATATTAGGCTTTAGATAGCCAGCTAAATATCACGTATAATTTTAATCAAAGATATAGGATTTAGAATAATAGGAGTTACACTTCACAAGAACTTGTCCGCTGTTTGCAGTGTTGTGAAAAGGAGAAATACAATAACTCAATTGAAACCGGTAGAACTATGAAGTGTAAAAAATAAATGATGTATCATCTTATAAACAGGGCTTAAACCACTAGGAATGATTTCCCACTCATTGTCACTTCTAACATCATGATACTAATTAACCAAAGCATCTCCTTGGCTGCTTTCTGTTGGAATAGCAAGTGTAGGTTGTGTGTGGAGTGAGAATGAAAAGAATCTCACATTGGAAAGACAAGATATATAAGTGGGATGTATCTATGGACTTTAATGTCTCAAAATTTGGGCTTGATGTAATGTTAAGCCAACTTGTAGAGCATGGAAGAAAATTTTCCCTAACATTTTGGGGTCTTTTGTTCCCAATGAGTGCTATTAAAGCCCATATAATTGGGATGAATGGATATAGTTCTTCATGAAATAGTATTGTGTAGCTCCAGAAAAGAGTGGTGATATGTTTGACTCTATGGAGCTCTTTGAGCAATATTTATTTGGATTGGAATGAACTTGGTGGTAGGCTTATGGGTTTGGCAGAGTAGGTGGCTCTTAGAGATGCTGTAAATACTTGAGGGATAAAGAATAGGCTTCTGTTTGAGGAGAGAGAATCGTATGTCGACGGGACTCTCAGTGGTGGTTGAGGAAGAGATTGTTTGTAACAATGTCTAATGCTGTGTCATCAGTTGTAACAATGCTTATGCTGTTTCATCATTTGTAGCAATCTCTAATGCTGCCACCAATCTTTTTTTCACGTCTCATCATTCAAATATAAAGGTATATAGGATTGAAAGATTTCTTTTTGTGTGATTTTAATTTTGTAATCCTACCTTTGTGAACTTGAACATCAAATTAAGATTCTCTATGTTTGTAGAATAGAAAAAGTAGCAACTTGATTCTATGATAAATTACTATTTCTACAGTTGCATTACTGAATTAAAGAGTTTCAGGGTATTGATTTTCTACGCATTGGAAGACATGAAGCTGTTCATGATGAAGTTAGGTCCAATTGCTTTTCAGGTTGGTGAAAAGTTGCATGCTTACAGTATGTACTATTTGGCCAAGTTTTTCCCGCCTTAATAACCAGAGTTTGAATAACAGCAATGGACATACAGAGTGTAGAAGAAATGAGAATAAGATTGGAACAATTCAAAGTTGTTGGAGTAACTTGTTTGGGAGTTGCTAGTCCCTTACTTGCAAACAAGAAATTTGATGTATGCATAATGGATGAAGCTGGACAGATAACCCTACCGGTAAGAGTTCTTTAATTGCAGACCAATTAGTTGACAGATTTGTACAATGAATTTTTCATTGACAGAAAGTAATCTATTGTGTGAGCAAAGTAAATAAAATACAGACATAAACATTTTAATATGGTAAAACTCTGATTTTGTTCCTATCAGATATCCTTGGGACCCCTGATGTTTACTTCAAAGTTTGTTCTTGTTGGTGATCACTATCAACTGCCTCCACTTGTTCAGGTATGAAATGCATGAGCATTTGGATCCAATTGCTGAAATTTCTTGTTTGTATTATAATCTCATTGAAACCCTTCTGCTAATTGATTTCCAGAATACAGAGGCTCGAGAAAATGGAATGGGGATAAGTTTGTTTTGCAGGCTCTCTGAAGCACACCCTCACGCGATTTCAGCTTTGCAAAGCCAGGTTTGCTTAAATTCTTAATTGATCCCCACCCCCTTTTCCTTATGTTGATGCTCTTGTAGTGGGCCAATTTACTAAGTCCTTTGTATGCAGTATCGTATGTGTCAAGGCATTATGGAACTGTCAAACGCCTTGATATATGGTGACAGATTACGTTGTGGTTCTCTTGAAATAGCTAAAGCAAAACTAAAATTTTCAAGTTTAAGAGCTCATGCGTCTTGGCTACGTAAGGTAAGCAATGATTATCGAATTAGTTGTCTTAAATAAATAGTGTTATGACCAGAAAAATGTCTGGAATTTCGATCATTGTCTATTGAAACAAAACCACCTCTTGATTTTAAATTGAAGAATAATATTCTTGATTCAAGAATTCTCTGGCCCTAGACCACTTATCTTCCAGCAACCACACGACCTTTTTGCAGCTGATATTCTTGCCAAGTCCCCTAGTATTCTTTATTTGAAAACTGGTGGTCTTTTGACATAGGCATTAAACTCATTCAGAATTTGTGTTTCTTAGTCTACTTAAAATCTCAAATTGTTCCCTTGATGTGGTTGCGCATAGTAGGATGTAAATTTTAATGCATAAATGTGTAAACAAGCCAAGCTAGGCTGAACTTCAGCTTGGCTCAGGTTTTGTTTACAATAAAAGAAAAAGAAATTTATGGTTCATTTACTATTGTCGAGCTAGCTTGCTAGCCTCACTATTGAGTTGACTCGCCAGCCTTATCCCACAGCTTAAGCTCAGCTTCTTTATTAACTGAGTTCAATGAGTTCAAGTTTGGCTTGTTAAGCTAATGGAATGAATTCAAATTTACTTTTTTTTTTTTTTTATTTGAGTCTCGACCTGCTCACAAACGCCTTGGCTAATTCACAGCTTATGATAATGTGATCATCCCAATTGGTAAATGTATAATAACTTGAATTGAAAGTTTGTTCGTACACAAAAGTTCCCAAGACATTGTTATCTTTTTTACTTGAATTGAAACTTTGAAAACCTACGTACGGGAATTAATATTTTAGCCTTTTTGCTTTATATTTATGGTTGCAGGTTTTAGATCCAACCAGACCTATTGTATTTATTAACACAGGTTTGTTCTAGTTTTTTCGTTCATTTTCTCTGGCCCTGGCGGTTGAGTACCTTTTTTTCATATGGCTCCGGTTCTTCACTGAGCGATTTCGTTAAACTTAGATATGTTACGTGCATTTGAGGCAAAAGACTCCAAGGCTGTGAATAACCCGATGGAGGCTTACATAATTGCGGAGGTATGATCCTGAGTACTAAATGGTGTAAAATGTGCTTTACATCATAATATATTAATGTTTCCTGTGCTTTCTTCAGTGTTACAAGGACATGGTTATCTTGAAGCCACAAGGAAACTGATTACCTTATTTTTCTGTTTTTGATTTAGGTCACCAAAGAATTAATTGACAGCGGGATTGTTGGTGAAGATATTGGAATCATTACCCCCTATAACTCCCAGGCAAATCTCATCCGAACATCTGTTTGCACAATCTCTGTGGAGGTGCATACCATTGATAAGTACCAGGTAAGCCAAAACATATACCACAAATTGATGCATTATGTCTTCCAGAAGTAAATGTGATGCCTGATAGACCTAGAAAATGACTTCTGGACCATTTAATTTTGAGTTAATGAAGCATTGAATGGTAGCTTTCTAGTTAAAGAGCATTGCCTTTCGCCAGCTACCTCTTAGCAATGAGATGTGTGATTGGCTTGGCTTAGTTCTGCCTTTCCATTTACCCTCGGGTTCCTTCCTTGCTTGAGAGCTAACAGCAGGGGACATTCACAAAATCTTCTCTTATATAGAGTCGTCACATGGAAAGAATTTTCTTTACTGTGAAATCTTTCATACTGGCCTCCCTAGTTTTTTGGCTGTAGCAATTATTTTGCACTAAGCAAGTGCCAATTGAATATATTTGTTTGAAACAAGAAATTCTAAGACATCTGTTCTGTTCACCCAGGGAAGAGATAAGGACTGCATACTGGTGTCTTTTGTTAGGTCTAGTGAAAATCCCAGAAATTGCAATTCGTCACTGCTTGGAGACTGGCATAGGATAAACGTGGCACTCACACGTGCTAAGGTAGGTAACATTTATAATCTAAGGCTCCATGGTTAACTGTAATGGAATCAAATGTAATTTTAGCGTAATAAACTCATTTTTTTGCTAAAAAAAAAAAAAAAGAAAAAGAAAAAAAATAGTGTAATGTTTATCTGGAAATGCAATTTTATAACATTACAGTACGATTCAATTAAAGTTTACCGAACAGAACCTTAAAAAATATTAGTGTAATGGTTGTTTGACAGCGGATCTCAAGGTATTATTATTCTTGTTTATACAGAAGAAGTTGATCATGGTGGGGTCATGCAAGACCCTTTCAAATGTTCCACTGTTGAAGCTTCTCATGGAGAAGGTCAATAAGCAATCTAGCATTTTGAATGTGTCTGAGAAGGATATCAACCTCGAAGAGCACAAGAGATGCTGTCAGGGCATACACAGGAATGACATTACATAAGTTTTGACTTCCTTTTCTCTTCTTCGCTCATCTAAATGGCCTTTTTTTTTTTTTTTTTTTTTTTTTGTGGGGGTCATGCAAGACCCTTTTCAAATGTTTCACTGTTGAAGCTTCTTCATGAGAAGTGTCCAATAAGCAATCTAGCATTTTTGAATGTGATCTGAGAAGGATATCAACCTCGAAAGAAGCACAAGAGATGCTGTCATGGCATTACACAGGAATGACATTACATAAGTTTTTGACTTGCCTTTTCTCTTCTTTCGCTCATCTAATGGCCTTTTTTTTTTTTTTTTTTTTTTGGGGGGGGGGGGGGGGAGGTTTCTTTTCTAATTCAACATATTTCATACTTCAATACAGCATACCATATAGAAAGGAAAATAATTTTTGTAACCTTTCTAACAATCAAATTGGGGGGGGGGGGGAGGTTTCTTTTCTAATTCAAACATATTCATACTTCATACAGCATACATATAGAAAGGAAAATAATTTTTGTAACCTTCTAACATATCAAATTATTATGTCCTGTATATAATATAATATTTTGTAAATTCATTTCAAATTGATAAAGTGGCCATTTGAAAGGATTTGCCATGCACGAAAGACAGAGTAATACTACTAAAATAATAGTTAGTTCTATTTTTGCTCATTCAAGACTAGACAAATATGATACTAACAAAAGCCTTGAGGTGGATCTTTCAGGATGTGAACAGTTTACGTGTAAGGAGCTTCTTTACCCTTTTGTAACCCAAACAGTTAGATGATGAAACGGCGTCTTTTTTGTTTCTTCTGTCAAGCCCCTCTTCGTCAGTTGGTAGCATTTCCGGTCATAGACACTATATAGAGGCGTTTGCGAGAGAAGGAAAAAGAGGGAAAATTGAGAAGGGAAAGGGAGGATTCGAGAACAGACGAGATAGAAAGGATGGCTGTCTGTATACTACTTTTGTTCAAATAGTCAATCTGACAATTATGCTTTTTGCCATTTACACATAAGCTTATATGTATACAGTTGTTGCATGAAAGACACCTCGCAACAACTCAGCGTCAAGCCACATTAGCAGCACAAACTAACGAGAAAACGAACAAATTACACTTCAGTCCAAAAATTCACAATCGGTTCTAATTACAGTAATTATTAATATTCAATCTTCGCTTGCATTTACTTAACATAAATAATATTAACAAGGGTTTACCTACTCTCTATTTTTTTCGTTTTTTTTTTTTTCTTAAAAAAAATGAAAAGATTTTAATTTGTGTGATGAAAAGAAAAGAAAACAAGTGGATTATTAAGTGCAAGTGCGAAAGGCATCAGCAGCAGGGCACGTGTGAGACATATTACTAAAGATTTGAGAGGATAAAAGGACAAATAATATTTGATAGCCTTTCAATGGTGGTGGTGGGAGTGGGAGTGGACAAAGAAAAACCACGACTAGTAATATAATAGCAGCCAGCAAAGTTGGAAGTTCACGTGACTTGATGATCCTCCTGCTTTCACCGGTTTGGAATTTAATTATTCGCTCAATCTTTCAAAGGATGTGAATCCGTAACTTTCTTTCATATTTTTGGCTCTTGCATAAAAAGAAAAGAAAAGAAAAGAAAAGAAAAACAGATAAACCAAAAGAAACGCAGGAATTCTTTTCATATACTAATAGTTGTGTCCCACTCCCTTAGTTGGTCATGTCTTTCATGCTAAAGTACAGAATGACACCTCACTCTTATTCTGTTTCTATGCATATCGATGTCTTATGCATTTACACGATATGGAATGATGACCAAGTGCTTTCAACTTTAAGCTTAGCTTGTTCTCGAAAATACACCAACACACCAATGTTAATTATACTAGTTTTGTGCCTCAAATTAGCATATCTTATACATCTGTTCATTACACACCTATATTTGAATTGGACCCCAACAAGTATTTTTTCTAATTAACGATCGCTACATAATATCACATAGCAAAACAGAGCAGAATTTTTGGCAGAGTGGAAATTTTGAATTAGGTGAGACTGTTAGAATACAATAAAGCATCAGGAATGGGAATGTGAAAGTGACGAAGGCAAGCAGGAATAGGAATCCAAGAATTCTCTCATTTGAGTTGAGATTGACAAGGACTTCCATTCATTCTCCGCCAAGTATATCATAAGTGCATAATTGATCTATATATAAAAATTTAATAATATTATGCATTGCACTGAGGCTGAGGCACAAATAGTAGTAAATGGTTTGATTCTGTCGTTCTGACATGCCTCCACTTAAGACAAGTAGCAAGCCAAAATGAGCGTTCCTCACCTCATTACATATATTTAACTACAATTTTATCAAGGCCCCAGATCCTCCAAAGTCTCTTACTAAATGGCAGAGGCACAGAGACGTGTAGAAACAACAATCCTATGCCTTGTTACTGTCAGCCTAACTTTGTCGTTTCTCTGTCAATGCTCTGCTGCTCTTCACTTGTCTCTACATTAATTCTCCCAAAACTCCAACCTTTATTCCTTCAACTTCTACTTGTTTCAGTCACATAAACCATGTTTCTTCAAAACATGTTGGATTCACACGATTCTTCAACTACAGGTATAACGTTTCTCTAGTTTCTTCTTTGCGTTTCCTTTCTTTCCAGATGCACAGATACGAGAGCACCTACTACCTACAGAGGGGGAAAAAATGCAAAATAAACAAACACAACTCATTTCACCCCCGTCTTGTTTCTATAATTAAATGATTTGAACCAACAATAGTATCATTTCAGGCTTCCAAAAACAAACAGTATACTCATAACCTGCTCTAACATGTATGTTTGCAGAATTTAAGCTTCTAATTAAGATGGCATGGCCACAGCTAAACTCACCCTGTTTGTGGGAGCATGTAAGCATACTTGGGTTCGTTGGAATCTTTCTACTTTTTCTTGTACTGCAAAAAAGTGTGCGTGTAGCATGCAAAAGGAGAGCAAAACTCCCAGATCAAAAGCTGCACAAGCACTCCAATGCAGCCAAATTCAGCGTCGCTTCCAAAGCCACCATACTTTGTTCCACTTTGCTGCTAGGAATTCATTTTTTAGTACTGCTGATGCTGCTAAAGGGCCAGCAGGATCATTGCAGCTCAAAAGCCATAGCCTTTTCTTCGCAGATCATGCAACTTGTATCATCAGCAGTTGCAGTTATTGCAGTATACAGAGTCCTGCATCACAGGCATGCCAAGTTCCCCTGCATTCTAAGAGCCTGGTGGGTTTGCAGCTTCTTATTATCCGTCATCTGCACCTCCCTACACACATATTTGAGAATTACAAACCACGGCCATCTTAGATTGCGAGACTATTCAGACTTCTTTGGTGTCCTCTCCTCCACCTTTTTGTTCGGTGTTTCAATCCATGGGAAGACAGGCCTAGTCTTCAATTCATCTAATCCCATCGCCGAACCACTTCTTCGTGGAAAAACTGGTAAATACTTGGAAGGAAAGAGGGAATCTCTATATGGAAAAGCTACTCTTCTCCAGCTGATTACCTTCTCTTGGCTCAATCCATTGTTTGCTACTGGCATCAAGAAACCCCTCGAACAAGATGAAATCCCGGATGTCGATATCAAGGACTCTGCTGGATTTCTGTCCCCAGCCTTTGATGAGTTCCTGAATCGAGTTAAGGAGAAAGATAGAAGCACAAACCCCTCCATCAACAAGGCAATGTTCTTCTTCATCAGAAGGAAAGCAGCAATTAATGCATTATTTGCAGTTATCAGTGCTGGAGCATCATATGTAGGTCCATACCTCATTAATGACTTGGTAACTTTTCTCACTGAGAAGAGAACCCGGACCTTAGAGAGTGGCTACCTTCTTGCACTAGCCTTTCTATGTGCCAAGATGATTGAGACGATAGCGCAGAGGCAGTGGATATTTGGTGCCCGCCAACTAGGCCTTCATCTTAGAGCTGCTTTAATATCTCATATTTACAGAAAGGGCCTACTTCTGTCAAGCCAGTCCCGCCAAACCCACACTAGTGGAGAGATCATTAACTACATGAGTGTAGATATCCAAAGAATTACAGATTTTATATGGTACCTGAACATTATATTGATGTTGCCCATACAGATTTCCTTAGCAATCTACATTCTAAAGACGACCCTAGGTTTAGGATCATTGGCAGCATTAGCTGCAACTTGCATAGTAATGACATGCAACATACCCATTACAAGAATCCAGAAAAGTTACCAATCACAGATCATGGAAGCCAAGGACAACAGAATGAAAGCCACTACAGAAGTGCTACGAAACATGAAGATTCTGAAACTGCAAGCATGGGACACTCAATTCCTCCACAAGATAGAGAGCTTGAGGGCCATAGAGTATAAGTGGTTGTGGAAATCTCTTAGACTTTCCGCAATTTCAGCTTTCATCTTCTGGGGATCACCCACATTTATCTCAGTGGTGACGTTTGGGGCGTGCATGCTAATGGGAATTCAGCTCACTGCCGGAAGGGTTCTATCAGCATTGGCTACCTTTCGAATGTTGCAGGATCCAATTTTCAATTTACCTGATCTTCTCTCCGCGATTGCACAGGGCAAAGTTTCGGCAGATAGAGTGGGTTCTTACCTACAGGAACGGGAAATTCAGCATGATGCCATTGAGAATATTCCGAAAGATGAGACGGACTTTGAGGTTGAGATTAACGGTGGAAAATTCAGCTGGGACCCCCAGTCAACCATCCCAACTCTAGATGGAATACAGTTGAAAGTGAAGAGGGGGATGAAGGTGGCAATTTGTGGATCTGTAGGATCAGGAAAATCTAGCTTGCTTTCCTGCATTCTTGGAGAAATACAGAAACTGTCAGGAACAGTGAAGATCAGTGGTACAAAAGCTTATGTTCCTCAATCTCCATGGATACTGACAGGAAACATCAGGGACAATATTCTATTTGGAACTTCATACGACAATGCCAAATATTACAGAACAGTTAGAGCATGTGCATTGACAAAGGATTTCGAGTTGTTCAACTGTGGTGACCTAACAGAGATCGGAGAAAGAGGAATAAATATGAGTGGGGGACAAAAGCAAAGGATACAAATTGCTCGAGCAGCTTACCAGGATGCTGATATATATCTACTTGATGACCCTTTCAGTGCAGTAGATGCTCATACAGGCACCCAACTCTTTCGGGTCAGTGCTTCCTAGTCTCCACTTCTATATACTTGAATAAGTTATCTCAGCTCTTCTGAAATTTTATTTTGAAGCTACCGTTAAAAGAACTTCAACATTGGATGTTGTTTTAATTTTTTTTTTCAGGAATGCTTAATGGGAATTCTCAAAGACAAGACCGTACTTTATGTTACCCACCAAGTCGAGTTTCTTCCTGCTGCAGACCTCATTCTGGTAAGAGATATGCTTTACTGTTTAACTTTCAGAAAATTGGAATGAATGACTTTTGAGCACCACAGACACAGAGCACATAAAATTCACACAAGAAGCATGTACATTACATCTAAGATAAATCTATTATTGAACATCACTATATCAGTAATGGATGTATTGCTTGGTAATTGTACTTACACACCATGATATGCTATGTTTATGTAATCATATGCTTAACGGAGGGCTTGGGACATCCAGATAATAGAGTCTAGGTGTATTGAGGGTTGTGGACTTTAAGATTATGTAAGCGATTATAACTGACAAATGTAAACAGGTAATGCAAAATGGCAGAATAGCACAAGCTGGAACGTTTATTGAACTTTTGAAACAAAACATAGGATTTGAAACTTTAGTCGGTGCCCATAGCCAAGCCTTAGAGTCAGTCCTTGAAGTTGAAAATTCAAGAAGAATGTCCCAAAATCCAGTGCCCGATGACAACTCCATTACGGATTCCACTTCAATTGCAGACCTTTCAAGCACAGAGTGCAACTCAGAGCATGACCTTTCTGTAGAGATAACAGAAAAGGGAGGAAAACTGGTGCAAGATGAAGAAAGAGAAAAAGGAAGCATTGGAAAAGAAGTTTACTGGTCATATTTAACAACTGTGAAACATGGAGCTCTGGTTCCGATCATACTCTTGGCGCAGTCATCGTTCCAAATGTTACAGATCGCTAGTAACTATTGGATGGCATGGGCTTCACCTCCTACAAGTTACAGTGAACCAGTAGTAGGAATGAATATCATATTGCTTGTTTATGTACTACTTTCCGTTGGAAGTTCACTTTGTGTATTGATCCGAGCCACACTAATTGCAATAACTGGACTTTCAACAGCACAAAAGCTCTTCACAAACATGCTGCATAGTGTATTCCATGCTCCGATGGCTTTCTTTGACTCAACCCCAGCTGGTAGAATCTTGAACCGAGTAAGTAACTACATGAAGTCAGCATTATTGCTTGTTTAATCTGTCACAATCACTGTGATATTTTTTTTTTGCCAATACAAATATTTAGTTATTTAAAATTTTTGTTCTGCAACCTATTCTATTATATAAAATATTTATTTTAAAGTATCAAAATTTATGTTTTGAGAAGTTTATTATGTCGAAATTTGTCTTTAGTTTCCTAATAATTTACATATAAATTTTTGTAATTTTTATCAACTTTTTAAACGTACCTACTTATGGTGAGTTATTTAACTCACGCTAATACTAATTTTTTTTGAACTGCACGCTAATACTAATTACAATTTAATTAATATCTAATATACATCTAAATTCTTTTTTTTTTTTTCCAACACCAGACCCTTAACTCTTTGCCTTAGCGGGCGTTAATAAATTCCCACTTCCACAACAAAACACCTAGCCAAAAGTATTAGGACTTTCAACAGAGCCCCTCACCAATCACGGAAAGGCTCTGATCAAGTTCATCAAATATTTGCTCTCATAAGTCACGCGTAGCATCTTTTGCAGGCATCTACAGACCAAAGTGTTCTAGACTTGGAAATGGCACACAGACTAGGTTGGTGTGCTTTCTCAGTAATACAGATTCTAGGGACCATAGCAGTAATGTCCCAGGTTGCATGGGAAGTATTTGTAATCTTCATTCCAGTATCTGCAATCTGCATATGGTACCAAGTAAGCATTTCTTTTCCCTTTGATAAATGATATATCCAGAGCTGATTACTCAATTGCATATTGACAGTAAACTTTTTCTTACTATTACCACATTTTTATCTGCAATTCATTATGGAAAATGAAATTCTTGATGGAAAAGAAAAGAGTTTCCTATTATTTATGCAATATGAAAAGCATGGAAACTGTATGCCACGAGAAGAAATTTAGTTAAGCTAATGATCATATGGCCTTCAGAGTTTTTGCTCATTCTGGAAACTGATGTAAAAATTAACATGATTACTTCAGCGATATTACATCCCAACAGCAAGAGAACTGGCTCGCTTAGCAGGAATACAGAGAGCTCCAATTCTTCACCACTTTGCAGAATCATTAGCAGGTGCTGCAACAATTCGTGCTTTTAATCAAGAAGATCGTTTTATTGAAGCAAACCTTGACCTTATAGACAGCCACTCAAGGCCTTGGTTTCATAATATGTCAGCCATGGAATGGCTTTCTTTCAGATTGAATTTACTGTCCAATTTTGTATTTGCCTTCTCACTGGTCTTGCTGGTGACCCTTCCTGAAGGAATAATCAACCCAAGTAAGCACGTGAATATATAAGCTCAGATTGCTTTATTTCCATGATATCAAAACCGGTATCATGATATTAAATTATTTGTCTTCAGTGATTAGGATAGAAGAGCAATCAATGATGTAGTAGACAGGTAAAGAAACAAGAAAGCATGAGTTCTGATCTAAAACTGGATAATTTCATTGCAGGCATTGCAGGATTGGCAGTAACATATGGGATAAATTTGAATGTTTTACAAGCTTCAGTCATATGGAGCATGTGCAATGCAGAAAACCAAATGATTTCTGTAGAAAGAATTCTTCAGTACTCAAATATAACAAGTGAAGCACCCCTTGTGGTTGAAGAGTGCAGACCTTCAGACAACTGGCCAGAAGTAGGAACAATATCCTTTAAAGATTTGGAGGTAAGAACCTTCTGGAAGGTTTTAGCAGTTTAAAGAGAGAATTAGTTCGGAAACTGTGATTTCTAGTCTAAAGAGTCAAGAAATTCCAATTAAATCATCAAAATTTGAAATTTAATGAAAAAAGAAATGAAATTACAACTGCTGCTATAAAAAATCAGTTGTTCTCAACAGCTAAATTTTATTATCAGTTATAAACAGTGTGTTCTATTTTCTCAATGCAAGTGGAATTTTGTTGCAGGTTCGTTATGCAGAACATCTGCCATCTGTCTTGAAGCACATTAGCTGCACATTTCCAGGAAGGAAAAAAGTTGGTGTTGTGGGTAGGACAGGGAGTGGGAAATCAACCCTCATACAGGCCATTTTCAGAATTGTTGAAGCCAGAGAGGGAAGCATTACAATCGATGATGTGGACGTTTCCAAGATAGGCCTTCATGACTTAAGATCAAGGCTTAGCATCATCCCACAGGACCCAACAATGTTTGAAGGAACAGTGAGAGGCAACCTTGATCCACTAGGGCAATACTCTGACAATGTAGTATGGGAGGTAATTATTGATGTAGCTAAGAATGCATTCCTATATCAATGTGTGAGAAGAAATCTGAACTCAAAGACAATGTTAAATTTTTCAAAAACAAGATTGATTTCAAGTTTAATCTGACATGCTAATTTCTTGATGGAAATAATTCAGGCTTTAGATAAGTGTCAACTGGGTGATTTGGTACGTTCAAAACATGAAAAGTTGGATGCCACAGGTATAATTCATCTGTTTGGATCTTTTATATGTAGTTGATTTGTATAAGCTTTTCCAATAAATAAATAAAAGAGGAACATGGGAGGCAATGACAGTGATTGAAAATGGAGAAAACTGGAGTGCGGGGCAGAGACAGTTATTCTGTCTGGGAAGAGCCCTACTAAAGAAAAGCAGCATCCTTGTGCTGGATGAAGCAACAGCATCAGTCGATTCAGCAACAGATGGGGTGATACAGAAGATCATTAGCCAAGAGTTCAAAGATAGGACAGTGGTGACAATAGCTCACAGAATCCACACGGTTATAGACAGTGATCTTATTTTGGTCCTTAGTGATGGTAAGCCCATAATTCAGAAATATAAATTTTGAAATAATGAACTCAGAGCTTATATAACACGTAAAAGATTTTGGTGTCAAACAGGAAGGATTGCGGAGTATGACACGCCGGTAAAACTGCTAGAAAGAGAGGATTCTTTCTTCTCAAAACTTATAAAAGAATACTCGATGAGGTCACAGAATTTCAACAACTGAACCAAAATGAAAAAGAAATGTGTTGATAGCAGACACAAAGAGAGTAGAGCAAGTTGATTGAAATGCGTTAATTTAACCGGTTAGAGGAGCAGCAAGTACAGTAGCAGGCCTAGTAATCGACTTAAAGTGGTCGTAAGGAGAAGAAAGGAGTGAATTTGTACTGCAAAATAAAATGAAGATAGTGAAACCCTGATAGTCCCTCTTCCAGTTCCTGAGAATCAATAAAAATAAATGATCCAACCTTACACAGGGATAAAGTAGTTTATGTAATCCTTATCATTTTGGCCCAGAATGATAAAATAAAAATTTTTAATTTTTCTGGAAATGCTTGACTTGTTTTCTGAATTAAACTTTCTAACAGTCCGCTGTGGATATTGATTCTAAAATAATTAATTAAGCTCAATAACAAAATCTCTATCCAAAGGAGATATGAAAAACCAAGGGATTTGTATGACCCAAATTATTACCTTATTACTGGAATGAATTATTTGTAAGTGCCGTCAAAATCTTTCTTCGTCTTCTCCTTCTTTGTTTGGCCGACTCCAGGTATGGTTTATAGAGGTTTTCTTTTTTGGGCTTAAAATGTGGGTCGGGCTTGACCATTTATTTAGAATGGATATTGCCTGAGAGAGACAAATCACACCAAAGAATGGCTGCTGCTGCTGCAACTCTGGCGACGCAACTGCGGTTGAACGTAGAAGCCGGAAATTATTCGAATAGCAACAGCAAGGAGAAGAATGGCGATTTTACTCCCGAGCGAATTGCACGGACTCCTAAAAACCATTCTTTGCCTTACCTTTCTCTCGCTAAGCCATCTTGGGTGGTCAAAACTGAGGCAACCCCCTTTCTCTCTCTACTTTTATTTCCTTTGTTTTATAAGACTGGTTACGAGGCTTAGTGTAGCGATTTCGGTCTTTTTGAATATTCAACTCACGGCGGTTGTGCTGGGAATTGTTAAAAGTCGCCGCTAAATAAATAATGCTCGTGTTTTTGTCAGTCAAATGTGCGGAAGGAAATAAGGAAGAAACCTAATCCGCCATGCGTGGTTTGCAAGGGCAGTGGACGAGTCGATTGTCACTATTGTTCTGGAAAAGGTCCTGTCTCCATTTTTATACCTTAAATAGCATGGGCGTCCGCTATGATGTTTAAATCTCTTTCCTCTGTTGATATATTATATCTTGGCTGACTGTTGTAGGCCGGACAAACCTTGTTCATTTACCAATGCTTCCTAAAGGGGAATGGCCAAAATGGTGAGGTATCAAACTATTGGCTCAATCGAATTTTCACGAATGCTTTAATATAAAAACTGTGCTTGCAATTGTTTCCGCAGGTGTAGGACTTGCGGCGGTAGTGGCCTCAGCTACTGCTCCCGTTGCCTTGGCACGGGAGAGTATAGGTATATAATGGGATTCCACTTCATGAAGATGGACTCCGATGACACCCAAGCTTTACAGGAGCATCAAAGTCGATATATCAAGGGACATCTTACCGCAGCTGATCAACTTCTTAATGGAGACCAATTTGCATAAAGACCAGCCAGTCTGAAGACAGATGCTGCTTTCTGCTGGTGCTTGGATGTACAACAGCAAACAGTAGTGCTGCGAGATGGCACATCATCTTCAATGATTGTAGTATCACAATAAGGACACATTTTTTCTGTTCAGTATAGCTTTATTTTCACTGTCCGAAACTTAATTGTCATGGATTGCTGGGATACCGAGTATTCACACCCGATCCATTTCTTTACAGTACATACTAAAGATTCCAATGTTAAAATATGTAGCAGCAACTCCTTTAATTAATAATTACAAACATGTTCTCTGCTCTTCTTTTAACTTAAGCATCAATGCATCGTTACATTTAACGCCAAGCCCTTCCATGATGCCAAACAATGTAAATAAACCAAGTTCGAATGTAAATACTGTGCATTGGTGACTCATAAACAAAAAATCACGAGGACAAAATTAGAAAAAAAAGAAAAACAAAAGGAAAATAAATAATATTCCCCCAAGCCCCCATTTTAGCTGACATTTAGATCAATCCGTTGCGTTGGAAAATACATTAGGAACCTTTTGTGGATTCATCCCCAGGCATGTCATCTTCATCATGGTAGATATTCTCTTCCATTTGCCATATCTGAAGGATATTATCTTCGGCCACACTTGCAATAACCCAGTCTTCACAGGGATTCCATGAAAAATCTGATATTTTACTTGTGTGGCCACCATGAATAAAAAGCAGTTCTGGAGGACCATCTTCAGCATCTTCTGGTGTCTGTTCTTCATCAATCCTGCAAAAGAAACTCCACGTTAACAATCCCAATTCTCACTGAGAAGAGATCCAGCTATCCACTTTTTAGTCTAAGAAAGATAAGAACATTATAGGATCTCAATTAATGAAGTGAAATCCATTCAATACAAATCTCAACTAAATAATTCACATATTCATTCAAGGCCAAACCTGCTAAGATCCCACACCATAAGCCTTCTACCAAGGCAGCAAGAAGCTAAGATAGTTTCATTCTTGGGATTCCACCCAACTTGGAAAACCTCCTCCCTGATGAAATCAAAAAAAAAAAAAAAAAAGGTTTTCCACACTTGGAAAACCTCCTCCCTGATGAAATAAAAAAAAAAAAAAGGTTCATGAGACATAAAAGCAAGTTCCAGTTGCTAAATGTTTGTATCTTTGGTATGTGTGCACGACGTGCTGCAATTATTGGTTCTAGAGGTCGACAAGAGTACCAAAGAATGCACCACAAGCAGATGACTACTTACTTGTGAGCAGTCAAATTGTGTGAAGCGCTCGTTGAATCTTACGTATAATGCAAATAACTTAACCAGTTTTATCAGTGGATCCGCGTTGCAACAACAAAAAAAAAAAAAAAAAAAGGTTCATGAGACATAAAAGCAAGTTTCCAGTTGCTAAATGTTTGTATCTTTGTATGTGTGCACACGTGCATGCAATATTGTTACTAGAGGTCGACAAGAGTACCAAAGAAATGCACCACAGAGAGACTACTTACTTGTGACAGTCAAATGTGTGAAGCGCTCGGTTGATCTTACGTATATCAAATAACTTAACAGTTTTATCAGTGGATCCCGTTGCAACAACCCATTCATTGAAAGGATTAAAAGCCAAGCAGTTAACCTACCACATATCAGCAGAAAAAAAAAAAAAAAATCTGAGCCTTCGACATGTCTAAGATAGCCAACAGTATGGTATTTAAAGTAACAATGTTTCCTCATTAACACTCAACTAATACAGGGTAAGGAACTTGTCTTTGGTCCCATATTGGAAGTATGAAATTTCGATGCGAAGTTTATATGAACTTAAACTCTCCAACCTAAACGACTAGCTTTTAAGGTATAAAAAAAAAAAAAAAAGGAATTATAAACAAGATTTAAACCGCAACTTGTGTGCATCTAGGCAATGGAGACAGAGTTTGATCAGATAAGG
The DNA here is from genome assembly GCF_014843425.1 of Jatropha curcas. The sequence continues at coordinate 29,285 of NW_023590652.1, read as the reverse complement.
AACAGGAGGGGTTCGATACTATGGAACTTAATGAAGAGAGAAAAAGCATAAAAAGTAAGAACCTTCCGCAGCAAAATACATATAAATAATCATTAAGCCTCTAAATATGTGTGTGCAGGCATGCACTAATTTATGGCTAAATCATAAAATAGTTAGAAGCTTACCTCACTCTGGTGAGCGACTACTGATTGGACAGGCTTGGTGACTGCTGGAGTTCTGAGATCCCATATGAGTAGGTATTGATCATCCCCAACAGAGCCAAATAAGTATTCATGTCTAAGATGCCATGCTACATCTTCTACAACGCCTTCATGAACCTATTTTAGCATAAAATTGAAAGATTATCATAATTTATAAATAATTAACAGCAGTCAATGTTCTCTGTTTCAAATTATTAGAAAATAAGTATAGATCTAGTGATGTATAGTAGAATAAAAGGGGAATGCATTGCATGGATAGACAAACAGACTTTAAAGGTTTGCATAGCATCTAGGGTCCTGTTCTTGGGAGTGGAATCGATGTCCCACAAGCAAATTTGAGCATCATCAGAACCGCTAAGCAAGTGGCCTTGTTTGAACTTACTCCAAGACAATCCATAACCTTCAGTGCTGTGACCCCTCAGCCTCAAATCGGGATTACAGGTACCGTCGAGAGGCGGCTTAGATGGGTGCTTGCTGTAGTCAAAGACATAAACTTCAGCACTCACAGTCTTGGTGGCAATTATAAAAGGGTTTTGAGGCATATAACGAGCCCGGTTAACTTCTCCATCGTGATTAATCTGCTGAATTATTTGGACCTGCAAAAAGACTGAAAATTTTATTAATTTGAGTTGAAAAAATAAACAGTAGAAAACAGAAGCTTTAGATAGGAGAAACCTTGCCGTTGGCAGCTCCAAAGCCACCGAAATCAGAGCGATCATCGTCGTAGTGGCGGGCATCGTTCTCAGCATCACCGAGGGGAAGCTGGACCTGGGCGAGCATGAGATAGTTGGGCTCATTCTCGGAGGTGTGAGTACCGAGAATCATCTTCTGGTTGGAGTAGTCCTTGCCCGGAGGCTCCTCGCGGTCCGGTAACCACTCGACTGTAAGGGAAGGCCATTCGAGGGCATGGGTGATAACCAGATCGTAAAGAAAAGGAGTGTTCTTTTTCCATATTTTGTATTCTTCGTTTATGAGCCTCTCCTCTATCTCCCCCCTCATTTCCTCTTCGTCTTTCCCCATTGTTCTTCCTAGATTCTCTACGTTTCGATCGGATTTAATTCGATTATGCGCTTCAATTCTCTCTCTGAAGGATGCAGACTAGGGTTTTTTGGGATACGGTTGAGAAAGTATGAATTGGGGGATTGCAGAGAAGGTGCCGAAGTTATTCCCGCCAAAAGCAGGAGGAGGATTCACTGGTCACTATTCGGCCAGTCGGTTGGTCTTTTATGCTGTGTTTGGATACAAAGAAAATATTAAAGGAAAATATATGAAATAAATTTTGTTATTGACGTTTGAATATCTGAGAAAAACATAATAAGAAAAAATGATTTTCTGATTGTTAAAATTATGAGTTTAACAATTATAACAAAAATACAATAAATAGGAGCAAATTCCTTCAGCATATTTTCATCATTCTCAAAAAAGAGAATTAAAAAATTCATTTATTCTTCTTCTCAATTTTAATTCATCCTAAATTTTCCACCAATCCAAACATTCTATAACCACTTATCCCGCGTTTATTAACAACACTACTGGCCTTTTATTATTTTGCGTTCTTTTCGTTTTTTTACTCCCAATCTAACTTTCCAGAATTTCCACCAACATTAGATTTTGTTCCAAGAAAAACAAAAATATTTATATCATCTGAGACTTACATAAACGCGTGTCAAACCAACAGAACTGAACTAAGTAGCTTCAACACAATAGCGTTTTCAGTTTAAGCGAAAGAGAGAATCCCTTTCTATATTTTCTCGCTCTCTTTCATTTTTATCTCACTTAGGTCTCAAAAATAACCAAAATACAAACCTAATTTTCAGATTGATGACTGATACAAAAACTAGCAGGCATCATGGCATCCTCACAATGAAAAATCCTTCTTTGTGAACACAATCTAATAGCAACAGAAAGAATCACATCACTTGAGTAACAAAATGTCAATTAAAGAAAGAAATATAGCAACAAAAAACAAACTATGACAAACAAAACCGAAAGGTAAAATTGCAGTTATCATTTCCAGCATAATATGCATAGAGGAGACACATAGGTTGAAAATCCAAGCACCAGCTCGCCTAACCACATGGAAGTCATCCACATTTTACAATTCAGTTGCTATAAGATATGAAGGGGAATAAGTTCTTTTCAGCTGTGTGCAATGAAGGAAGAAGGTTGCAACCAAAAAAACATCATGAACATCGTATATCATTAATAAACTCCATATGGAAGAAGTGCAGCAGCCACAATTCTCCCTTCTTCGTTCAGTATGTTGTAAGTTGATGCAGCATTCCTCTGCAACAATAGCCAACTGAATTAAAAGGTTGTAAGAGAAGCCATCAATAAAAGTGAACATGTGAAAATGACCTTTGAGACTCACCACTGGTTTTTCATTGGAATTATTAGTTTATACATTGGATATAGAACATACTGCATACTACAGACAAAACTTCTACCGATTACAATGTAATTTAAGAAATGTTAAGAGTACAAGGCTTTAAAAACAATTGATAAGTGATGTTATTATTTTAACAGGATTTTTGGCATGATATTATAATTACAGATCTAATTCTTCTGTTTCCAGTGAGGTCGTCCATGTCTCCTATTGAACCTATAGAAAAATTAATGAAGATGTGGACACAACATGTACCCAAATCCATAAACATAAAAACTTACTGAGTCAATAGCTTCCAATTTCATTCCAGTAGACCGAATGAAGTGCCTAACTTCTGGATTTATTTGTTGAATCTGCCTTCCACAGCCAAGAATCAAAATCTCTGCTAAGAGAGAGAGAGAGAGAGACAGAGAAATAAAGAAAAAAGAAAAAGTGAGAAGCTAATAAAACAACTGTCATTTCAGGGGGTTGATTAGTGTTCAATGCACAAAGGAAAAGAGTATTGAGGTCCTTCATTAATATCCAGAAAAGATATGCATGTAGAGAGACCTCCATTGTGTCAGAAAGCAGAAGAATAAGCAATTATTTGTCAATTTTTCTATCTCCCTTGCTGTGCGTCTGTCGCACAACTCTTTAACTAGCATTCAGAATATAGATGAGTGATTGGCCACTTGTGCTTGGAACAAGGTTACATACATTTCTTTACTTCCAGAAATTATTCATTTGGAAATTTGTTCGAACACATGAAATCGAAATAAAAAATCTCAATTATCTTAAACAAAACAGAATAATCAAACTCCAGGACCATCATCTCCAGAGAAATACAAATATCTTTTCTTTTTTTTTTTTAAGTTTTAATGCAAAATTGTAGTAAAACAGTCCAATGACCAACTATTTTCAAAGTAACTATTGAAGTTTGGGCATAGCATACAATGTCAATCCACCCAGGTAACATTCTAATAAATGAAGTCAACTTTTAAAGAAGGTGAAACATTGAACATTGTTTCTTTAAAATACCAGTTAATGGAAGTAGGCATAGAGTCAGCACCTAAAACCTAGGATTCTACCTAGATAAACAAGAGATATGCGCCATGTACGGCATAAACAAAGACATGAGGTTCTGAAACAACACATCAAAGTGCTTTCAATATATAAGTATGAATTTACTATCTCCAAGACGAAAGAAAAAATCCAAAAATTGTGCTATAGCATATTTCTATCAGAACTCAGAGATAGTTAACCTAAATGAATGAATTGGAATTTTGAACAGGTGCACAAGTTGTGAGAAACATCAAGGCACTAAAACTGTTGAACTCTCACCTGGTATAGGCCGCACAATTTGGAAGATGGATAAGCTGCATCATGTCCAAAAAATAAAAGAATAAAGAATAGAAAACGAAATTGATAGAAATGTGAAAAAGAAGTGCAAAGTGAGCAACCCCAACTCGTATTTGAGCAAATAAAAGTACTAAGACGTAGTAAATTTATCTCAGTGCCATCGTGAAATAAATATGATCAAAATCCTAATTTTGGGCATTAAAGAGGCATAATCCGAGAGTGGTCTTGTAAATTTGAGAAATCTTCTCAATTAGAAGATGGCATTGGAAGAGATAAAAGACAATAACATAAAACAAACACTTTATCTGCATATTTTAAAGAAAAAGAAACGACCTTTGAGGAGTTATATGAGACAAGTGTTTGGGAGACCAAGATAAAAGCAAGTTGCCTACGCAAAGCAAGCTACCCTCGTATTCAATCCCGTTCACTGTGAATCCCGAGTCAGTAAACCTAAGGAAAAACAAAAGGATTATGAATAATTCGGAGAGGGATTTCGAAATAATTTAAAAAAAAAAAAATACCCTTGAAAGCGGAGTTGGTCCAGGGGAACGTTGTCGATGAGATTGATCTGATCGTAGAGAGAGAAAGCTCGTCTCAGCGACGGCAAAGCTTGACCCCTTCCGTCGATCGCCGGTTTTGGGGACTCATAGCACAGACTTTGAATCAAGTTCGGCAATGTTTTCACCGCTCTCTGTCTTATTAGTGCCATGTTAGCATTTCTTTTGATTTTCACTTCCTTCCGCTTTCACCGTATCACCAAGTCCTTTCTTTCTTTCTCTGGTAGGGCTGGGCCTCTACTTGCGCCTTCAGTTCAGCCCGATACTACGTTATTATTATTGTTATTGTTATATTAATATTTTTTATAAAGTAAGACTCGTTTATTTCTGTAAAATAATTTATAGGTAAATATTTTCTATAATTTTTCCGTTATTTGAGGTTCAAATAAATAAGTCAACAAAAAATATTTTTTTAATCAAAGGAAAATTAAGTCATTTTTCAAGAAAAATAATTTTTATTTTCGTGAGAGTAAAACATTTTTCGAATATTGACAATTTTATAAATTCATATTTTTTAATTTATTAATTATCATAATTATTATCATCAATCACCATTTACTACCGACCACCACCATTGGCCACCATCACTGGCCTCCAGCGCTTTCATAATTTATTTTCTTTTTACATTCTTTTCATATTTAATAATAAAATTTTTAAATTATAAAATTTTTATTATTATTAATATCTTTTATGTTCTTAAACACTTTAATATTTTTAATTAATTTTCAATATTATAATCAAGCGACAAAAAATAAATTATTTGAAAAAAAATTTTTCAGCAAATTATTTTTCACCCATGTTGCCACAACAGTGTTTTCCCAGTTCAGCCCTTTATATTTTTTAATTACAATATTATCCTCTCACTTTAGCCGTTTGGTACCTGTTTAAACAACAGTGAGTCGATGATGTTATTTTACTATCAGTGTGCTACCCTTCTGACTTCAATTTCTACGATTCTTTGATTATTTAATAATTTATTTATGTTTTTTTTTTAAAGAGATTTCTTTATGTGTTTTTAGAAGAATAATTTCTTCATGTTAAATATTATGAGAAATTTCCAAAAGGTAATTAATATGTATCATTAAAAATTATTTCCTCTAGAACTTGAGAAATTTGAAAACACAAAAAATAGCCTACTTTTATATATTTAATAATTTTTATAGTAAAAAGTGATAGGATAAAAAATATTAAATGTGAATTTTATGCTTCTCATAAAAAAAAAAACTATACTATTAAAAGTATATTTATATTATAAACATATGCGTAATCTTTAAATACCATATCATATTTAATAATAATCTTTTTTTTTAATTAATTAAAATGTTGAAGTATTATGTATTTAATATTTTCTTAAAGTATTTTTAATTATACAGTTATAATTGATTTTACCTTAAACCATTTTTCTTAATTAAAATTTTTTTAAAAATATTATATAATTACCATATTTATATCCACGATAAATATATAATATGATTTTTTTAGTTTATCTTAGAATTTAGATTTAAATAAAAATTTATGTATTCAATCAAAATTAAATTACTTTTATTTTTTTCGAAAAAATAAAATAAAATCCTTAGATATATTATATCTTTATCATATTTAATATATACCTTATATAGTAAATAATATAATTTATTATTTTATCCAATAAAATTTAGATCTGAATAGAAAATTAATATAACCAATTAAAATTAAATTATCTTTGTTTTTTAACTAATAAAATTAAAATCCTCAACAATAATTTTTATCGATCCATATACTTAAAGCATTTTTGGCAATTAAATGTTCTCCATATACTTATCTAGACTAGTCCATGGCCCCACCCACTGTAAATCAAAAAAATGAAAATAGAAATTTTTAAAAATTAATCTTTTTTTTTTCTTTTTTCCGGTGGTTAAGTAAATCCCTTCAACAAAAGGTCCGCGACGATGTGATTTATAACCAAGTTATTGTGGTGGAGTTTGAGTGTTAAACAATTAATTAATCGATCAATACTCAAATTGAGCAACTTATGGAATCCCTGTACTGCTCAACCCTAAACCCACTCCTTCAGTTTCATGCTAATTGACAAGACACAGATAAAAATTTATATAAAAAAATATGGATCAAACTTCAGTGTTGTCGTCTAGCTTTCCAGCCTTGCACTGGAACTTGATGTACTTGTACCATTTTGCACATAAAATGTAGACGATGAAATCTGCGCTTGTGAGAGCCGCTAACAGAAAGTAAAATCTATCAAGGTGACCTTTGTTAAGGTTTCCTGGTATCCATCCTGGCATGTCATCCGTAGTAGAGATTTTCATGACAATGGCGACTAGCAAGCTGCTGACGTAGTTCCCTAGAGATATGGAGGTCATGCACAATGCGCTCCCGAAGCTTTTTAATCCGTCAGGTGCTTGCCCATTAAAGAATTCTAGTTGACCCACGTACATGAACACCTCAGACGCTCCTATCAGTACATACTGAGGAATTTGCCAAAATATGCTTAAAGAACTCTCACTTTGGCACGCACTTGTACAATCTGTCCTTTTTTGTATATGTGCGTATTTCAACCTGAATAGCTCTACAACCCCCGCTGAGACCATTGCCATTATTGCAATAACCAGACCGATTCCCATTCTCTGAAGCTCAGTGAGTCCTCTTGGGTCCTTCCTTAGTCTGGCCACCAGTGGATCCAGAACTCGCCTATATATGAATATAAACATTGCAACACTGATGATGTCAAAACTAGACATGCTTGCAGGAGGGATATGGAAGCTTGAAATGGTCGTTTTCATAGCAGCGCCTTGTTCCACAAACAGCGATGCCATTTGAGTGAATACTACAGAGTAAAGAATTGTGCATAGCCAAATTGGGAGAAGCCTCAGTATGCATTTAACCTCTTCCACCTGAGTAACTGTGCAAAGACGCCACGGATTCATGTTGTGCTCCCCATCCTTAGAATAATCTTCGGGTGTGATAAGGGCTGCTCGGTCTAAAAATCTGCCATATAAATATTTAATTGACGTGGAGTGATTTAGTTTAGTAAATTATGAAGCATTCTAAATCATAGACCAGTTAATTAATCAATAGTTATTATTAATCAACCTGAATTCGTTGGTGTGCAGTATCTTTCGATCTATATCTTGGGGTTGGAAAGGCTCTTTTCTCCTGTCTGTCAAACCAAACAGATCCTCCTCCTGATTTTGCAATCTCTGAATTTTCCATTTCCTTGTTGCGGCAACCACCACTTGACAAACCCTAGAGAGAGGATTGCCTTTGGGTTTAAAATGTCTATACCTAGGAGTCCCGCTAAGAAACAAGACCAATGCCAAAACAGCAGAAGCAGTTGATGCCCAAAATCCCAGGGCCCACATCCCTTGGTCCTCGAAGTAGCCTAATATAGTGTTTGAAAAAAGAGAGCCCAGATTCAGAGCCAAATAGAAGTAGCTGAAGAAGGCTATCTTGGAGTGACCTTCTTCCCGGTCCTCTTCATCAAACTGATCAGCCCCGAAGGTAGCTATGTTAGGCTGGTATCCACCATTTCCTAGGGCAATAAGGTAGATGGAGAGGTAGAAGAGCCCAATATGCAAAGATGAGTGGGATCCACATGGAACTTGTTCCTTTCCACATCCTTTGGGTTTAAATAAGAATATGTAGGAAGACAAGGACGATGACACCAAGCCCTGTTTTCCAATTAAATACACTCCATAAACTTTATTAATGTAGAAAATACATTCCATAATTAACTAGTGATTATTGTTTACTTACAAGGACAAAGATGAACTGGAAGATGGCGCAGGTCTTATACCTGCCCCAATAAGAATCGCTGAGGAAGGCTCCCAATAGGGAGAAGATGTAAACTGTTCCTGTCCATTTGCTCACATTGTTTGCAGCATCAGCGTTGTCTTGGCCCAACACTCTTGTCAGAAACAGTACCAGGTTTACTCCCACTCCAAAGAATGCTAACGTTGCTAGCCCCTGATTCACTGCCAAAAGTGCTACGTTATTATTGCTATTTTACATTTCTTTTAGTCAAGGAATCCTAGTCCTAAGAATATATAGGTGATGTACAAACTAATTTATTTATATTAATTATTTAGTCCTACTATCAGCAGGGAAGCTAATTTAAACACTTTCGTTAGGATTATCAAGAGAAAATCATCAAAATCGCAGTGAAGCCAAAAATATTTTCTCGCGAAGTCAAGAGTTACATAATTGCGATTCTAGAATGAAAAATGTTCAATTTTCCTTTACACTAGCCTGGAAAAGAGGTCTAGTCCTCGTAGAATATTAAAAAAAAAAAAAAAAAACACTCCAAAGAATGTTAACGTTGCTAGTCCTGATTCACCTGCCAAAGTGCTACGTTATTATTGCTATTTTTACACTTTTCTTTTAGTCCAAGGAATCAGCTAGTCCTAAGAATATATAGGTGATGTCGCAAACTAATTGTATTGTATTTAATTATTTAGTCTACTACACTCAGCCAGGGAAGCTAATTTAAACACTTTCGTAGGATTATCAAGAGAAAATCATCAAATCGGCAGTGAAGCCAAAAATATTTTCTCGCGAAGTCAAGAGTTACATATTGGATTCTAGAATGAAAAATGTTCAATTTTCCCCTTTAACACTAGCCTGGAAAAGAGGTTCTAGTCCTTCGTAGAAAATTAAAAAAAAAACAAAAATATTAAAAAAAAAAAAAAAAAATCACGGTTGACAATGAATAAATAAGCGAATTAGTGTAGGAATAGAATATATCAATACACATACATAAATTTAATAAATAAATAATTAAGTTTTACTCATGGGATGAAATAGCTTGTTCTCATGGGATATATAAGTAGTTAAAAAGAAATAGGTATTACCTAGTATGAGAATTCCAGCAAACCATCTTCCAGTCTTGTCTCTCATTGCTGGATGTCCATGTCGGTTCACGGTTCCATCACAGGTGTAAATCTCCTCTTCTTTCCGAATTGTCTCCCTCGCCTTATCCTGTATGTTTATCAAACATATATTTTTCTTTAACAATCAGATATCAAAATGCCTATATATATATATTAATTGTAAAAATATTAATTAGGCTTAATGCATAGGTTTCATGTCCTAGTATCACAATACTAGTATAAATGATATATTATATGAAAAATATTTGTCTATACAACGTTCATTTTCCCACCTATAGAGTAAACTACTGAAATTAAAAAATTTTTAAAAATTATTCATACTTTTTTTTAGTGTATGATCAAAAATATCTTGGCTTGAATAAGAATTTCTATTTTCATTAATTTTGTCCATATGTATTGTTATAGACCGGATCGAGGTAAGTTTTTCTCATACATATATATATTCTTTTAACTTCAATAACTAATTATAAGTTCAGATTCAGACGCCTGTGTAGGTCTAAGTTAAAACCAACTTGTCCACTTCAAACAAGCAGCCAAAATTAATTAGTTAAAGTGGAGAGGGACTAAAAGAAAAGTAGGTGAAAGTTGAGAAAGAAAGCTACTTAATTAGATCATCTTCTTGGAACAGTACATTCAAGAATAGCGTTTTAAAGATGAATAATAATAATAATGACAAATAATAATGCATACCCGTATGGAGTCGGAGCATGTATAAAACCAGAGAAAGAGAAACAAGAAACAGGAGAGAAGGAACAAGATTTTTATTGATATATAATTACATGAAGAGCAAAATAGAAGAGATTAATTGATAAGGGTTGAACGTGCACATATAAATATATAGTTGGATATATAGAAAACAAGAGAAATTTCACCTCTTTGCTAATGTTTAAACAAGCCATCGTTACGTTGCGCCACTGGAAATAGAATGATATTTATCTGTATATATGTATGCTATAACTAAAATGATATATGAAGATGATCAGAAACACAATCAGGAAAAAGAGCAAGAAAGTAGTGTAGATAATGTTTGGGAGAGGAACTGGGCGTGCACGTATGTATAGAGGTTGGCATGAAAATAGGCGGCTGAGATTATGTGGAGTGAGGGCCAGCTAGAAAGGAGAAGATGGCGAAATGAAAAGGAAATGTGTTTGAAAGAAGCAACATATTTGGAACTTGTAAGAGTGACATATATGGTCGCGGTGCAGTCAGGGCTGCTTCGTCATCGATGAATAAATCATGTGTTTTACACGTAATTAATGTAAGTCAGTCTAGCTGTCTTGATTTTGACATGCTTCCAACGTGACGTTAATTTATTATTTTAATACTTGTGTCCAGCACTTTGATTTTACTGGTGTTAAATGAATCACTGGTTAATTTGTCTATCCGGTAAAGAAAAGGGAGGATTACCCTACATTATAATATTCTTAGGTCAAGAAAAATAGTAGTGCAAAATAAATTAACATAAGTTAAAGTGGTTGATTTTAGGTGATGAGTGTCAATCAATACTAATTAATCATACCTCTTAGTAACGTTTAATGTATAAACTATATATATTTGTAATTTGTAAGCACAATCTTTTTATTATACTAGGTTGATTCCTTTAGGCAGCCAAAACCTTTTATTCGTGATTTTTTTTTTTTTTTTTTTTTTTTTTTTTTTTTGAATCTGAAAAAAAAAAGAACTTCATTAATTCAGCTACAATATATAACAGAAGTGCATGGAGGATCAGGGGGGGGGACAAAGCAGAAAAGAACATGTTACATTTGGCATAGGAATGCGGGCAACTGTATTAAAGCGTTGCCTTTTTCACCCAACACAAAACAAGATACTAACATTGCAGTAAAACTAGTGCCTTGTTGTATTGCTTAGATCGACCATATATAATTTGTTATTACGTACTTACATTTCGATTTAAGTCATAAAAAGTGAGGTGTAGCTAATTACGGTATTATAACAAATTAAAGTCAAAAAAACAGAACACAAATATGGAATGTATTAAGTATTAAAGATAGCATTAACGAGCTAGCCGTAAATGTGAGCTAGGGCCAATAAATATCTTTATATTAATGGAATTGCGTGTATGTGATGCGTATATTAATTACCTATACTGTGGACAAAAAACAAATTAAAAATTTTTTGGTACTACGGGAGCATTTTTTTTTTTTTTTTTTTTTTTTGAATCTGAAAAAAAAGAACTTCATTAATCAGCTACAATATATAACAGAATGTGCATGGAGGATCAGGCAAGCAGAAGAACATGTTACATTTGGCATAGGATGGGCAACTGTATTAACTTGCCTTTTTCACCCAACAAAAAAGTACTAACATTTGCATAAACTAGTGCCTGTTGTTATTGCTTAGTCACCATATATAATTTTATTACGTACTTACATTTGATTATAGTCATAAAAAGTGGGTGGTAGCTAATTAGGTATTACTAACAAATTAAAGTCAAAAACAGAACACAAATATGAATGTATTAAGTATTAGTAGCATTACGAGCTAGCTAATGAGGGCCAATAAATATTTAATTAATGGAATGCGTGTATGTGATGCGTATACTTACGTGGACAAAACAAATAAAAATTTTTGGTACGTACGGAGCATGTGGACGCCCATAAACCAGTATTCATTTTTTATCAGAAAACTGAAAAATCATTCTGAATCCGATGTCTCCTTCCTCTGACTCTGAGAAGAATTAGGGAGGGAGGCCTCTTTTTATTCTCCCGAAAAAGCTGACCAATCACACTCATTAATGTCTCCTTCCCTTTTCCGAGAAACACACTCGCTGGTGACTCACCGTTGCCCCATTTTACATCTTTAGTTGATAATAATTCCATGTGTAAAAACAAATCACTTGCTTGCTTCAGTCTGCAAATATAAATTATTGTTTTAAATGGAAAAAACAAACAAAGTGCGCTTAATTTATGAATTTAATGATGACATTTGGATGATTAAAAACTATATTAATTATTTTGTTCTAGCTCATGTCTAGATAGTATTTGTTTTAACTTGTACGTATCCGTATAGAAGCTAAACTAAACGATTAAGTAGGTATACTCCTGGATTTGGGAAAATTGAACCGGAAGCATGGAATGGGTTGTTATTGTTGGGGGATTTTGCAAGACACAAGCAACATTTATACTGCCACATTTTGCGAATTCTTAATTAATTGTATACTATATTACGAGTAGTAGTAGACTAGTAGTAGTAGTGCATACGGTTACTCCATTATCGAAATCTTTTTGAATAGAAATTATGAAAAAAAGGTGAATGGCTGGACTTTGAGTTGAAAAACCAAAAAGAAACAAAAGGCCGGCTAGCTGTATCGAGTATAACTAAGAAAAAAGAACTTTACAAGATAGTGATGGTGACGGCTGGATGGTGCCAAAAGGTCAAAAGTGCATCTATGGTAGGTTAGACTTGGAATCCGATTTCCCTTTCCCTTCCTTCTGAAATATCCTTCCAGCTAATTCAATTCATGCACGGCTGTCCGTCTTTTTAATAATTTCTTTGAGCTGAGGGGGATTGCTTATCAGTTATCACCGCTGGCTAGATCATATCAAATAATAATGCATAAGCACTCCCAAATATCTTAGCCATCTGCTTATCATCTGCAGGTTGCAAATTTAGTATTCATATCCAAATTCAAATTGAATGGATGTCCACAGATTGACCACTGAAAATCGCTCTCCTTGTCTACTTGTCTTTCAACTTGTCCTGCTCTTTGTTTAATACGAAATATGACAAAATATAATACTACTGCTTTTAAGTAATATATATTGATAATACCTTAGTAGCTGCCTGCTGATCATAAAGTTTTTACAACGTTTCATTTCAGATTCTTCTCCCGCAGATAGGAATTAAATTGGATGCTGCAATATTCATCCCTAAACTGGAATCTCATCCTTAATATCACACCCTATTGGGTATTGAATATTATAATCGTTCCAAGCTCAATGGATTCCATATTTCATTGACATCCATTTACGTGCACTTGCGCGAACCGTATTCATTTTAAAATTAAAATTTAAAATTACATTGATGAAAAAAATCAAAGTATTTGTTTAAATATGAAAAATAATACTCTATGTGTAAGAAAATATAAAAATAGTACAATCAATAGATAAATTATTACACAGACAATTGTCTAGAAATGAGAAATTAAAAGTTTAATTACAAATTTATTAAATTAAAGAGCACATAAATAAAAATTGAATATTGAATTGAAAACATATTTTTATAAGTTTGAGTCAATTAAACATTTTCAACCGTACAATAAACATATAAATGAGAATATATATAAAGAAAAAATATAAACGAAATTATTAAGAAAGTACATCTCGAACTCGCAATCATTTAATTTAAAGTGTTGCCTTTTACCAAGATATTAACAAAATATATATCATTTCTACTGTAACAATAGGGCTGGATTCATAAATAATGCAAACGCGATGTCTTAATGCTACTTCCGTTTAAAATATTTATTACACTTAAAAAAATAATTTATTTTAAAATATTTATCATATTTATGATTTCAAGGAATAATAAATATATTTTTTAATATTTACCCTTTTTATATAATCAATAATTATTACTTCAATTTAATGATTTTTTTAGAGAATTAATATTAAATGAAAGGTCATATGCATAATTTACTCAATAACTTATTGTAACTTAGAGAAGTCTAATAATTTTCTTAAGAAAGATAAAATTCTAAATATAATAAATATTATGGAATAGAAGTAATATTATATTGATTTTCTTAAAAAATATAAAATTTTGAATGTGACAATTATTATGCAACAATAATACTGTACTGCAAGCAACATCGGCTCCTCGGGTGCTGCAGATGTCACGACCCGAATTGCCGGATCAGACTGACATTAAATTTGGACAAATATAAAGTTTACGAAAGCCCATAATAAGTCTATATCTCACTTTATCTGTTTCATAGCCCAACTTACTTTTGGAGCGGAAACGCCCATATATCAAGGCCCAATCCATACATTCAAACCTGGCCATCCATGTTCAATTTTAAGCAATCACAATATAAGAATCCGCGCTAGCCTTTTTGTCTAGCAGCAACAATCCTACATCTAAGTTAAGCAAAATGGAGATAATAGTTATCTGTCGATCATTTTAGAGAGGAAGTGATGGAGATTATGCAATGATGCACCGTTGCCATTATTGTCACAATTAAAGATGTAGTGATGGAGATCATGCAAGAAAGTTAAGGAAGAAGTAAATCACCATTAGAGCTTACAATTATAGAAGAGTGATGCATTAAGTTACGTTTCCTACGATCACCACGTTCATTACAAGTAAAAGACTGCAACCATGGAAAAAGTGGGTGCTCTAGAACATTCAAAGAAAGATTATAAATGAACGTAATAAATGTATGATAAGTTGAACAATATCAGTGAAACAAAATAACTTTATCGCTTAGAAATTTTCTTTCCTTTACTTTACATTGCTTCATGTCTATCCGTTTATATTTGATTATCAAAATTCAACTTTTATATGAAAAATTATTTTCTTAGAAAAATAGCAGTATTACCGTGTTTGGATAATAATAAAGGTTTTCTAAGAAAAATGATAAAATGAAAAAGAACTTTACCATGCATATTGAAAAGAAGAAATAGTATTTCGATGCTCAAAAATTTAATTTTTTTCTTAGAAAAGTACCAACCAAAGTACCAAACATCTTATTGAGCAATTAGTTATTCATTAATTGGGTTTTACTACCCCCTGTATTAAAAATGAAAGTAAACAACAAAACAAAAAGGAAAATAAACGTTTTCTCTCGCTTCACGTGCTCATGTTCAGCTTGTCATGTGACCTTTTCTCCCCGTCTGAGCTTGGTGAACAGAGAAGCAAGCAAGGACTCATCTCAGGTCATCTTGTAGTCCTCCACTTCTTCGTATTCTTCTTCATTTCCCATTCTTTTGAACCAGTTTTGACTTTTCCTAATAATTGCATAGGTAGAGTAATCTTTCCCGGCCTGATCCATCTCCCCGCTCGAAACACGCTTCATTGTTCGTTGCTGCTGCTGCTACTGCAACTACTTCTTATTCTCTCTCCCTACTCTTCTGCACATGTAAAACCACAACCAATCATAAACACAATCAAATGGGCTGCTTTCAGTCGAAAACCACCCATTTAGCTTCTCCGGATCAGGAGCCCCTTCCCCCTGAACAAGCCAAGACAGATCTCGTTAATGGAGCTCTTGACCAAGACCTAGACCAAGTCCCTCCCTTCAGAGAGTTTTCTTTGGCGGAACTGCGAGCGGCTACCAGCGGTTTCAGTAGTGATTTTATAGTCTCCGAGAGCGGAGATAAGGCTCCCAATGTCGTCTACAGAGGAAAGCTCAACAACAATCGTCTTGTCGCCATCAAACGTTTTTCCAGGCTCTCCTGGCCCGACCCTCACCAGTTTGTGGTAACGTGTCATCTTATAGTTTTACTTCTTTTTCCCCGTACATATAAGTATATATGCATATTAGAATTTCTTTATGCACTTCTCTTTCTCCATAGACGGAGGCTTCCGGAGTTGGCAAAGTTCGGCATAAGAGATTGATCAATCTAATTGGGTGTTGCGCTGAGGGCGATGAACGCTTGTTGGTGGCCGAGTACATGCCTAATGACACCCTCTCCAAGCATCTCTTTCATTGTAGGTTTCCTTCTTTTTTTTTTTTTCTTCTGCTTTATGCAAGCTATTCCTTAATCAAACAATATTTATGTTGTCGTACCTATTTATTACAGGGGAAAAACAGCCATTATCATGGGAAATGCGCGTCAGAGTTGCTTACTACATTGCACAAGTACTTGATCAGTGCAATGCTCAAAACCGCAAAATTTATCATGATTTGAATGCCTACAGAGTTCTTTTTGATGAGGTACAACCGCTTCAACACCGTCTTTTTCTTTTTTCTTTTTCTTTTTTTTTTTCAAACTAAAATTAACTAACAAAGTGTATGCATTCCTCAAAACAAAATCGGATTAAGTTGCTGATCAGAAATAGTTGAAACTGGTAGTGAGCTATGTACTCCTATTCACATTGTGCAGTTCGGTGCCTGTTACTTGACTTAGCATGTCTAACATACAGAAACCATATTATTCTCATCATTCACATGCTTCCGTATTTGGCTGAATTCAGTTTTTCATTTGTACCGACACTGTCTTTTCTCTCCCTGCTATCATTTTTATGCTTTTGATTTGTGTGTCTTTCAACTGGAGGCTCGATTACTTTCTTTGGTATTAATAATGAATTTTTCTTTGCCATAAATTTCGTTGTAATGACAGGACGGCGACCCTCGATTATCTAGTTTTGGTCTGATGAAAAATAGCCGGGATGGGAAAAGCTACAGCACAAACTTGGCTTATACTCCCCCAGAATTTTTGCGAACAGGTGCATGATCTTGATTCCCATATATTTCAGTGGATTGTTTTAGCCTACGCATGGGCTTTCACTCTGATTTCAGTTAAAAACAAGGATGCTTATGTTTTCTTTTGTTTTTCATTTACTTTTTCTTTTTTCGAAAGACTAGCTTATAAGAGAGATTTTTTTTACAAAAGAACTTGAAGTGAAGCATTAAAAAAAAAAAGTGTTCAACCAATAAAAGATCAGGTAGATTGATGTGACTTTTTCTTATTGTGCTGCCTGAAGTGTGGCCAAAGGATCAGCCTTACCAATATGCATTTGATGCACCAAACATTTCACAGACCAGTGAAAAACAGAGAATATTCAACTAGAAAATCAAATTACTTGAGATGTTAGGTATCTGTAGTACGTAACCTCTTAATTCTGTTCTGGCTCTCTGCGACATATGGAGAAAATGTGCATTTGGTTTTATGAAGTTGTGAAATATTGATCAACATAAAAAATGAGCTAAGCCTCAATGATGTTGTAGAGCACTTATATCCTCATATCTCTTTCGTTAAATTAGTTGCTGAATACTGACACTAACAGTATATACTATTAGGGAAACTAGTATGGATCCAGGAAGATATGGTTAAGCATTCAGCTACTTCTTTGACAATCATCTAAAGAGATTGAGATAGGGCACTTACATCACTGTTTATGATTTGAATGCTCAACTGTTGCAGGTAGGGTCATCCCTGAGAGTGTAATCTACAGTTATGGAACTGTTCTGCTGGACCTTTTGAGTGGGAAACATATCCCTCCGAGCCATGTATGTTATATTCTACTGTATTGCTGTATTTTGAAGCAAATTGTTTCTGCAAAGGCATCGTGAGACCTGAATGTCAAAATGTTTTAGCATTTCTAAGATAGTTTTGGTGTACATAATAGATAGGCAGACTTCGTAGGCTTAAAATATCTAGCACCAAAAGCTCGTGCCTCCTAGTTAATGCTGATACGCAACGACCTTGATTTTATTAACTGTAACTTGTCTTGTGTAATATTAGTCTAGGACTTCTAATAATCTTGTCAAATGATTGCTTTTTCTCTAGGCATTGGACTTGATAAGGGGGAAGAATTTGTCGTTATTAATGGATTCGTCCTTGGAAGGACAATATGCAAATGAAGATGCAAGTGAGATGGTGGAACTAGCTTCGAAATGCCTACAGTATGAGGCTAAAGATCGACCTGATGTCAAGTTTCTTCTCTCGGCTGTGGCACCCCTTCAGAAACAGAAAGAGGTGAACTTTTAAACCTTTTGAATTCCAGCTTGGTCATTTAGCTGTTTCTGATGAGATACACCACTTGCATCATAGAACATGTTCAAATTTGTGTCCTTAGGTTGCGTCGCATGTGTTAATGGGTCTTTCAAAACTTCCTGTGGTGCTGCCGACCATGCTTTCCTCACTTGGAAAGGCTTGTGCAAGAATGGATCTTACAGCGGTACACGATATCTTGCTTAAAACAGGCTATAAAGATGAAGAAGGTGCAGAAAATGAGGTGGGTTTCAGGTGCTACTTTATTTTTATTGCTTCACAATTTGGTCATCATTAAGTAGAAATCAGCAAAAGCCTAGACAATTGGCTATAATGGTCAAACTCTATAATAAACTAATGTGCTGCAAATGTGTTCTCTCTGAAGCTGTCATTTCAAGAATGGACTCAACAAGTGCAAGATATGTTAAATACAAAAAAATTTGGGGATATTGCTTTTAGAGACAAGGATTTTAAAAATGCCGTTGATTATTATACAAAGGTATGTGACTTCCTGCCAAAATGACGTATATACTGAGTTATGGAATCTTTTAGTTTATTGTGTGTACACGTACAATGCAGGAAGCTTGAAGTAGTGAGATGTATGTATTGTATGTATATTCTATAAATAAAACTTTCTAAAGCTGGATATTAGGCGATCGATTTGGTGGCATGCTGTTTGGCTTAAAACAATCTGTTGATCTGGATGACTTAATTACTTCAAAAATCCCAACCTTTAGCTTGTTTTTCAATTGTAGCATAATCTTTATTTTTAACAAAAAAAAAAAAAAAAAAATGAGTTTTATGGAATCTCTTTTAGTTTATTGTGTGTACACGTTACAATGCGGAAAGCTTGAAAGTAGTGAGATGTATGTACTGTATGTATATATCTATAAATAAAAAACTTTCTAAAGCTGCGATATTAGCTTCGATCGATTTTGGCTGGTCCCATGCTGTTTGGGCTTGAAAATCAATCTGTTGATCTGGGATGACTTAATACTTCAAAAATCCCAACCTTTAGCTTGTTTTTCAATTGTAGCACATAATCTTTATTTTTAACAAAAAAAAAAGAAAAAAAAAACTAATTTAATTAAATTAATTTGCAGAGTGTTAGCCTCCCAATTCCATTTTCAGTTAATTCAAACAATAATTGCTATATATGTTATATTATATATATATTATATTTTGAAGAAATTAATTCCCGGAGATTTTCAAAACCGTGCCAGTTCTAGCAGCAGATATGATAAATGCATTGTATAATCCAAAATTCCACTCGGGCGATGGCAAACGGGGTGGGTTTTCCCATTAGGGAATTCTTTTTTCCTTTTTTTATTCTTTTTTTCAATGTATTCTTTAAATAAAACTTTATTTTATTTTAAAAAAAATTAAATTATACGTTACAAATGTAAAGTTCTAATTATAATTTTAAAAAAAAAAAAAAAAATATATCATAGTATACTATAATATTATAGTATATATTTTAATTATAATATTTATGAAACTTAAATATGGTAAAAATAAATTTAATTTTTTCGCTAAAAAATAATGATATATTATTGTTGTGGTGGTTTACGCCGGATTTGGAGGGAAGGGGGGAGAAGGTCTCCCCGTTTCTGCCATGCATGATGTTGCGGTTGAGGTGGAAGGACCGAGAAAATGGTCGGCGCATTGGGGCGTGGTTTTTCGGAAGACAATCTAAGTAATAAACACAATAAACCCTCATACTCGGGAAAAGCTATTTTTTTTTTGGAAATGAAAGAAAGACCGACAAGACTCGACAATACCGTCCACACACACGACGGTATAAAAGTAGCCCACAGTATCAACCTTCTCTCGTAGACAAAGAACCCATTAGAAGTCAACAAAAAACTTAACATCATATATCTTTTCGACATACCAAGCTTGAGCTGTGTTAAACGAACCATAAAAGTGCTTAGTGAAGTTTTCTTGTAAACCATGATATTGATTATTTATTACTTCCAAATCCGGGATAGCAGAGGTTAGGCCCAGTCGGTAAGGCAGGTGGCTTCGTTATTGCTAACATTACACTCTATTCAATTTTAGAAGACACCATTTAGGAAAGTACTTTTTCACACTCCAATCTCGAAGTCTAACAACCATGCAAAGGGCCTGGTGTGTGTTAATTTCAATTTAAAATTTCCCAATTTGTGGGTTCCCATTCTGTGGCCGGTGGGGGGGGTTTAATAACTAGTGTACTCATTAAAGGAAAACTTTTTAATGTCTTTTTCAAGCAGGGGGGGAGTTTAGTCAACTTCAATTTATTTTTTAAATATTAAAAAAACCACTAAAAGAAATGGTGATTTCTTTTTTTATATAATCTATATAATTTCGTGTTATTAATATTATTTTTTTAATTGGGGGGAAATCAATAAATATTACATTTAAAGGGGCGGGGGAAACGGAACCGGTTTTATTGGCGGCGTGGCGGGGGGGATTTTATGCGTCCTCATATATTTATTTTTGGTTTTTTTTTGTGTTTTCCTCTTTTTTTTCCTCAATTATGGGAGCTACATTCTTTATATTATTGCCCACCTACAAAAGGAACCCATTTTTTTAAAAAAAGAAATAAATTAAAGGAATGCAATCCAACACCAAAACAATACGGATAAAAGGGCGTGGGTTGGACTATGTGTGCTAAGCCATAAAGATAACATAATTTAAAAGATGCTTCGCGGGGGAGGGGTTATTTTTTTCTTATAGAGCCTGCTGTCTTCAGAATTAGTAAAAACCAGCCATTTATGTTCGAGGTCTGAATATGTGGAAAGGTATTATAACGAATCTATAAAATAGCTATAGGGGGAAATTTTTACTTTAAACTATTAATCACGTACACACTTTAATATATATTGTTTTATGTCAATAAAATCTTAACCCATATAAACAAGGGGTTGATTCGCGGCAATGACCTGGAGCAGGATTACTCGGGATACACGTTATTTATGTGGAAATCTAATTTATATGAAGTCGACCGTCCTCGTTAGGCAAATTATCCTATATGGTTCTGGTTTCATCGTTCTAATTCCCTAAACCTCTCCCACCTTTCCTAATCTCCCTTTTTGGAAAAATGGCCATTGTCTTGTAGAAATTTGGAGGACCACCACACGGGAGATTGGCAGATTTAATAAAATTGTCCCATGTGGTTACTAGCATACTCTTTTGTTTTGGGACCACCATGAAATAGCCGGATTTCATTACAATGACTCAAATACGTGGAAGTTGTTTGGGCGTTCGGATATTGAATTATGTCCTTACATTTTAGGGTCATTTATTTCTAGTCATCTGTGTGCTTTCATGTATGTTGATAAAGATATGGTTTATAAAATACCAATTTTTTGAGTTTGGAGTAAGCGGACCCGAACCCTAAATGTATAGGGTTCCTTGTGTAATTCATTGTGCTAACCTCTGTCTCTTGGAACACCGCATAGTTACTTGTATAAGGCAATATTCCATCTTTCCAAATTTGCTAAAGAGGGGCTCTTGGTGTCTTTATTAGATGATCTGTCTTCACCCTTTCCGAGTACTGTGTGTGCGAAGGCAGAAGACCCTCTACAACGACTTTGACTGATGACGGGCCCAAAGGGGCAGAACTTGGCAGCTGGAAGAGATATATGCCATTGCAGGGGGCTTCCAGGTGTCTAATGGCACTGGACAGTGGGCCCAACAGAACCCTCTTCTATATGAAAGCCCGTCGGCCACTCCTCCCATACGCTTTAGGAATGGAATGCTGAATGCACATCAAGGAGATCCTAATGCTCCAATGATGGTAGCCCTCCACTTTATTGAGGGCATAAGTAGCCAGAGCAAGCTGAGGGGCGGCCCCTCGCATATTTAGGGAAATTAGTTATTTAACTACCACTAATAGAGATCCAAGAAGGCTTTGCTCGCCTCCGACAAAGATGGAGGGAGAAAAACATTAACCGAAGTCAAGTAAAAATCAACATTCCTTTCCATCTCCTATGATCCATCTAAAGAAAACTAAGGAGAACGGCGATATGAGCTCTGTATGACGGGGATTATTTTTAAGAGTTCAGTTGCCCAAATCACCATCCCTACGCAATATACCCTTAACAAACTTTCTTAGTTAAATTTTTAACGACACATTTTGGACGAAACAGCAAAAAATTAGGGATAATAATTGTGCCTATAAATACCAAGGACATTACCTCAAATTCCCATTACTGGGAAGAATACATAAATAAATAGGAGTGCGGGGAAATTACTGCAAAAAATAACTCGGTTGATATACTTCCTATGTAAAAATGTTATATGAAATTAATTAGCTAAGGTCATAAAGCTTATATCTATAAAATTCTAAAGTGATAAATAAATACTTAGCAGATTATAGACTGTTTCGCTAGGTGCGTACATTAAAAAAGAAAAAACCAAGGAACGGAAAAGGAACATATTATTTTATAACGGGTTTATTAATTACCAAAACATTTATTTTCTCTTAATAATTTTTCCTTTGTTTTCGGATACTTCTTTTTCTCGTTTTTTTCCATATCTCTTTAATACAAATCCCGCGATCAGCTAATTCGTCTAATAAATAAGATATTGGTGCAAACTAGGCTGCTGTCCTTTTTCTATTTAGAATATTAACCAAAACATAAAACTGTGAAATGAGAGGGGGATAGATAATTGAAGATATTTAGGTAGCTGGCTTGTATGTTCTTTTCGTTCTTGGGTAAAGGGGCTGGACCTTTTTTTCTTATTCTTGGAAACCAAACCGAATTTGTGGTGGAATATAGTATTTTTGGGTATCGTGTGTGTGTGTTACGAAGAATCATGAAATTAGTGTTTGCCAGTAATTTGAGTTTTTTTTAGGCAATGGTGGTTGTATGGATTAAATATCAATTCATCTTGCATCGGAGGCGTTCTTGTCTTGTGGCAGGAAAATAAAGCAACATAGAACAAGGGTTGGGAGGAAGCTTTCTTTATTTTTTTTTTTTCTTCAGGGAATTTGGAATGGGTGGGCTAGAGTGTAAAGAAAATATTCTTATTTAATAATTTTCAAGAAATATTAATTCCAGGCCCACCAACCACCCGAAAGCATAGGTTGCATGCCACCCACATATGAAACTATAATACAATTTATATATTTGAGTGGTATTTCTTGTTCTATATTAGTTAGTAATTAACACAATATTGCGAATAAATAATATAATTATTTTAAAATAAACACGAATGTACTCTTAATTTTTATTTTAATTATCCAAAAATAGTTTCAAAAGGATTTGAAACCGAGAGGATCGGAAAATCTTTTAAAAATAATTATTATCAAAGATAAACTCTCTCAAGGTGAATATAATTTTTAACAATCTTTCATAATAGAGGAGCACAAGGAATTTTATTTGAAGATGCGAAGCAGTGTTTTTGCTACTGAAGTGCACTCCCTTTCACTTGAGTAAAATATAAGGAGAATGTGATATTTCCCGTAATTCAATTTGTAACAATATGTTTTGTAATAAGGCGGGCGGGACCTAAAGAAAAAGGAATAAACATTAAAAGTAATAGTGGCGGGAAATTTAGTGGATGTAAAGATGGTGTGTAGTAGTTTAACACCTGGTGGAATATTGAATTTTTAAAAGCAATTTAGAAAAGGTATTTATTATTGACCAGAAATCATTATAATCTTCTTCCTATGTCTTATTTTTGTTTTTTCACTTGTAATTTTTAATCGATAATTAGATTTTATTAAATTTAAAAAACATCCATTCTTTCTCGATTTAACATAGACCTTGTAACGAGAGCGAGATAGCTTTTAAGGTAATTTATATATTTTTACTAATTATTATTCAATTGTTGTGGGTGACATTGAATACCATTTTAAAAATGTACAATTCTCTATAGGAAATCTCAATTTCTCATAATAAATATATTCTGAAATTTATCGTATTTTAATTGACCATAGACAATCAGAGTATTACAATTTTACCAATAGGAGGGGGTTTGTATATGAGGGTGGAATATAAATGTCTATTTAAGTGAATTTACTTTCCATTTATTAAATAATAATAATCAATGTGGGCTAGAATTTTGGTGTACGGAAATTGTAAATACCATTCTTGTCTCTCAAGAAGAAAATACATATATTATAATTATATTATTTATCATTGTTTCGTTATATCGCTCTCCGGGAACATCAAACAAAAGTGAAAAATATTCATGGGAATCTAACCCGTAAGTTTATACGGTTTTTGTGCCCACAATTGGGTATAATTTTCCGCTGAGTTTCCTATATCTTTTGTTTACGTGTTTTTAAAAACCAAAAAACGAAAGTCTTTACAATCCTCTTCTCATAATAATTTAAAAACAGTATTTCATCCAAAAAAAAACATAAATTAAACTAACGAAGGAAAGGCGTACAGCAGGGGAAACGGAGAGCTCTCTATATGCACAAATATTCCTGAGAAGATCTATGGGCAAAGTTCTCTGCGCGCGGTATATATATACTCTGGACCATTTAACAATAAGGGTTTATTCTGGCAAAGCTATTAATTACGTACTCATAGAATAGTGTCCATATTTGAAATTTTACTCTGTAAGTGCCAATGTAATTTTCCAGTGAACTTTATTCTTACCGGATAAATAATATCTGGGAATGCGTACCTTGTGTGTTTTTCTCCAAGCCCCAACAGGTTTTTTTTGACGCTCAAGCATATATTCAAAGAACCCACGAACTTATCAATATCATTATCAAAGAGAGGCAATCACCAACAAAAACCTTCAAACATATAGTCAAAACCGCGTGCGTCCAAGTTTCTGGCCTTCTCGGACCAATCTTCACGAAATGCATTTATAACTCACAGCTGCGTTGAGCCGGGGAGCCAAAATTTATTTTTTCTACTCAGATCAAATAAATGTTTTAAATAGGTAAAGTGAATTTGTATATATAACAACTTGTTTATTTATCCAGGGTAGGGATTTGATCGATTAAGAAAAAAAATAACGTAATATTAAAAAGAACCACAATTCTCAGAGGTGGGTGATGGGGCTGATAGCCGGGGGAGGGAAGGTGTTCCTACAAATTTTTCCTTTTTCCGATCTACCTGTGTGTCTCTACTTTTCTCTATTTTCTCTGTTTTGTTTTAAAACTCTTAATATCTAAGATTACGCGATTTACCACATTTATATAATCTAAAAGCAGTTGATAAGAATAAGGATTTCAATCATCCTTCGATTTGAGAGAGATTCAATTTTTTGTGCTTCAATATTTTAATATTCATACTAGAATATAACAGGTAAATTGATTTCTTTTTAAACCTTCTTTGCACCACTATGGTGTGGATGTGACATCCTGATATGTTTCTTTCTTCCTCTGTTTACTTCTCCTTTAACTTTATGTATTTAAACCCTCCTGTCAGTCTCAATCTAATGTAGCGCATCTGAAATATATAAGATTTTGCATTACGCTGGGAAATCTCTACTCGGTGATATATATTATACTTAATCAAAAACTCCGTCTGCTATTAAACAGGAATCACCGCGCATTTTTTTCTCTTCTCTATACCATCCTATAATATTTTTTTACTTTTTACTAGTCTAAAAAAAAAGACCCCAACATGGGACCTTAAACACCCACGCAATAAAAAACCACCACTAACTTAGTATCAGGTGTGTGTTTCTGTCCTGGCTTTTGTGCAGGATAAACAAGCGGCTGAATGGATAATGAATGCGGCAACCCTGCTTCTTTTTTTTTTTATTTTATTTTTTTGAACTTGTGTTGCTGTTCTGGCTAGTCTGAATTGGCTGAAAGAGTAAGATTGGGTATAGGTTGAATATTACGTGGACTATGTTTTATTCTTTACCATCTGTTATTTTCCAGTGTTTTTCCATAATAATCCTTATTTCATTCCTGGCCCATATACTATTATCTTTCTCCTGTTTGAAACCGAGTATGAGGGTCATTCTAGTTTGCGCTGCTGCAGAATTCTCATTTGAATTTCTTCTATTCTTATATTTATTGCATAATATGGAGGGTGTTAAAATTCAATTTAGGTATTTACCATTTGGCGTATGTGATTAATTATTTAATGGTGCCTATTATCTTTCTACCCTTTTTTAATTTTGTTGTTCAAAACCCATTCTAAAAAACATGCAGGTTATGATGGTTAATAGGCGAGCATATTCAGAGTTCCGCATCTGGGCAGTTGAAACTTTTTGCTTTTTCACTCGCCATAGCTCCTTTAGGAGGTTCGTTGTACTTTTGACAGTTTCTTAAGGGGGGGCATAAAAATTATGACATACAAAAACCTTTAAACTTAAAAAAATATTGTAATTTTTAAATTTTATATAAAAACATATTTGGTTTTTTTTAAATGAGGGGGGGGACGTTAGGGGGTCTTTTTAATTCTATCTAAAAGCAAAAAGGCCTTGTTTTTTAGATTTTTGCAACACAGAGTGCCTATAAAGAACCAGCGTCAGTCATAGGGGCCACGCGAAAGAAAAGCAAAAATATAAAATAAATAGCATTTGTAACTGTCCTAAGGATATGCTTTTATGGCCGATACTGGATTAAAGACTGGAGTCTATTGAAAACGGTCAGAATACTAGATAAATCTAGGAGAGAAATTTAAATTCTACGTGGCGTGGAGCGGGGGCGGGGGCAGTTTTTTACATAATTGATGTGCAATTGTATTGTTAGTTGTATATTCACTTGCTGCTCTTTGAAGACAACCCTGCCCTTTCTTAAGTAAAGTGAGCTTATGTGGGTGTTCAAGAGTAATATTCTCTAATAAAGTTGGTCTTGCACCATTCCATCTGGCGCTTTCGTAGTTTTTAGCATTAATATAGGTGTTGTATTCCTCTGCTTCTATATTTCAAGACTTATGTCACCTTGAGAGGAGAAATTAAAGAGCTTGAATGTTCTTTTTGTCTTCTCTTTATACTATTCTCTCTATCGATCTGCTCTCATGAATTGGTTAAAGCCATACTAAATTTAATCCCTTTCAATAAAATCACCCAAAGTGGTGGAATTACTGGTTGGATCATTATGTCTCGCGGTGGGCTGTGTTTTGGGGGCCACCAACCGGGGCGCCGGTGGTTCACTTCTGAGACCGCGGCCAACGGCGTGTGTAATGGGTTTGGCCCGTTGAAAAACTAATGCGAGGATAGAATATGGAAAGATATCCAAACACTTTACGAAGGAAATTATTGGAACCCTTCATAAAATATATAATATGTTAGATTGTATTTAACCATTTACATGTGGATTATAAATAAATACCGACTGAATTTTTTCGTGATTAGCCAGCTTATCATCGAGCTCTCCAGACATTTTGCGGAAATCCTAAAGATTCAAATATCCTGGCAAATTGTGTAAAAAGGAGCCCAAGGTTATAGTAAGTTATTCCTTGAGTAATTTGATATTAATAACTGTAATATTAAATTAGCTTGTTTTTCTACGAATTTATAGGCCTTTAGAGAGCATTTTCCAAGGGCTCGGGGAAATGGAGGCTCACCATCGAATATATGCGTAATTCTCGGCGTTATTGAGTTTATTTTTTTCCCGTCCGATATTTGTGTTTTATTCTTTTCTGTTTAATTTTATATTATCTGGGAATTTCTCTTGTCGATGACTGACGGTTTATGTCGACAAAACTAAGTTTCGTCTTATATTCCACACCCCTCCCCAGAGCCAATTATATTCATGAACAAAAACACTTCATAGTACATTTATTTTTTAATTTATCTTTCTATGTGATAATCTTCTTTTTCTCCATTTCATTTCAAAAACAGGATAATTTGGTGCAGATTTTCCCAAGACCGACCAAAAAAAAGTGCTATTCTCCATCTTCGGATCTTTATTACCCAAAGTGGTTGATAGAACTAAAAAAACCAAGAGCCTTAGATAAAAACATTCTTTATTTTAATTAATATTAATAGACATAATTAAAAGAGACACCCTTCTTTTGAGTAGTTCGAATGGAAGAGGGACTTTAGTGGTCAATTCTTGTGCCTTCTACTTCTTTTATGAAATTCATAATTACTGCAAAGCAAAATTTACTTATGTTTGAAAACCACCGGAACTCGATAACGAATTTTTACAACAAAATTTCCCCCAAAAGATAGGTGGAGTAAGTTAAGACTCAAGCAAAGAATTCAGAGAAAACTGAGGTGTCACACAAAGAAATAAATTGTTTTTTTTAAGACAAATAATAAATTTTACAAATTCTCTCCTATTCCCACAAGCCCGATTTTAAGGTACGTTTCTCTCTGCGTTTTTAGTTGTATAGGCGAAACAAGTATAATCTAATATTCCTCTGGTTTATGGTTAACTCGATATCTACCAAAACAAAAACAAAAAAATATGTTGTGGACCCGGAGAAATGAATAGGAAAGGCGAAGCCTGGCCTACTGACCTTCTCATACGCACGATTATTTTGAAAGTTACATGATTCTTGGACGAATATGTGGTTTTGTGTGGAGTATTTTTTTTTTTGTTTACAATTGTCATTATTTGAATTGACTTAATACGGAAGGTGATTACATAAAGAATGAAAGTTAATTTCGTTCGAAGGATACAGTGGTTATGGCAAAAAGTTAGTTCAAGCGCTGCGTTTCGTCCTTATAAAGCCTACAAAATATAGATGAACATTGGTGACAAAGAGGTTCCATATAAAAAACATTCCCATTTCTGGTCCCTCAAATACCATTATCAAATCTCAATACTGAAGTCTTCTTTTTATTCAAACGTTGGAATGAAAGTATGGAAATAAAAAAAACTAAAAAAAATTCAAAAAAAAAAAGAAATCACTAAAGAATAGAAAACCAAGGCCAACAGGTTAAGGTGAAATACCGAGATGGATGGAAGTTTCGGTAGAGGCAGTCAGCTGATAAAGTGTTATGGATCCTTGACTGAAGTAACTTAATTTAACAATGATAAAAATATAGGATAATGGACTTTTGCCAGATTGCTCCACATTTCTCTAAAAAATTTGGGGGTTTCTAGATCTCGGGGTAAATATTAAACTTTTAGGATTTTGGGAATGTTTGCAGATAAAATGTGAGTATAGCTTCTGGAAAGTATTTATAAACTGGTGTTCTCCGGGAAGATCACGTACCATAGCTCTCCAGCATGTACACGATTTGGTATTAGAAAAAACCAACTTAACTGCTTCTCCTAGTTGTCGAAGCTGGTACACGTAGGGTGGTGAATATTTTGCTCGAGGATCGTAGTGGGTTGATGGGTGTCTTGCGATGAGTGCTATTTTGCTGGCAGAGGA
>NW_023590651.1:0-31750 GCF_014843425.1 Jatropha curcas | reverse complement strand
GAATGTGAATTGAGCATCGATAAGGATTTAGTCTCTTTCCAGAAAGCCATGGAATGTGATAATTCTGAAAAGTGGTTTAATGCCATGAAGGAAGAAATACAATCAACGAGTGATAATCAAGTCTGGGATTTAGTCGAATTGCTTGAGGGGTCAAAACAAGTTGGTTGTAAATGGGTTTTTAAGACCAAACGGGACTCTAAGGACAACGTTGAAAGATATAAGGCCAGACTTGTTGCTAAAGGTTACACTCAGAAGGATGACATTGATTATAAAGAGACCTTTTCTCTAGTTTTCAAAAAGGACTCTTTAAGAATTATTAAGAATTATTTTTGGCCTTTGGTGGCTCATTATGATCTAGAGTTCACAAATGGATGTAAGACAGCCTTCTTATGGGTGACCTTAGCAGGAGGAAGTAATATGGACCAACCAGAAGGGTTTGTAGCTCACAAGAAAGGAAAATTTGGTGCTGTACAGTTAAAAGAAGTATTCTGACTGAAGCAAGCTTCCCATCAGTGGTATCTTAAGTTCAATAATACTATTTAACTTCATATGGTTTTATAGAAAACACTATTGATCCAGTGTTATTTATACTGAAGGTCAGTGGGCAAGCTCATCATGTTAGTCCTATTGTTGATGACATTCTGCTTGTTGGCGAATGTGTTGGGTTGGTTGCATGGATGTAAAAGGCGTTTTCTTTTCTACAGACTTTGAATGAAAGATATGGGAAGACGGGCATCTATCTGTGCTCTAGAATAGAATATTCCCGTGATAGGTACAAAGGAAACTGTTAGGATTATCTCAAGAGCTGCTTACATTGATAAGGTATTAGAGAGATTCAGAATGGAAAAATGCTCCATAGGAATAGTTCCAATTCAGAAAGGAGATAGGTTCAGCGAAATGCTATGTCCTAAAAATGATTTAGAATGTAAAGAGATGGAGTCTATTCCATATGCGTCAATAGTTAGGAGCTTAATGTATGTTCAAATATGTACTCGACTGGATATTAGTTTCACCGTAGGAATGTCAGGGCGATATCAAAGTAATCCCAGGATGGACCATTGGAAAGCTGCAAAGAAAGTACTTAGGTATTTACAAGGCACTAAGGATCATATACTCACTTATATCTTGCCACTCATGAAAGTCCAACAGCATTAGAGTGGTGGATCTCGGATTCAGACTATGCCGGGTGTTGCTGTAGATTCTAGAAGTCTACATTTGGTACTTGTTTCGTTTCTCCTAGCTGGAGGAGCAGTATCATGGAAAAGTGGAAAGCAGTCTGTCATTGCTACTTCCACAATGGAGGCTGAATTTGTGGCATGTTTTAAGGCCACTGTTCATGCATTGTGGTAGCAAAACTTTGTCTCAGGTCTAAGCATTATCAACAGTATAGTTAGACTGTTGAGAATTTACTGTGATAATTCCGCAACTGTCTTCTTCTCTAAGAATGACAGGTACTCTAAGGGTGCAAAGCACATGAATTTAAAATACCTATCTGTGAAAGAAGAAGTGCATAAACACAAAGTGTCAATTGAGCATATCGGTACTGATCTGATGATAGCGGATCCGGATTCTCTAACTAAAGGCTTACCGCCCAAAATCTTCACTGGCCATGTTGATAGGATGGGCATTATAGATAAGTCCTCGTTAGCATGGTGTTCAAACTTGTGTATATATATACATATGATTATTTTGCTCATATTATTGTGACACTTGGGAATTTAATTAAAATGTGTTTTTTGCTTATTTATGTGTTATCCACATTATAGTTGTATACAATAACGGTTTGAGTGAGATAGCAATAACTTTTGATTGTGACAATATATTGTTTGTTGAATAGTTTCTCCATTAAAGTCTTAAGAATTGAGGTGGTCTGTGATATATGGAAGGAATCATGTCGATTAATGACTTGTGACCGCCATAATCCAATCCGACCATTTTAATTCTAATTAAGGTAAACATGATAGATTCAAGAAATGCACATGGGCCAAGTGGAAGATTGTTAGATTATTTTAATAATCCCAATGGCCCATGTGATTAAAGGCCTGGTTCTAATTAAGGTGGCCCAAGATGATGGTTATTGGGCTTAATGGATAAGGACCAGTTAGGGTTTTATTACCCTTCCTCTGCCTTATAAAACATAAAGGAATCAATAGCTTAGGGTTAAGAGTGAACACACAAAAAAGAAAAACAATATAGAGAGTGTGACGGCTGCCTCAAACACATACGGCGATAGGTTGTTTGAGAGAGCGTGAAAAGAAACTCCCGTAGCTGTTGATAATTCTCTGACCATTGAGAGAAAACTTACAGACAAAAGGCCAGAGGAAGACAAAAGGCCAAGAAGGCAAGAAACGTAGATCTACTGTTACGTGAGAATAATTGCCGCAACGAGGTATCATAATACATAGTCTGCTATTATGGATGCCAAGGTACGCTTCGTTTATTGTCTAATTTTATCAATAATTATTGAAAAATCAGATCTAGGCTATATTTAGATTACTTCCAACATAAATGCATTTGTGAGAATAAGTTATTGATTAGAACTTCTCAACATGCCCTTATGCAGAAAATGCAAGACTTTGCAAAGTACAGTTATTGATCTAGAACTACTTCACAATTTCTTATGCAATATCAAAACTACTTTATGAAAGGAAAGCTCTTATGTTTAGAACATCTCAATAAAGTTTAGGATAAATATAAAAAGACTATGTGAGAGACAGCTATTGAAATCTGCATTGCTTCACGAAGCTTAATCAAGATTAGAAAACTGATTAGAAACCCAAGTAGTGAATATTACTGAAAAACTGGAAGAACATAGAACTTGGTATATTCACTGAGCAGAAGTCCAGAGTTCTAATGTTCAGAAAAGACAAAGCTTATTCCAGTTTAGAACACCAAAACCATTAACAACTTTTAGCATTTCTAAAATATAAATAGAAGTGCAAGTAAATAGTATCAATCAGAAACTTCAGAAAGTAAAAAGATCAACATAGTGATTTATAATGGTTCGATACTAACTCGCCTACATCCACTCCCCAAGACCCATTTTGAGATCCTCAACTATGTTATCTCTTTTCAAGGGTAAGAGACAAACCAACAGTACAAGGCAATAGATCAACTCCTAGATCTCCTAGATTACCTTTGTCGCCCTATGATTTTCCAAAAGGTTTAATTAACCTCGACCTTTCTGTTTCTTGGCAGAGAACAGACTCAAATCAAGACATTAGAATCTCTCTCACGAGAGATAAGGTTGCTTGATAACCTATTTCAAATAGCTTTTCACCTAAGTTATTAAACAAAAGTTTATCAAAATCGAAAACTTTGTTCTACTATAGATTACAGAATCTTAAATAGACAGACAGAAATGCAATACTAAGCATAAGCAAAACAGTTTTTAAGATTAAAAATCGTTTTAGCAAATCAGGAAACTCGTTTTTCAAACAGAGTTGTCTATAAAAATTCTTTTCTCTTTTAAAGATAAAACGAAAAGGATTAAGATTGAAAAGAAATAAATGGGGGTTGCCAGAATAAGTTTTGAGAGATAAAAATTATGACTCATGGCATGAACAACTCTTAAAGCAACTCTTTTCTCCCATTCTTTTTAAAGAGAAGCCGCTTTTATAAGAGAGGGATAAGAATCCCGTAATTTGTAGAAAGTAATTCTTTTTCAAATCCAGAATATTGACTTTCCATATTTAGAAGATACGGAGATCTTTAGTTACAAAAAATTCTTTTGATCAAATATTCTTTCTTTTTGGGTATAGCGAATAAGAGAACAATCTAACTTTCCTTTTAAAGAACAAAATTTTCGAAAATAAGATTTGAAAATCCTTCTTCGAAATATTTATTTTATAAAAACGATCGAGACAAAATTCTCAATGTCATTTAGGTAAGAGATTAAAAATCCGAATTTTGGATTTCTTTTAACAGATTTGTTTCCCAAAAATTTGAACACATAAAGATTTTATTGATTTATTCTATTAACCAAAATTGTTTGAGACAAAAGTCTCTTTGTAACTGAATAAATTTTGAACTTTTGAAAATAATTTTCGAAAACACTGAAATAAGGCTTTTTCCTAAAGATATTTATTACCAAAAATATTGAGACGAGATCTCCTCATCTTAGGTAAAAAATTAAGGAACGAAAAAGCTTTAATTTTTTTAAGAAAATATTTTCGAAAATCCTTTTGATAAAGAGAGGAAGAAATTAATTTTTGTGCTTAATTACAATGGATGTTCTTCTATCCACTAACATAAATCCTAAAAAATCTCAACCATATCAATAGTCTTCATGATCCTTGAAATTGTAGGACTTGCATTATTTATTTATTACTTTCCCTATATAATCTACATAAAATATTATTAGCACAAATAACATAATTTAAATTTATTTGTTTTGGTTTAATCATCAAAATCTCGAGATAAATATTTGACCCTTGAGCCAACAGCAGCAAGAGTCCGACCCACAACTCCTCCATCACCACCTCCTCCCACGACTCTTGCTCTCCACCATTCGAAATTAGCAAGCCCGAGCAACAAGAAAGGTGCACTAAACTCTCTCTCCATCATATTTTGCCAAATCGCTTCATTGATGAAAATGCTTTAGCAAAACATCATATTTTGCCAAATCGCTTCATTGATGAAAATGCTTTAGCAAAAATAGGACTTAGAGATGTTGTATTAGAAACTTTTAAGCGAATTGGGTGGGAGAAATTTATTGATATGAAGGATTTCGTGTATGCACCAATGAATTTAGAATTTTTAAGTTCTTATTCTACTGATATTTTGTATTGCCTGATGAATATCCAAGTAAGATTAAGTTCAGACTTTTTGGCAGAGATTATGAACTATCGGTGAATGAGGTTAGTAATATATTTGGTTTTCCCATTGAGAATGCCCTTAAGCAAATCCCCAAAGATTTTAATGATTGTGGAACATGGACAAGATTGACTGGGCAAATTGGATAAAATCCTAGATTATCGAAAGCCTCAAATTTTTGGCTAACACAATTTTTGGATGTAGTGAGAGTGATGGGTGTTAAGCCTAAATGTACTATACTTTATTTGAGCAATGACCAGGGAATACTTCTTAATGTTGGTTTTTGGTTATGCCAACGATGGTCTAGAATTGCAAGGGCAGAAAAGGGAGCTATAATGATGGGATGCTTTGTGGCCCGTATTACTTCTTATTTGAGAGCGTGGAACCTTGTCCGACTGATCTATGACATTGTGGGAGGTGGAAAGGGTACTAGACTTGACATAGATGTCATGGTGCATATGAGGTTGGTAGAGAAGGTAGGGGATGTGTTCCGTATTGTGGGATCCTAAGAAGCAAGACCTGATGTTAAGGAAACTGAATAGGCTGGTGATACTAATATGGAGGAGGATATTCCACATACATTTCCCGATTTTGGTACTTTTTCTAGTGCAGTTACATTTAGAGCTAGTCCTTCCTTTTAGGGAGCGTCCAAATTGTCCTACGAAGAGGTTCTCGCACGTATGATGTCTAGAATGGACATGTTTGATGCTCGCTTTCAAGGAACAGAGACCATGATTTTTGACCGGTTCTAATCCATAGAAATTATGCAAGGGAGCCTCGACTGTCGAATAGATACCATGCAAAGTCACTATCAGGGAATCGCTAGTCAACTCCAAACTGCGATACAGTTGCTGCAGCTGCATCCACCTCCACCTTTTAAGGAATGATTGTTTTTCATTATTTTTCGTTTTGTTTTTATTTTATTGGTTTGCCCTTCTTTAGTTCTTAATTTTTATTTAGACCGTGTTCTTGTTCGTATTGAGTATTTTGCATATAATGTGTTTTGTTTTTAGTGATTCTTTTTCATAGCTTTGAGAATTCCTGGCGTCGGGCTCTTATTGTATCTTTTCCTTCATTTTTATTGTATTTTTCAATACAATGGTGGCAACGGTTTCTCAGCTCTCATATTCTTTTGCCACATTCTTGATAATATGATAAGTTTAGGGAATTGATTTTACACACATCAGGAACAATATGCTAAATTAAGTTGGGGGAAGGAAAAATTTTAGTTAAAATTTTAGTGTTATTTGTTACATTAGCTTAATATGGTTGGAATAATTGTGAGCAAGCTTGAAAATTATCATAATTTAGTAACTTGTGATAAAGTTAGTTGTTTTTTTAGTCTAGTATGTTTAAGCTTTAATTTAAATTTTTAACTTAACATGCTTCTTTGACTTAACCATTTGTTTCTAAGATCATGAACACTAATTTTTGTGAATTTTATGGCATATAGGTATGTTTTTAATAAAAATTTATTTAACCTTGCCATTTCTAAAACAAATTAGAATTCCCTTTGAGGCAAAATTCTTAATGCTCACATTTAGAAAGAGATTATTTAGGCATTCTTTGTTGAACTCCATATTTAGCCTAAGCAACCTAATTTAAATTATGACCTTTGCAATCAATTTGAACCCTATATCCAAATTTTATTGTTACTCTTATTAAGCCTAGCCATTAAACCAATTTAAATTCTTACTCTAAGTGTAATAATGTATAATTGAAGGATTTGATTTTATTAAAACATAGCAATAAAAGGGATTGAAGGATTTGATTTTATTAAAACATAGCAATAAAAGGGAAGAAAACTTTTAATACTAGCAAGTGGAACAATTAAAAAACTCAAAGAGAAACACCCCATAAAAAAAGCAATCAATCAAGAATTCAAGTTTGGGGAATTGAAGCAAGGAAGAAATTATCAAAGTATTATGAAGAGACCTTGTCAAAGTGGCTCTAATTTTTAGCTAGTGAAAAACTTCAAGTTAATCTCCCTTTACAAATAAAAATTTATTTTGATGTAATGAAAATCTTGAGATTATGCATTATTTGTGCTCTTTGTCTATCTTTTATCCTTTCCCTTGTTTAGCTAAATTATACCCTAAAATCCATTATAACCTTAATAAAAGACCTTTTGATCTTTTTAATTGTGTGCATTTCGATTTTGGAGAAGGGATAACTAATTTTGCCTTGTGGGTCCCGTATATCTATGGCACAACCCAAGAGGGGGGTGAATTGGGTTTTC
The DNA here is from genome assembly GCF_014843425.1 of Jatropha curcas. Next base: position 24,696 of record NW_023590651.1, on the reverse strand, counting down.
TAAAGATAAAAATTTTGGCTATAAAAACAAAACTCAGAATTCTAAGTGCAACGGAAAAATTAATGAACTTGTGAAAATAAGTTATGGATTAGAACTTCCTCACAATGTTCTATTTAGGAAAAATAGAAAGACTACTATGCAAAAGTGCAGCTATTAGTTAGAATGCTTCACAATGTCTCTATTCAATATCAGAACTGCTTTATGATGGAAAAAGCTATCTGTAATCTAGAACTTCCTCATAAAGGTTTAGCAAATCAGGAAAAGACCTATGTGCGAGACAACGTTATCGAAATCAGAACTGCTTCACAAAGCTTTAATCAAGTTTAGACGAATGATTAGAACCAAATAGTGAAATATATTGAATGTAAAGAACTGTTTTAGAACTTGGGTAATATTTCCTTTCAGCAGAATTCCAGAGTTCTATGTTCAGAGAAGATAAGGCTTATTTTCAAAAAAGTTTTTTTTTTTTCCCCCCCCGAAAAAACATCAAACATTAACAACTTTAGCCATTTCTAGCAGTATAAATAAGAAGTGTGAGTAAAATAGTATCAAGCAAAAACTTCAGAAATTAACAAGAATCAAACACAGTGAATTTTTATAGTGGTTCGGCACTATCGCCTACATCCAACTCCTAAGACTCATCTTGAGATCCTTAACTATGTTTTTCAAGGGTAAGAGACAAACCAACAGTACAAGATAATAGATCAACACCTAGATCTACCCTTTATCCCACTAGATTTTCCAAAGGTTCTAGCTAACCTCAACCCTTTTTGTTTTTGGCAGAGTACAGAAACTCAATTCAAGACATTAGAATATCTCTCACGGAGAAGGTCGGTTGATAACCTCTTTCATAATAGCTTCTCACCTAAGCTATTACACAAATGTTTATCAAATAAAAGCCTGTCTACTAAAGATTATAGAATCTAAACAGACAGACAGAAATGCAAATATAAGCACAGGAAAAACAATTTTTCAGATTAGAAAATCATTTAGAAAACAGAACTGTTTTTCAAATAGAACTGCTTTTCAAAAAGAAGTTGTTATAAAAATATTCTTTTTCCCTTTTAAAGATAAAACGTAAAGTATAAAGATAAAAGAAATAAGGGTAGAGAAGTAAGTTTTTGAGAGATAAAAAGGATCTCGATCAATAGGTGAAATACTCTTAAAAACGAGAACTCTTTCATTCCACTTTTTTATTAAGATGAAAACGGTCTTTTTGATAGAGAGGTCTGTGACTCTGGCGTTTTTTAGAAAGTGAGAATCATCTTTTAAAATCAAGAATATTTGACTTTCCTTCCCTATATAAGAAGATACCGCAAATCCTTGTTACAGATACAATAATGAGCAATATTCTATCTTTTTGGTAAGAAAATAAAAATACAATTCTTTCTTTCCTTAAAAATAAAAGAATTTCGAAAGTAAAATTGCTTTGAAATCAAGATACTTTCCGAAAAGCATTTTTTCGTACTAAAACGAATTAAAATAAGATCTTCCTTTCATTTTAGGGTAAGAAGCATAAATCAAGATTCTTAGATATTCATTGAAAAGTTCTCTCTTTCGGAAAATGAAGTGCATAAGATGCCATTAGGATTTTATTCTTATTACCAAAATTGTAGAGGAACATGATTCTCTTTAAATTTAGGTAATTTCAATATTTACCGATCTTTTAAGAGATTTTCGAAAAAACAATTTTTAGAGAAAAGATTTATTTTGAGTAATCTATTTTTGAAAAATAATTTTGACTGAGAAAAAAATTAGTTTTTTGTGCTCGGTGAGTGATGAATTTTTCATACATATTATCCTGACATAGAATCTCAAAAGGTCCTCAGTACCCACTAGGATCTTCGGAAGTGTCTTCATTAATCTTTGGATTTTGCTAGGACTGCCTGTGGTTTTCTACCTTTCCATCATGGTATTATTGCATAAAAATATTATTAGCACAAATTAATATAATTTAAATTTATTTGTTTTTGTTTTTAATCATCAAAATTCCAAGATTAGGAATTTGACCCCTGTGAGCCAACAAAATATTATTAGCACAAATAATATAATTTAAATTTATTTGTTTTGTTTTAATCATCAAAATTCCAAGATTAGAATTTGACCCTTGAGCCAACATGCCTATGAGAATGCTGAATTTATATTGTTAAACATCTTGTTTAAAGGTTAATAATTTTTGTGAAAATCCATATTCTTTTTGTCATAACTTGAATAATTATTGGTGTTGAAAATTTTATTAACTTATGTTTAGATTAAGGAATGTGTTTTGTTGAGAATTGAATTTTTGCTAGAATATAATTAGCATAGGAAACATTTGATTTATTCTCATATTAATAATTTTTGATATTTTTGAAATTGTAAATATTTATCTCCAACCACATTAAGCTAACTTTGTTAGTTTGTTTAGCTTGTGTTTTTCTTTTATTAGCTTTGTTGCTTAAGGACAAGTAATGGTTTAAGTTCGGAGAATTTTGATAGACGTTATTTTTATATTATTTTTAATATAGTTTTTATTAGAAATTTTAGTATTTTTAATTACTTTAATTAGTTTTTAATTGAGTTTTATTTATATTTTTGTTTAAAGCTTCCTTGAATCACCTTTCACTTGATCTTGGGGAATTTTGCAGCATTTCCATAGAAAATCAGTCAAAAATATAGAAAAGAGTGTTCCTAGGTTCAGAAGCTAGCACGCCTTGGGCGTGTTATCTAGCACCCTTGTATTGTGTTGAATTCAACAGAGGTTCAGAAGCTGGCACGCCCGAGCCATGATAGAGAGCACGCCCGTGCTACAAGAGGCTGTCGATCTTTGAGTATGCTCACTCCAACACAGCCCGTGCTATAACTACCTTGAAGCCTTCAGGCCCTAGCACGACCAAGCCGTGCCAAAGAGCACACCCATGCCACAAGCAACTGTCGATCCATGAGCATGCTCACTCTAGCACAACCCATACTGCAACCACCTCAGGGACTCAGAGCCTAGCACATCCAGACCGTGTAGGACAGCACACCCGTGCTGAAAACCATTTTACTTTGGGCTGAGAACGTCAGTTCTAGCCCGTGCCGCTTGCATGAACCCACATGAGATGCTTTTTTGACGTGCCAATTAAGTTTAAATCCTATTTAGACGCTGGAAGAGTCCTAATTAGGAAGAAATATAAAGCCTAAACAGTTTTCTACCTCAAAAAGATTTATTACTCTATCGGAGATCCACTTTCCTAAAGGAACACGAAGATATTTTCTGAAAGTCTATCTAAAGAGAGAGAGACTAGCTAGGATTGAGAGTGCTGAAGATTAGTGTCAAGATTCCAGGAAGTTGTTCAAGCTTATCGTCAACTAGTTTTTATTCTAAACTCTCTTTTTTTGTTTATTATTTATTCTTTATAGGATTATTTACAAATTTAACTGAGTTTATTTAATTACTATGTCGAACTAAACATACTAGGGATTTGATGTAGCTTAATTTCTAAAATACTCAGGGGATTTGATGTAGCTTAATTTCGATTTCCAATTTATTAATATTAGCAATTTATAATATTAGATTTGTTTTTCTTTGTTCAAAGTATAATTTATTATTAAACTTAATGCTTCCAGGTAGAGTTTTTTCCCTGAATTGATTTATTTCATTAATCACTATCGGGAGAAGGGTTTCTTATATGAAAAAGGTAATAATTTACATGAATAATAACTTGATGCAGAAGCTATATGGTTTGACTCGTGAGGGTGTTCATAACTTAATGACCTTAGGTTATGAATTCATAAACAAACCATAAAACTTAATGATTTAATTCATGTTTGCTTGCACTATTGGAAGATAGGTAATTAGATTGGGTAATTAGATGGGTTAAAATAGCTAGCAATACATCGGGAGAGCTTTGTTAGTGATGTTAGGGTTGTTTTTCCCTACTTGAACAATTAAAAATTGATTAGTCAAAACTAATAAAATAAATTAGAATTAAGAATTAAGTGAAATCAAAAATCTCTAGTAGCTTCAAAATCCTTTGATTTCCTTTTCATCGAAATTATCTTGTTTGATTTCTTTTCTTCTTTACTTATTTAAATTTTTAAAATAATTCTTCCTTACTTGTCTGTAGAAAAAATAGTAATGTTTACAAACACACAATTTTTGGTACTTGGTATACAATCCTTGTGTGAACGATACTCTAACTTCATTCCTTTATTACTTTAGGGTTGTTTTCCCTACTTGAACAATTAAAATTGATTATCAAACTAATAAAATAAATTGAATAGAATTAAGTGAAATCAAAATCTCTAGTAGCTTCAAATCCTTGATTCCTTTTCATCGAATTATCTTGTTTGATTTCTTTTCTTTTACTTATTTAAATTTTTAAAATAATTCTTCTTATTGTTGTAGAAAAAAATAGTAAGTTAACACAATTTTGGTACTTGGTATACAATCCTTGTGGAACGATACTCTACTCATTCTTTATTACTTGTCGCGATTTTGTGCACTTGCGAAAAAGCCTAGCATTTACCTTGATACCCATTATTTCAATTTTTATCTAGTCCTAAAAATCATGGTATTTAATTAACCAAGAATCATCAAAGAATGACAACCATCTTTTTAAATCATAACTAGGTCATACCAAGTCATACTCCTTTCAATTTTCATAGTTGGCTTTTTTATTTATATTAACATATCAACCTAACCATATTCATTTTTACCTATCTAATTCATACACATAAAACATATGCATTAATTAATCATTATTTGAGCAACTTATCTCCACATGCTCTTTGCCACACATAAATTCATTTACCACCAAAAACACTGCATCCAATCCAGGCAGAAAGATGTGGATAATATTCTTTTCCTTGAGTTGTTAATGAATGCATAACATTAATTAAATATGGAGAGCATGTCAAATTAGCGTATTAGGCTAAGCTACTTAATCCAAATACAATTCTACAATTCTCAGACTATTTAGGGCTAGCTAAGAAACTATCATTTCTAAAATTTTAAGTAATCACACAAATCTTGTTGGATTGAAAGGTGAACACCTGCCTTCAGATTTCACTCATACAAGATTAGAAAATTTTGCTTTGATCTGAATTAGTCCGAACATGTTTATCAACTGTTATTTCTAAAAATTTATGTAATCACACAAATCTTGTTGGATTGGAAGGTGACCACTTGCCTTCAAATTTCCCTCATACAAGATAAAAAAATTTGGGCTTTGATCTGAATTAGCCCAAGCGTGTTCACCAATTGTTTGTAGTTCAAAATCTGCAGGGATAGAGTATTTGATCCTAAACTTTTCTAAATCTTTGTCATCTAAAATTGACTTCAACTCGGATATTCTCTTTTTTTAGGAGAAGTGCCTTTGTGCTTCTCTTTATGGTTTTGGCAGGAGGACTCATATATATCTGAACATAAGAAAGACAAGGATGGATATTTCTGTTTCTAATAAGAATTCTAGAAGCCCTAACTCTTTCTAAAGAAACTACAATAATGGACCTACAAAGACTAAAAGAAAAACCTCCAATTCTAGTTCTTTACAGCTAGAAGAGATACAGCTAGAATCGACATCGACTAATCCTTTACTCTTCCTAAAATAAGCAAAACTCATTTTTGAAGGGAAATAAGAGAATGAAACAAAAAGGGAAAAAGAGAGAAAGATGTTATCTTAGAAACAAAGAAGATTATAGAAGAAAAAAATGCCAAAGAAATGAAGCAACTGCAGTTATACAAACAAATTGAGAAGGCAACTAAAGGGACATCAGTTTTGAAGTTAATGGTTTGGCACTTCAAAGGTCACATCCATTTAAAATTTCACATTAGACTAGATGATCCTGCTTAAAAGAAAGACTAAAACTTATCAACTTCTGCAAATTGCCTTTAGAATTAGGGCACAAATATGCACTTGAAGATGAGCTTCGACAGTTGGTCCTTTAATGAAAAACGAACATAAATATTTGATATATTCAAAAACTTTTGATAGATTAATTAAATGAACCAAAGGCATGTCTGTAATTTTATCAATGTAATTATACCAAATGTTACATAATCATTTCAAATATGTAAAGCTCGGTCAAAAATTTATATTTATTTTACATTTAATCATCTGAGATAATTGCGTGGTCATTAATGCCTTGTCCCTTGCTCGGAACAAGGCAACACATATGTTATTCCTTTATAAATCCATGTATGAAGTTCACTGGAATAGACAGAAAAATATATCATCGCAACTATCTATCTTATTTGATTATCTTTACTTTATCATTTTCACTTCTATGAGACATAATTTATAAATAGATAGATGGATATAGATTATAGTTACATATATATATAAATATGTCACTAAACAAATGGATTTCTAATACGGGCGTTCTAGCAAGTTTGTGCTATTTATGAGTACCCCTGCACATTTGACAAAGCTAAGGGCGTCCAAAATCCAGTTTTCGGAATTAGGACCGTTGATTCCAAACCGGTGGGAACTAGAACCGGAATCAGTCCGAAACGGTTTGGTTTCGGTTTCACCAGTTTTGAAACCGTGAACCGACGGTTCACAAAACCAGTTAAAACCGATGGTTCTAGTTCTGGTTAGAACCGTCCGGAACCGGTCGAAATCGCCTCGAACTGGTCGGAAGCTGGCCGGAACTATTGATTTTAGAACCGTTAAGAAACCAGAACCGGAACTGGAACCATTCGATTTCAAACCATAACCAGAACCATTAATTTTTGGTTCAATTTCGAATCTAAAAGATTTGAAACCGCATCCGACGATTTCGAAACCTTGGCCACGTCTGGACGGAACTAGGGGTCTACGGTGGCTCCCTCCCCTAGCAAAAATCTTTTTAAAGAATCAGCCGTAAAATATTGAACTTTTTTTTTTTTATTTTATCATTTAAAATAGTAAATTTTTTCAAAAAAATTACAGGCTTCCTCACTCCCCTTGAACAAACCGAAAACGTTTTTCTATCCGTTATCTCAAATTTTTTGTCATCGTAGAAATGGCAGCGGCAGAGGCTGTATTCCCTCTATTCCTGACCCATGCTTCTTCCTCTAAATTCTTCTCATCATCCAAACCATCAACGGCACTGCTGTCCATAAATTTCCATAATCCGTGTTTTACTCCTCTCGTTTGTCGAAATTTCCCACTATTTCCTCTCACCAACAGCCACCTAACAACTAGAAAGCTTTCCTTTAAAAGATGCTCCACTACACAAGAACTAACAGCGGAGACCGAACTACAGCAAACCCAGGAGGAAACAGTCCAAAAGAGAAAACTATATGTAGTTAATTTGCCCTGGTCTCTTTCAGTTGCTGATATCAAAATCCTCTTTGGCCAATGTGGGACTGTGACAGATGTTGAGGTTCTTTCAATCGACAATTTCTTTCTTTAGTCATTGTATTTAATGTGCTGATGATGTGGGTTTCGGTTCTTTTGTTGTTTAATCCAGGTTATAAAGCAAAAAAATGGGAGAAGCAGGGGATTTGCATTTGTGACTATGGCTTCTGGGGAGGAAGCTCAGGCTGTTGTTGATAAATTTGACTCTCATGTAAGCATTTTTTTTTTCCATCTTTTCCCTTTTTATTCTATTACTTTTATGTTTGATATAATATTGGAAGTAGAAAATTGTTATTTTATCGAGAAAAAGGTGGCTTTTGTTTGATTTATCTAGTATATTGGAATTTTCTGTAATTCATTTTTGGCATATAACTTGTCAAGGTCAAGTCAAGTAATGTTAAAGTTTTGCTTCAGTTCTTTTTGCTAGTTTGTAAAAGAGAAAGGAAAAAGAAGGAAAGAAAGAAAACGAAAGAAAAGCAAACCTCTCTTTGTACATTCTCTTCATTCGTTTTGTTAAGCTTTATTTACCTGAATTCTAAACACTTGACGGTCATTCTTTGGCTTTCACAGTGTGTATGTGATACTTAAATAGTGTTTCTTCTTCTTCTTTTTTTTTTTTTTCTTTTCTTTCTGTTAGTTGTATTATTAACTATTGTTTTTCTTGATTACGATTAAGAGGATGTAAAATATTGGGTGAAGTTGCAAATTGAAGTTTCCTTCTAGATTTTGTTTTATACACCTAGTTTGGTATAGTTCATTTGAAGTTTAGTTATAAATGATAGAATTTGATTTTGTGAGATTCAGTTCTACAAAATTGATTTCATAGAAGTAAACTGAACAATTTCTTTCATAATAAACATATTCACATGAATTCCCAATGAGTTCCATAAGAATTTTAGAGAACGAATTCATACAAAACAAGGCGTTAGGGAAGCAAGATTATCATTTTTCCCTCTCTCATTTGGTTTAGCTACATCTGAAGTTGAATTCAAGACCAACTCATATCTCGTTTGGTTTAAAGAAAAATAAGAGAAAATAGCAGGGATTAGAAACTGATAGAAAGAGGGAGGAGAGTGCCAAAACCACATATTCTTTATAAAATCAAATTATTCTTTTGTTTGACAATCTCATATCACTTGGCAGGTGAAAATCCTTACTTACGTCAGATAACAGTTGACACTTATAACAGACTTTAACAGACGCTAACAGCCTTAAACAGCTTTTCCCATCTAAATCTTTTCAATTTGAATCCAAGACCAACTTTTATCTAGTTTGTTGGATGAAAAATGAAATAAAATTGCATGGTAGGTAGAAACTGATAGAAAAAGACAGAGGAGAGTGCCAAAACTAATTATTATCCATCATCAAATTATTATTCATTGACAATCTCAATATTACTTGGAAGGTAAACGTCCTTGATTACATCATATAACTGTTGAGACTTATAACAGACAGTAACAGACACTAATAACCTTAAACAACTTTTCCCGCCTAAATCTTTTGATACATGGGCTTCCAAATGCGCTTGATTCTTTTATGTTTCATCCTCACTTCGCAAAATGATAGTCCTAAGATTGCTATGAGTTCGATTGCCATTTTCCCATATTGTATTGAATGGATGCTACTGCCAATGTGTTTTCATTTTATGATTTTCTGCTGCAGGAAATATCAGGGAGAATTATTAGGGTGGAATATGCAAAGAGGTTCAAGAAACCTTCTCCTCCACCCCCACCAGGTGCCCCTCCCAAGGAGACACGACACAAGCTTTACGTGAGTAACATTGGTTGGAAAGTTAGAGCAAATAACCTAAGAGAATTCTTCTCAGCTAATAATTTCACCCCAGTTTCAAGTAGAGTCGTCTTTGATAGCCCTACAGGGCGATCTTCTGGCTATGGGTTTGTATCATTCGTGACAAGGGAGGAAGCTGAGGCTGCCATTTCTGCTTTAGATGGAAAGGTAAAAAAGAAAACATAGTCAAACATGCATTTCACTTGACGAGTGCTATTCATTTTGTATGGGCTTGAGAAGTTGGTTAATTGCTTTTGTTGACTGAATAAATTATAATATGTTACGGTCCCTTCATATGGGTCTGGTTATGAGTCTATGGGATAAGTGTTCAGGGTGAGTTTTTGGGTTGGGTGAGATCTTTCTTCCTTCCACCTATGTTGACAAACTTTAGAGAGAATCTGCAATCTCTTGGAGCTCGTTAAGAAGGAACTCTAGAATCTCTGAGTTTGGCCTTTGTTTAAAATTCTGCTTACATTTTTCCTTGATATCACAGCATTTTAAACAAATAAATGCAAAGCTAAATACTACCCACCACCCATAAATAACTACCAATTACAATAGATAACTTGCTTAACAACCGCATTAATACCTACTAACAAAGAAACTGATAGTAACATGATAAAAACTGAATAACTAAATAAAACTGCCTTAAATATAGCAGTAAAAACTACCCTAAGTACAGCAGCTCCATAACATTATACTCCTCGAGAAGGCATTTTTCCTTGAGTGCAAATGATGGATGATATGCAATCTTCAACTTGAAAAATGCGAAGCAAACAAAATCTTATCACCCTCTATTATTGCTGCATGTAAGAAGCTGTTTATTGTGCTTATATATTTAATTAAAAATCCTAATCAATGACTTTTCTAATGTTTCCTCTATGTCAGTCTCGAGTTGCTTTTAATCCCTTCCTATCTGGAGGCTGCCAAATACAAGCAAGACCCTCTAGTTGTGCTAATAATAATTGTTGTTTGATTATTTCTTTCTTTTGTTCTACTTTGTCTTCTAGAATCATAAATATTAAGACTTGAAATGGTTGTTGGAAAACTATTGGCTTTGCAACAATTCTAGGCTGTTCAACTTTACCAACTTTCGTAAATTATTAGTCCTTATAGGTGGCTTCAGAAAATCCAGTTTTCTGAATTTTGAAACAATGGTACTGCCCCTAGGAAATGCTGAACCGGCTGAACCTGCTAGAAATTTTTCTTTCGGTGGTTGACTATGGCTGCTCCCTTCCATTGTTGATGTTTGTTTTGAATTAGTTTTTCATGTCGGACTTTGTTGACATCTTGTTCATCTAGGAATAATGTCAGAATTGCTGTTGAATAGAATCGCCCATAAATTTTGGCTCTGATACCAAAAATTATGGTCATTTGATGTGGATTTGGTTATGGATCTATGGATAAGGGTTTAGGGTGAGTTTTTAAGGGTTGGGTGAGATCTTTTCTTCCTTTCACCTATGTTGACAAACTTAGAGAGAATCTGCATTTTCTTAGAGTTAAAAAAGAAGAATCTTTGAATCTTAGGAACTCAAAACCTTTGTTTAAAATTCTGCTTACATTTTTTCCTAATATCACAGCATTTTAAACAACTAAACAAAGCTAAAACTACCCGCTACTCACTACAATAACTATCCACTGATAACTACCTATTACTATAAATAACTTGCTTAACCACCCATCCCTTCCATTGTTGATGTTTGTTTTGAATTAGTTTTTCATGTCGGACTTTGTTGACATCTTGTTCATCTAGGAATAATGTCAGAATTGCTGTTGAATAGAATCGCCCATAAATTTTGGCTCTGATACCAAAAATTATGGTCATTTGATGTGGATTTGGTTATGGATCTATGGATAAGGGTTTAGGGTGAGTTTTTAAGGGTTGGGTGAGATCTTTTCTTCCTTTCACCTATGTTGACAAACTTAGAGAGAATCTGCATTTTCTTAGAGTTAAAAAAGAAGAATCTTTGAATCTTAGGAACTCAAAACCTTTGTTTAAAATTCTGCTTACATTTTTTCCTAATATCACAGCATTTTAAACAACTAAACAAAGCTAAAACTACCCGCTACTCACTACAATAACTATCCACTGATAACTACCTATTACTATAAATAACTTGCTTAACCACCCACCTATTAACAAAGAAACTCATAATGACATGGTAAAAACTGAATAACTAAGTAAAACTACCTTAATACAGCAGTAAAATTACCCTAAGTACAATAGCTGCATAATATAATATTTCCCATAGTTGATATCGTAGTTTAGGATTAGAATAAAGGTTGATTTGACCCTTGAACTTGTTTAGCGGGATTAAAAAGATTGGAGGAAAACGATATATGAAGTATATTGTATCACTGTATAATTTTTAAAAATAATTGTTAAATATGGAATAGAGGAAAACGATATATGAAGTATAGTGTATCACTTTTTACCTTGACTAATGATTTTGAGTTCATAAATATGTATTAATTTGAATATTTCAAAATGGACCTTTATTACTGAGTCATTGCATATGAAACTTATACATTTCTCATGTTGAACAGATTAAAGTTATACTCCATGTGCTTGATCTGCATATTTTTGGCGCAAAACAAGAAAATCTTGTTAAATTGAATCAATTCATTAATTTATAAAAATTTTAAAACATGTTCAAGAGGCTAAATTGGCAAGTCGAATCTGACATTTTTAATCATTTTAAACAAGTTCAAGGTCTAAATTGGCTTAAAAGGCCAAATATGACATTTTTTATCCCGCTAAACAAGTTTAAGGTCCAACTTGGCCTTTATTTCTTTAGGATTTCATTAACTTGAGCTTTGTGGTTAAACATTTCAGTTTATATCTTATTTTAGCCTTGATACGGTCATTGTCGAGCAATGAAGTTGGGCATCAGCAATCTGTTTTTGTGCTGTCAATTTTAGCAAAAGTTAGGACTAAGCTATAATTTTGTTGTGGCCTCCATAGGTGATTTCCAATCAGTTCACATACCACTGCCTCATCTATGTTCTGATTTCTGGAAGTTTTTTTTTTCTTGTTATTTCTTTCATCAAGTCTTTGTTTCTTTTTTCTTGTTTAAGTGAGAAGGCAGGCATAAAAGCGAACCCCTTTTTTGTATAAATGAATTTGAATTACAAAGTTCATTTTATGAAGGCATCTTCATAGTGATTATGTTCCAACATTTACACGGATCATGTATTCTCTAGTTTTAGTCTTCTCATCTTAGGTGCATTTTTCTAGCTAAGCATATTTTCATACATCTTGCAGGAATTAATGGGTCGACCACTTCGCTTAAAATTTAGTGAAAATAAGCCTGATGAATCTGGAAGCGAGAAGCAAGATGAAGAAAATTTGGAGGCCCAACCAGAAGAATAACAAATCTACTGATTTACTGGCAGAATTACAGTATATATAGCAGCAGCAGAAATTTTAATCTCATCAAGACATGCAAGGTGTTCTCTTTTGTCTGCTTAATTTTTCCTTCTCTTCTTCAATAAGTTACAAATTTGCCTAGTTGTTTGTATAAAATACCTATATACATTATTGTGTTAAACGTGGACATCTGTGTAGAACCTTTTTCTTTTTGTAAATTGTAATTATTTTAAATGAAGCTGTTTCCACCATCATAGTGTATAATTTTGCATATATTGAGAAAATGATGAAATTTGATGATAGTGGGAGAAGTTTAAGAGAATAGTCTCAAATTCTTGTTTATTTTGAGTTTCAAAGACTTTTCTTTGTCCTTCTAACTTGATGAACAAGTATATATATTTTAACTTGGATTCAGTCTTGTTTATTTTAAATTGATGAACAAGTATATAGGGTTATAAAAGTTTTAATAAAATATATATTTTAACTTGGATTTAATTTTTACTATCATAAGATTTACACTTCATATGAGATGAAGTTTTAAATTGTTTTTCCTAATGCAGTTGGATGAAAAAAAAAAAAATCTTCATATTACAAAATAAAATTTTATAATCTCTAAGTAGGATATATGGTGAATTAAATATTATACATATAGCATACTACTAAGAAGTGGTACTTGCAATTTCTTGAGATTTTACAAGTCTTTCGTTATCTAACATTAAGATCAAATCAAGCATGATGTCAATAGTAGTGGAAGAAATGTTTAATTTTCTACAGTTTGAAATTAAAAATAAATTAATTACTTTTAAAATTCTTTTGACATGTAATTAATATTTTGGAGAAATATTTATTGTTTTGCATGCGGTTCTTGAAATTAAATCTTATAAGTTTTTGAAATATTTTTCTTTATAAGAATATTTTGATAGACAATGTTATGTTTTGATTTCTTGTCACGATAAAGATTTTGAATTAAGTATGCTTATAATCAACATTATATTGAGTATAAATTATATATGTTACAAATTATAATACGTTATAAGTATTTATGTAACCCTTTTATAGTACTTCTATTACAAAAGGTAATAATTTGGAATTGCATAATAGTTATTATGAAATGATATGTTTTTTGAAACATGTTAAAGTCTCTATTACTACTTAATGGATATGGAATGAAAAATAATTTTGGATATATGTTCATAATAACAATAGAAGTCATTTCACAAAAGAGTTATTGAATGGAATTTACTTATATTATTTTACCATGTATTTTATATTTTAAGAGAATTATAGTTTTTTTTTTTTTCATAAATGGATTTTATAAGCGCATTTAAGTTAATGAAATCTTGAAATACATTATGATAGAAATCTATTTTAGTTCTTGAATACATTTACAATAGATATCTCAATTTTCATAAATGAATAAGAATATGAAACAAATATTAAAGTATATTTATAGATTCCGTAAACCAAGATGTTAACTATTCAAAGTTAATATATTTGAATTTTAGTATTCTTGGTTAGTGGGAGTTTTGGTTGTAACTAATATTACTTTGACTCCTTTTTTATATGCTTGAACCCATTTTGTTGATAATTTTTTTTGGACTATGAAATACTGTTTTGATGATCATTATTTTGTTTTTAGAATATGCATGATACACGTTGATTGATTTTATAAATAACTAATAAACATAATATGAACTAAATAAAATCTTAAGTTGTTCTTAAGTGTAAATGGTTTGTTACTATAAAGACTTCTGATTGAAGCATTATAGTTTGCAAGTTACTAACATTCTGCAGATTGAATTGAAGGTTGAACTTGTATTTAATCATGACTGTTATTATTGAAGGAGCTTCTTAGTAAAGCATTAGTGAGCAAATCAAGTCTTAAGTTTTACTTAAACATGACTGTTTGTCATTAAAAGGTTATAATGTTAAGACATGATTTTATATATAACAACTTTCAATTAAAATTTACCTCTATTTAAATAATATTCATATTATAAAGCGTATAACATTAATATTCATATTTTTCTTAAACTAATTTTAATATGATAGGACAACATTGAAAGTCAAGTATATTTAATAAAATAATTAAAGACGACAAAAAGTTTATTAATTATAAGATTAGACTTCAATTTTTTTAAAAATGATAAGGTTAGACTTTAATTAGCACTGATTTCTTTTAAAAAATTAAATAATATGATCTTATGTTATTAGATGTTGATTTGAGTTCATGAAAATCAAATAAAAGAAACAAAACTTTAAAACAAATAATAAAAAAAAGAATTCAAATATACATCAATTTCTACATGAATAAATTTTGATCGGTCAAAAAAAGATCGTTTTGATTTTGGATTTGATACCGGTTTAGATTAATAGTATTGAGATCCGCAAAGTCCGATTGATTTAAAGCTTTGAGAACACATTATATTCATTTTTTGATTTTTTTTTCTAAGAGTATTTTGCTTTGATTAATTTATGTTGAGATACAGAGATATATAAATACTCAAAATCCTACAGTAAATGCAGTTGTTTTGTTTATAGAAGAAAATCATCCAACCTATTCTGTAGAAATTGAAAATAATCTAATATTATGTGATATGGTGATAACAATTATTTATGCAAAAAGAAAAAAAAAATTAAAGTGTTGTCTTTATAAACATAAAAATTGAAAAAGATAAATATATATGAATAAATAAAATTCAAAATTTTAAAAGTGATATATATATAGTGATATGGTGATAACAACTTATTTATGCAAAAAAGAATAAAGAAAAAATTAAAGTGTTGTCTATTATAAAACATATATAATTGAAAGATAAATATATATGGAATAAAATAAATCAAAAATTTTAAAAAGTGCATATATAATATATATATATAGTATTATATAGTATATATATGTATATTGCAATTTTAAGTTTATTTTAAATTAAGAGTAATTTTTTAAACAATTAATGATTAAAATTAAATATATTTTTTAAACAATTAATATTGTAAATAATCAACGATCCAAAATTCAATTAGAATAATATATTAGAATAATAATATTATAATATTATAATAATATTTTTTAATCAATTAATAAAAAATATTACAAAACTGTAATTTATCATTTATTAAAAACTAAAGTTATTTAATAAACTCAAACTATTATTAGTTAACCAATGATTAACTGATAATAGTTTGAGTTTAGGATTTCTAAACTATCATCAATTAACCAATATCCTAATAAGGATATTTTAGGATTTCTGAACTTTCAATAAGGTTATTATCGGTAATCGTATTATTTCCTCCTATTCTCACATTTATACATAACAATAGTGTTTTTTATAACGTGCGTTGCACGTTGACTATGCTTGTTATATACTCATTTTTATATTTCTTTAATTCTTTTATCTATATAATATTAAAGCATAAGTTTTTTTTAGCTTAAAATAAATACAAGTAGTTAATTTATATTACACTTTGCCATACAAACTACTTGTAAGATGACTTTTTATGTATTTAATTTAGTCTCAAATTAAATTAGTAATGGTAATCATTTTGGATACAATAGCAATATTACTTACCCAATATATTACAGAAAGGAATATATGCATATACACACAAATTCTTGAAACCTCAAAAAGTGAATTAGTAATAGTAATCATTTTGGATACAGTAGCAGTATTACTTATCCAGTGTATTATAGAAAGGAATATATGCATATACACATAAATTCTTGAAACCTAAAAAAGTGACTCAAAACAAAAATATATAGTTCTATTTTTTTTTCCAGTTTTCTAAACATTGTTTTTTTTTCAAGTCAAATAGATTTAGGATATAAGAGAAAAAAGTATCGAGAAAATTAAAAATGTTTAATCATTAAGAGGTCATTTATTTATTACGAGGGACATATAAATCTTTTACTAAATTAAAATGATAATAATTAAAAATTAATCATTAACGAAAAAGAAAATAAAAAATAAAAAATTATTATTAAGAATGAAACATTTTTTCAGAACTCACCTAACAAAGAAAAAGTTTCAATATATATGGAAATATAAACATGTAAATAAAATATTATATGTATTTTTAAAATTAAAATTTTAAATTGTTCGCCAATCACATGCACACATATATTCATTTTATTTAAATAAAATTTGAAAAGTAAAAATTTTAAAATTTTAAAAGGTTTAATTATGTGTATTCTATTTGAATATTTATTTTTTAAAAAATATACCCAACCAACTCATACATACATAAAGAAAAAATATTAATAAAAAAATAATATATTTCTTTTCTTTTTTTTTTATCTCACTTAGATATATTCTATTTGAAATTTTATTTTTTTAATAATATATTTCTTTTCTTTTTTTTTTATCTCACTTAGATATATTCTATTTGAAATTTTATTTTTTTAAAAAATGTATCCAATCAAATCATATAAATATAAAGAAAAAAGAATATTAATGGAAAATATTTTTCTTTTTTTATTTCTCTCCGAAATAAAATATTTTAAATTATAATTAAAATAGAATCAAATATTTAAAATAAAAAAAATAAAAGTTTCAAATATTTTTGAAATGCTTGATTATCTGTATATGTTAATTTAAGAAAAATAATTGTTATAAATATGTCTAATCAGCTTATAAAAGGTAATATTGGCTCAAGAGTAAATTTTATCTTGAGATTTTGATAATTATACAAAATAAATAAATTTAATATTCTCGTATGTGCTAATATTATTTTATGTAGATTTTTTAAATATGGAAATTATTGAAGAAATGAAGTTTCCAAGACTTTTATTCTGAAGACCATAAAGTATATGCATGAGAAGATATTTTCATATTGGTTATATTATTAACATAGTCTGAAAATTATTGTAGGATAGAGAGTTAAATAATTTTATTAAGCACAAATCTATTTTATTCCTCTCAAAAATTGTTTGAAATGTTTTTGAATAAATTTATTAAGAGGATTTATACCAAAATCATGTTACCTACTTCAATATAGCCAAAATCTTTACTCTTCACGTTTTCCCATCTAAAATATCTTTGGAGTAAATATTCTTGGTGGCTATTAAATGAAATTCTGCAAAAAGTTATTTCTAATCTAAAAAGCAGTTTCTGATTTATCACAGCTGTTTGTTTCTAATACAGCTGGCTGTTTCTGCTGTAAAAGTTACTCTGTTTTCTAAACTAAAACCTTTTACCTCCAAACCTTGTGTGTGTGAGTATTAAAAGTGGTCTGACAGCCCTGTACATGCCATAAAAAGGGTAGACAAAAATACATATTAAAATGAGTAGCTACCCTGAAGACTGAGTCTTCTACAGATGAACTGCAGCAGTTTGTAAGCCGAACTTCTCTATGGCTCCAATTCTCAAAACCTACGAGTCTAAACAGTTAACTCGCTAGCAAATAAGACTCAGTGGATAATCCAAAGATAAAGAAATTTAACTTAAACACTACATTGTATAGAAAGAACCATATAAACACATAATGGCACATAATAAGCACACGCATCATTGATACTTCTCATTTGATACCTGATTATCTTTTGTACTGTTAAATACTGTATAATTCATGAAATGTTATGTCAAATATCTGTTATGGCTCCATAAGGTATAGTGAAACCGATATATGATTAGTAAATATATTGATGAACTGTTGATGGATACTGTATGCTGGGCTGCTATGGGTGTGTGCGGCCATATAATCATATGCCACTCATGCTCCTGTAGCGGTGGTGGATTTGGTGTGTGAGTGACATCAAACTGTGTGATGTTGAGTGGTGCACGAGTGTGCGTGGTCTATGTCGCGTGATGTCGCGACATAGCCGTGAGTGGTGTGTGGTGGTTCTACAGTGGTTTCATGGGTGGTGCTAACCTCAATGGGAGCAATAGTTGTTGATATGCAAATAATAATTAACACAACATCATATGTTCATTAGTATACATTACATGTATGTATAATTTGATTTCAATTCTATTTGCATGCTTGCCATGTTGTTTATTATACATTGTTCTAATTGTATGTATCTTGGTTGAAAATGATTGGATGCATATAATAGTATGTCTATATGGAAATACTATTCTATTGAAATATGATATGCCTATAAAAATGCTATTATGTAACACAATCTTAGCTGAGGCGCGCCCTTCTAATTTGAGGTTCTGCGAGCTTGCGTAAGGTCTATTTAAATGATGAAGGACATGAGTTATCGGGCACAAAGTCGCTTGGGGGTAGCGCGTGAACTAGGGTGTGCGAGTCGTGTGTGTGTGTGTGGGGTGTGTGTGTGAGCGCGAGAAAGTGCCAAAGGAGAGACAGTGAGTCCTAGGCCAAATTCGGCGAGCGCGCGTGTTGGTTTGATGTGTTGAGGGAGTGTCTTGTGTCTGATCGCACAGGCAGTGTGGGGTGGTGGGTGTGCGCAGGGCCAAGTACGCTGAGCGCGTTACTGCAAAGTCTGCAGAATCCGCCGAGCGCCTGGAGAAGGGTCCAAATGAAAGTCAGAGAGTTTGCGCGAGCACAAGTCGTGATGCGACGTACTTGAAACGCCCCTGAGCCGAGATGTGCCAAATGAAGATTTAGAGAGTTTCAGTGAAGTCCGCGACGCGCGCATGTGAAATTGCCTCACCAGACCGCCGCCCTGAGCAAAGGCAAACGCGAGCTCGCATGCACATTCAGCCCGCCCTGCAGCGGCTTCAGCGTTGTCCAGGGCCTGGCCACAGGTCTGTACTTTTTGGTCATATCTCTCAAATATACAACTCCATTTGGATGATTTAAAAAAACCCATGTAAAGCATACACATAGCCAGGAACAATAACTCTTCTATTGAACCCCTTAGCCTGAATTCCATTCAATAAATGGGAGTCAATAATCAAGATGAAGTTACATAGTAAAATTTTCCAGGCGAACGTGTTTCAACATAAACGCAAATATTCACTTCATTTATTTCAATAACTCCCTTGTTCTCTCCCTGTTTTCTCACCAATTACCAGTCCTGACCCCACTCAAACATGAAGCATCATATTAGTCTCACTAGCAAACACACCACACCCAAGTTCTCATGGCAAGAAGAATGGAGAAATAACAAAAAGATAATTCAACCTTTACTCCAAAAGCTTGAGTCCTCTGTTAACTCTTTTTTCTTACTACTACTTTGAACTCCCTTTCACCCTATAAATACAGAATTTTCTATTAAATCTGTAAAAACAATAGCAACCAAATGATTCAATATGAACTTCGAAGAAAGTATACTTGGATAGAAGCTGAAAAATTGAAGTTAAGGCCTCTTAACCTACCATAAAATTGAAATGGAAGGTGGACAAGAGGAAAGCCAAGAAGATGAAGAAAGATGGCAAGACTAAAGATGAAAAATGGGAAGTGAAATGGCCCTTTGGTGATGCACGGGAGCGCTCTAAGATCCATGCACTTTTGTGTGATAAAAGTTCTAAATGGTACCTCAATTGGTAAACAGGCTTACAAACTTAATACCAACTTGATCTTTTAATGCAAATAATGCCTCGACCATATGCTTTGATCTTTTTCTCCTCACTCAAGTAACTTCCACTTATAACCATTCGTACCAACCGGGTTTGGTTACACTCGAACTCAATTCGGACTCCAGGGTGGCTAAGGATCGGACTCGGGTAGGATGTTCCACAATTCTCCCCTCCTAAATAAAAACTTCGCCCCGAAGTTTTACCCGTTGTGAACAACTGCGGATCTTACTCGTTGTCGCTATGGTGTTCTTCAGATTCCCAAAGCCCTTGCTTCTATCCTGGGTTCATTCGATTCCTTCCAACCAAAGAACTTTTACCAATGCCTATCTTTTATGTTCCGTAATCTTTAATTTCTCTGGCTAAGATCTGCAACTGTTTCTTCTTTCATAGCGTGGAGATCCGGCACCCTCCCTGAACTTTTTTCAATCCTCTTTGCCCTACTGGATAGACACATGTGAGGGCGGATCTGGATAATCTCCTTAACAGTCGGATACGTGAAAGACATTATGAATTCGATCTAAGGTTGAACGTAACGCTAGGGCGATAGGCTAGAGGTCCTACACGTCAACAATCTCGTATGGACCAATAAAACTTAGGTAAGCTTACCCTTCGTCCAAACCTTAGGATCTTTTTCCCATGGTGAACTTTAGAAAAACCTTATCACCTATCCGACCGATCTCAATATCCTTTCTCTTCCTACATCAGCATAAGACTTTCTGATCGATCAACTGGCTTTTTCAGTGTGGTGTTGTTGGTGGTGTTGTGTGGCTGTGGGTGGTGAGTGTGTGGCGATGCCACTTGGTCCGTCCGTTTCTCCAGTACGCAATATCTGACCCAAAATCTTCTTTCTGATGGTCCAGTTCTGTCCCAACACTATGTCTATATGTGTGTCTTGGTGGGGGCCTACATGGCGGTGTGCGGTACGCGGATACAATGCTTCCCACTACTGGTGCGCGCTGGGGGATGCTTGGCCTTTGCGTAGCTGTTGTTAGTTAGGCAAAACTCCGGGCACTGAGCTGGACGGGTAGCGACACCTCGTGTCCCAAACTTGCCTCAAAGATGCGTATAACACCATGATCTCATCTAGTATTCCAGCGATGCTGACATTACTCCCTCGTCATTGGCCATCTGTCTTCCGAGGATGAACCTGCAGTTTGTGAATGCCAATTTCGTTTCCTAATGCTTCCCTTGCAGTTTACCCCAAACAAACTTCGTTTTACTTGGAAAACCTTCCGGATCACCGTAATCAGCCCAGTAAAATGGGATGATGGAGACTGCCATGTAGGTCCCGAACCTATTTCGCTAACATAAATGATCTGCTAACTGCTCCACGAGAATAGTCCATCCTGTACTGGTAGAAAGTGTGCGGACTTAGTAATCTGTCCACAATTACCCATACTGCATATGCTTCCGTGCGTATGAGTAATCCAGTAAAAAATCCATCGTGATCTGATCCCATTCCATCGTTGGCACTGTTATGGATTGAAGTACCCAGCTGGCAGTTATTCTGCTTTTACTTCTGACATGTGAAACATATCTCTTTATAACAAACATTTCCGATATCTTTCTTCATGCTCGGGCCAACCAATAGCTTTGTTCTTCAAATCTTGATACATCTATGGTTACTACTGGATGCATTGTATATGGACTGTTATGAGCTTCATGCAGAAAATCTTATTGTCTAAGCTCCCTATCTGTGTACAACAAACTCTGTCCTTCACTTTTAGAATAAGACTCCACTGGTATCCAATCTGAATTTCCCCACCATGATTCCTGTACTTGTTTCACCCATAGTAGCTGTTTGTGCCATCTTTCTTCCTGATATGCTACTCTGCAACTTCCTGAACCCCAAGATGGCCACTTGTACCGCATTTGTGCTTTAGCTATAACTTTCCCTCGCATGTGCAAACTCCATGCTAATATCTCAGTTGCTTCAAAGCAAATAATGATTTCCGGCTAAGGCATTCAGCTACCACCTGTTAGCTTTGTCTAAGATGATAAATCTAATAAATACATCATATTAGCCAGAAGAATCCTCATCCCATTTCCCCTCGTCTCCCCGACCTGTCCTGTCTTGAATTCAAATCTTTCCGTGTCCCCCTTCCTCGCCGCTTTGTAAATACTTTAAACTCTGACCTTATACCTCGATCTGCTTCTTGCTGCCTAAATGCATCACACTTCACCGCTCTCAGATAATGCCGCCCCATACCTGATGCCATTACACCCCCCTAGAACAATCCCGCGCGGCCAATTCCTCAAAGCATGGTGGATCCATTCATTCACCTGATAGGCCTTATCAAACTGTCTTTGATGAGAGACATAACACCCCTTTCTCTGCTACACTTCCTGTCTTGATGAGTACAATTCCCTTTTTACCCAATATGTAGAGCATCACTGATAAATCTCAAAGTCCTTTACCTGACACTGCTGATCGCAACACTGGTGCTTCCAGTCAAACTTTTCTTCCAAAGTGTCAAAACTCTGTGACACCTTCTATCATCCCATTGGAATAACAACTGCTTTCTTTCAATAATTCTTAGTTAAAGGTTGATTGCAATATGGGAGAATCCCTTACGAACCTTCTGTAATAACCGGCCACTGTAATTAAAAGGGTAGACAAAGGGGCATCACATGTAATTAAAAGGGTAGCCTTTTTAATTACAACTCATGCATTGCCTCTTAGTTTAAAAATGTCAGAAACTTTCATTTGCCTCATGTAAAGCAAAAAATCTAACGTCCTCAACTCTCTAAAGAGATTATATCTTGCCATATAAAAACCCTTTCTTCTATTTAAAAGAACGGGGTTTTGCAAAGAGTTATCGAGTCTATTGTTCAAAATTTAAATCTCTCAAAGCTCTCTTCTTCCAATCGCCCCTATTTCTGTTCGTCTTTGATTCAAGGGAAAAATTTTTAAGAGGAAAAGAAACTCTTATTAAACAACATGTTGTCTGAAAAGAGTTTTCTGATTTTTTAAATCTGTTTTCTAAATCCGTTTTCTGTTTTCTTCCTGTGCTTCTTATATTACGATTTCTTCTCTGTCCTATATAGGTTCTGTAAGTCTGATTATAGGCAGACTTCTTTTTATTGAAAAAAACTTGTTGTGTAAATAGGCGTTAGGTGAAAAGCTATGGTGTAATAAAGTTTATCAAAGCGACCTTCCCTTGTGTGAGGGACTTCTAATGTAGTGATTTGAATTTCTGTTCTCTACAAAAACAGTAAGGGTTTGAGGGATTGACTAGAACCTTTTGAGAATCTCAGTGGGATAAAGCGTTAGATCTAGGTGTGATCTTATTTCCTTGATATTGACGTGGTTTGTTCTCTTACCCTTGTATAAAAGAGATAACCATAGTGGGGAGGATCTCAAGATGAGTCTTGTGAGTAGGATGCAGGAGTCGAGTGCCGAAGCACTATAGAATCTATGTGTTTATTCCTTCTTTTATTTCTAAAGTTCTGGCTTGATTATATTCTTATTTACACAACTGTTACTCTGTTCAGAATGCAAGTTGTAATGGGTGTCTGGAATCTAACATGAATAGCCTTTATTCTGTTAGAACATTTAGAACTTTGGATTTCTCGCTTTATGATATACCAAGGTTCCAATCTGCCTTTCGACATATCAGTTATATCACGAATATATATAATAATCAATTCTTCATTATTGCTTTTGTGGAACATGAACCATTCTAACAATGCAATAACTGTTTTTTCACAGGAATCTTTTTAACAATAGCAATAAGCTTTGTGCAAGTTGTTCTTAATCGCAATAGCTGTCTTTTACAGGTCTTTCTAAAACTTGCTTAAGCTTGGTGAAGTCGTTCTAACGCAATAGCCTTTCTTGACAGAGACTTTCTAAAATTGTTTAAGCTTTGTTGAAGCTGTTCTAATCGCAATAGCTATTCTTCACAGAGTCTTTCTAAAACTTGCTTAAGCTTTGTGAGTAGTTCTAAGATGGCAATACACTATCCTTCACAGAGTTATTCTAAAAATTGTTTAAGGCTTTTGTGAAACAGTTGCTAAATGCAAATAATTGTTCTTTCACAGAGTCTTTCTAGTCTTGCTAAATAAGCTTTTGTGAGGAAGATCTAAAACTTTGATAACTAATTCTATTCAAAATGCTTTCTTAATTTCGCTACATAGATTCTTGATATTTGTTTTTGAAAGTTAAAATTTTTAGAATGACCCAATCACCCTCTCTGCGGTTAGCTGCCATATATAACGCGGAACCCACAATCTGGGATCAAAGCTTCTCGGGCTCTTGATTACAGAAGCCTTAATAGCTTGAGAGAAAAGATTCCATAGGATCCCACTTCCTCTTAATCTTTAGAAGGTTACTATGTTCTAGACCACCTTTCTGTTCATGGTTCTAATACATCTTACTAGAAACCAAAATGGAAAAACTTTATAAATCAGTTTGATATCAAATTGCTGGAGGACATGTTATAACTGGTCCTCGTTATCCTATGAAACTGTTGAAAATGTAAAGAGTTCCAAAAAACAGTAGAAGATGTATCGATGATGAATTGGAATGACGATTTCTGTATCAATTGCAAAAAAACCATCAAATATTCTTCACTGTGCTTAGATCCAAAGAATACAACAAGGTAATTAGACTGTAATCTGCAACAGAAGTCTGGGAAAAACTTAGCAGTTACCTATGAAGAGTACTGATCAGAGTGAAGGAATCCAGAATTTCAATTATCCTTTGGACGAGAATCATAAATGTTTAGTATGAAGAACGGAGAGG
>NW_023590650.1:0-104250 GCF_014843425.1 Jatropha curcas | reverse complement strand
ACTCGAGCAACTATTTCTAATGCTAATCAAATAGTTTGAAGAGAACCTCCCTCTTATTACGGAGCAACTTAATAAATATCAAAAATAAGGTTTCAAATTAAATCGAATATTAGAAAAGTTTAGAAATTAATATAATTTGAATTTTGATAAAATAAATTAAGTAATATTAAAAATAACCTTAAAAAGAAACGACTACTATAATTCAACCACAACGACCACAACTGACGACTGACTTTCGGCAAACGGCAATAGTAGCAAAGGTAATAGGAATAAAGCAACGAGGCAACCATGACAAAGACAACAGCAACAACGCCGACAACATGTTCCACAATGTTTGGAATGCTATAATCAATTACTAAAATATGGACTTGGCCCAATTGAAGATACATTACATAACAAACAAATAAATGATGCAGCCCAATAGCTTTATAGAATGTCATTCTTCAATTTCTTTTAACAGTAAATTGTCTTTTATATCATTTTTATCTTGGGCCAGCCCAATAGCTTCTATACTAAAGTTGGTCCATTTATTTCTATTCATCGAATAATATTGGACTTGGCCTGACTAAAATATTGTTTCTACTTTATAAATATTTCAAGTGATTTTGATAGCTATATTTTAATTGTTAAGATTATTTTATAATTTAAATTTTCTTATATATTATACATATAAAATTTCAAACTATTAGATATTCTTACAATTTTATTAATAATTAAAAATGGTTAATTGAAAGTTAATTTAATATAATTATAAAAATGAATAAGCTAAAACATTTGATATTACAAAAATATGCTCTTTCAAAAAAAAAAAAAAATAATAATAATAAAATAATTCTATATTTTTCGGCCTTAAAAGGTAAAAATAGAAAGATTTCCATGCTACTAGATAATAAATAAAAGAACAGGGACTAGACTGCAAAAAAGAAATTAGGGTTTTCGTATACAGTCTGTACACTCTGCCTCTTGGTGCTATCGCAAAGCACTTAAATACTCAAGCCTGCCGCTAGAGCTACCCTTCGAGCTCCAGCCTTTCATTGAACGGAGATTAGCGTTCTTCGTCTTGATCTGCACATCACCTAAGCCACATGGTACCATAGTCTTTCTCTCTTCTTTGCATAGCCATGACAGTCTTTATGTATAGATTTGTGAATTTATATGCTATTGAAAGCTAGATCATTTTCCTCTTCTGGGTAATAATGGTAATCTAAATGAACGCAGGCTCGGTTTGGTACGCCTTAATCGAATATAATGTAGTGTAATAAAATGCACTTTTAGTTCAATTGTTGTTGTCTTGTTGCTTATTATGCTGGAATAGTTGGGCGTATAAACACTGGACATCTGCATAGGAAATATGTATTATTAAATATTAACCAACCTAGAAAAGTTTTACCTTTAAGAAATTTTGTTTTTATTTTTTTGTGCAATTGCTATTCGAATTGTATTACTCTATTGAAGTCCTGTATATTGGTTTTCTTGATTTATGTGTCCTGTTTTGTTTCATTTCCTCTCCGTGTCTTATATTTGTTACAGGCTCCGAAAAAAGGTGTAAAGACCCCAGCTTTGGCAAAGAAGAAGCCTGTAAGTAGTCTCTCTCCATCTGTCTCACAACACACTCGCATAATATTTTCTGCATATGATGTTACTTCAGTTTTCTATTCAATTTGTAAGTTTGATATGTTCTTCAGATCTAAAACTAATTATTTCATTGACTTGATAATTGTAGGAAAAGGTTCTCAACCCTTTGTTTGAGAAGCGACCCAAACAGTTTGGAATTGGCGGTGCCCTGCCACCGAAGAAAGATTTAACTAGATTTGTCAAGTGGCCTCATGTTGTTCGTATCCAGAGGCAAAGGAGGATTCTGAAGCAACGCCTGAAGGTTCCTCCTGCCGTGAATCAGTTTACAAAGACACTTGACAAGAATCTTGGTAGGATTTTTGTTTCTGTCCTAGAAACTGTGATTAAATTTTATGTTATTTCAGGGGATTATCATGCATCTTAAGTTTGCATGAATAATGCGCATGAATGCTGTCAATATCATGGTGTTAGGCTGGAGATATTGTGATTACTTTACATGGCAACTGCAGTTGATTTTGCTGATGCCAACTTGTTCAACCTTTTGTGATTGTTTTATGTTACAGCAACCCAACTCTTTAAGTTGTTGCTCAAATATAGACCTGAGGATAAGGCAGCAAAGAAGGAAAGGCTTCTTCAGAGAGCACAAGCTGAAGCTGAGGGGAAGACTGTGGAATCAAAGAAGCCCATTGTTGTTAAATATGGGCTTAACCATGTCACTTACCTCATTGAGCAGGTATCTATTTTGTTCCTCGCTCATTTTTCCTTCCCACTAGGTAATTAATTGATAATGCTCACTGGACACCTAATTGGGGAGTTCTTTTGTCATATTTGTGATTAAGGATGTGTTAGAAATTTTATTTTATGTCGGTTAATTTCAGCCTTTACCTTACCTTCTTCTTTTCTCTACATCTTAATATTTGCTATCTAATACATTTTATGTTTTATGCTCTTTGATTTTGTTTACTTTTGTTAGTTCTTTTAGAGTAGTATATTGAATGATCAGTACTTGCATGCTTATGGTAGTGTCACTCCATGCTATAATTTTTCTTCTGAACAAAACTCTATTTTGCTTGTAGAACAAGGCTCAATTGGTGGTCATTGCACATGATGTCGATCCTATTGAGCTTGTTGTTTGGTTACCTGCCTTGTGCCGGAAAATGGAGGTCCCTTACGCAATTGTGAAGGGCAAATCACGTCTTGGAGCGGTGAACTTTCTGCACTCATTCCATCTATGTAGTTATCTTTATGAATAGGTTTGTTTGGAAACTGACCCGTTGTGGTTGAAACTCTGATAAACAAACAGATTGTCCACAAGAAAACAGCTGCAGCTTTATGCCTCACATCTGTTAAGAATGAAGATAAATTGGAATTTAGCAAGATTTTGGAGGCAGTCAAGGTAATGAATAGTTTAATAGTTAATGTCAGTGATGGCAGAAGATAATATAGTGGCCTATTATTTATAGCACCATCTAAAAACAGCTCTTTTTCGTGCTTTCATATGAATTTTGCTTTCTTGGAAGAGGCATGCTGTTTTGATTCGCTCATTCTATATTAGGCTGATATTTTTGTCATAGCATTACTTTTGTTCTTAACATGGTCTCCCTATTCTTCATTGTAATTTTTTGGTTTCAAGTTTATTACTTCTGTTTCAAAATTTTCACTTGTTTATTCTTGAATTGAATTTAGGCTAACTTTAATGACAAGTTCGACGAGCACCGTAAGAGATGGGGTGGTGGTATTATGGGCTCCAAATCTCAGGCCAAAACCAAAGCTAAAGAGAGAGTCTTGGCAAAGGAGGCCGCACAAAGAATGTCCTGAGCTTCTAGTGAGTAGTGGAGAGAAGTTATGACAAGAAGGAAGTTCTGATGATGAATTTTGCATTTCTTTTCGGTTGTATGTTTTGCTTTGATCTAGTAGTCCAGATATTTGACATGTCTTATTTAAATTTTTGGTGGGAGAATGAGTACTTATTGCGTACTTTCTGTTTATTTGATATGCAGATACGATTAGTACTATTGTTTGGTTTTCTAGCATTTGAGAAAGTATAATCCAAAATCTGAATGTTACTAAAGACATGATGTATATTGAAGTGATCGAGATAGGGTTGAAGCGTTGTTGGTTAAAACAAAATATTGTTAATTGGGCAAAGTTAATTGCCAGATATGAAGCAGCCATCAAATTATATTAGTTTACCATCCGATGTGAATTATGTACTGATCTATACTGGCATATGATTATAAACAACACTAGATATAATTGCCTGCGAGTTCTTGGCACAATATTTCTTACTTTTCTTTTGATGTACTAGAAATAAAATACATTATTATGTATATATATATATAAAAAAAAAATCACTCTTTTAATGAAGTTCATACTTCATATTTCATCCTATTAATATTATTATATCAGAAAGATTATGTTATTATTCAATAAATTTGAAGAGAAATGGCTAGCAACAAGCAACCAGAATGGAGAGACTGTTGAACAGGATAATTACCAGTGGGTTGGGCCTTTGTGCAAGTGAATGTATTGTATGCTTACCACTGGTTATGCTTCTGTGTATACATATTCATGTTTTTTAATATTAATATAATATACATTTAAAAGTACATTCATAGTGCATAAAAAGCTTATTAGTTTTTTTATTTGTAATATTGCTTCCAGCAAAAAGAAAAAGGAAATGCTTTTTTTTTCCACTCTTATCTAGAAGAAAGGAATAAAGCCTAATTGCTATGAAATAGTTGAATTTTAATTGATCTTATAGTTCAATTAGTTTTATTTAAATGGAAAAAAAATAAAAAAAAAATACAATTATTACTATGAAACGAAGCACGGAACTTGAAACCTGTATTGGAAGTATATAATTTCAATGTGAAGTTTATAAGATCATTTGAATTGATGAAATTCCACATTTGAAAAAACCAATTCCACTTGTTTAAAATATATTTAAAAAATAGAATGCATTATTTTAAATTTCATGATTAATAATAAACATAATATAAGTGAAAAAGAAGGTGAGATTTTTTTTTTCTTTTCTAAAATGATAAAATTAAATAATTTATACAGTAAAAATTTATGAAACATTTAAATTCCATTATTCAAGTCTCATCACATCAAAATCACTTCAATGAATTTTAGCTCTCTAATGTTTTGTATTCTCCAACCTCATGTCCTCATCAATGACCTTTTCAAATTTAACTCGCATCATTATTATACTAAAGAATATTATTTTTATTATCTCAAATTACACTGGGAAAGAGAAATCCTCTTGAGAGAATCACTTTCACTTTCCACTTTCACTTTCACTTGCACACAAAGAAATCCACCGCCTTTACCCGCTGCTCCCCCTTATAAATCCCCGCTTACCCCGCTTACTTATTATCCATTTTCCTTTCTATTTCTTCTTCTCTAACTAAAATTACAAGCCCAAAACATCTCTCTCCCTCTTTCCTGAAATTTCTAATGCAGCAGCACTGATCTCTAACAATTTTCCCTCCCTAATGGCTGACCACTTGGCCAAACTCCACCAATCTCTCTGCGAAGAGAAACTCTCTTCCAGCGATCTCTTTCTCAGACTTCGCTCTGATAATTCAATCAAGCAAGGCCTCCAGCTCTTTTATCTGATCATAAAACGAAGCGTTTCCACGATCGAAGCTGCTGATGGTGATCATGATTCTAGTACAAATAAGAACTACAAGTTAGGGTTCGAATCATGGACTGATTCGCAGATTCAATCTCTCATTTCTCTCGGTCTAGCCATTGTTTCTGCTTCCAGATCTCTATCGGGTTGTTTTTCTTATTTGATTGTATATCATTTGTGTCTTTTAGCTATTGCTTCTCTGTTTTTGTTTGGTTTTCGAGTTGCTCATTTTGTGATTGCATGAACAGTGGAGCAAACGGAGCCCGTAGTTGTTGCTGTGGTGGAGCAGTTGTTGGAGTTTGCAGTTTGTTATTTGGAGAAGTCAGAGCTTACCAGTGATGACTTGAGCACGCAGGTTTGTGGCTTCTGGTTTTTTTTTTTTTTTTTTTTTTTCTTCAGCGATCTCTTTATCTAGACTTCCGCTTCTGAATTCATCAAGCAGGCCCCAGCTCTTTTTATTTCTGATCATAAAACGAGCGTTTCACGATCGAAGCTCGCTGATGTGATCATGATTCTAGTACAAATAGAAACTTACAGTTAGGGTTCGAATCTGGCATTTGATTCGAGATTCAATCTCTCATTTCTATCGGGTTAGCATTGTTTGCTTTTCCAGATCTCTATCGGTGGTTGTTTTTTCTTATTGATTTGTATATCATTTTGTGTTCTTTAGCCTGATTGCTCTCTCTGTTTTTGTTTTGGTTTTCGAGTGTTGCTCATATTTTGTGATTGCAGTATGAACAGATGGAGCAAACGGAGCCCGTATTTCATGGTTGCTGTGTGGTAGCAGGTTGGTTGGAGTTTGCAGTTTGTTAATTATGGAAGAAAGTCCAGAGTTCAGTGCATGACTTGAGCACGTCAGGATTTGTTGGCTTCTGGTTTTTTTTTTTTTTTTTTTATTTATTTGTATTCTCTTACTTAATTTTAATCTTATATGAACACATGTGATTGTATTTTAAAGTGTTTGTCAAGTAGTTGTATTTTTTCTGATGTCTACTTCGGGAATTGAAAGATATGTGAAAAAGTGACATGTAGGATACTATTGGAGTAATACCTGGATGTTAGATATTTTGCAAGACAATTTCATATCTTACAATGAATAATTTTTTTATTGATAGAATTAGTAGCAGCCGTATTGCTCTTACTTGTCGTGGTATAGAATATAAGTAGTATCTGGTTTGAATATGATGTAATTATATATCCTCTCTCTCTTTCTGATAAGAAAGTACAATTCTTGTTTTGCATGTTTATTTGTTTTTTGCAATAATTATATGTAAATGGAAAATAATCTCCCTGTTAAAGTCACTTCTAAAAAATATTGTTAAATTGAGGTCTAGTAATTCCACTGAAAACACAACGGGATAAGGCTTCAGTTCTTCTAAGAGTCTAAGTTTGTTCCCTGGGTCCTGAAAAAATTGTAGAAACTGATTGGTCTCAGATAGTTTTGCTGTTCGGAATTCATTACGCCTGACAACAAACACAAGCATAAGTCTTTCAATTTAGTGGTGGCTCATCTATTTCATACTATATGTTATCTTTACATAAGTTTTTTTTTTTTTTTTTTTTTTATTTGTATTCTCTACTTAATTTTTAATCTATATGAACACAGTGATTGTATTTAAGTGTTGTAGTAGTTGTATTTTTTCTGATTCTACTTCGAATTGAAAGATATGTGAAAAAGTGACATGTAGGATACTATTGGATAAATCCTGGATGTTAGATATTTTGCAAACAATTTCATATCTCTACATTGAATAATTATTTTATTGATAGAATTAGTTAGGCAGCGTTGCTCTTCCTGTGTGGTAGAATAAGTAGTACTTTGAATATGATGTAATTGATATATCCTCTCTCTCTTTCTGAAGAAAGTACAATTGTTTTGCATGTTTATTTGTTTTGCAAATAATTAATATGTAAATGAAAAATAATCTCCCTGTTAAAGCTCAATCCTAGAAATATGTAATTTGAGGTCTAGTAATCCACTGAAACAAAGTGATAAGGCTTCAGTTCTTCTAAGGTCTAAGTTTGTCCCTGTCCTGAAAAATTGTAGAACTGATTGTCTCAGATAGTTTTGCTTCGGACTTAATTACCTGAACAACCACAAGCAAGTGTTCAATTTAGTGCACTATTCACATATGGTACTTACAAGGATAAATTTGGTGTCATTTTTTGTATTTGAAATAACTTGTACTCGGTAAATGCTCATTCAAATTATTTATAATTGTTAAGCTGTTAGTTGTGTTGATTGGTTGAATGCTCTGTTTTTTTCGGACTTTTTCTTTTTCCATTGGCCATTTGATACTGTAAAAATGAAAGGGCAATACTTGATTGGAAAACAAAAAATCAATTTTAAAGGCAAAAAGTTCTCTGTAATGAAAAACAAAATCATCCTGTTTGTTATTGTTGTTGTCTCTTTTACGTGCACCAAAATGCATTGGTAATTTTTCTTTGCTATAGTGTAATTAAATTTGTTACGAATTACTTTTAAGAATGAAATAATCAAACGTGAAACTGAGGGATGTGTTGTTATAAAAACTGTCATAGTTTATCACATTATAACTTCAGTAATAGCAGTTGAAATGCTTGGTTTATTCACTTTTATTATTCCTTTTGATAAGTTACATGCAGAGTTTGTGTTCTGTCAATATTTCTTTCCATTTTTGTTTATTGGAGTTAGTGCTGTGAAAAGTTAAAGTTGCCTGGTACTGGTAGTTCGGGGAAGCAGCCACTGAATGCCCCCGCGGAAAGTTCATTGTTAGTTTTTGAAAGTTGGGTGGATGAAGTTTTTGAAAGCATGAATTTATATTAAATGGGAGAGTTGACAACACTCTATAACCTTAAGATATTTGAAGTTCAATAAATTCTATTGAAAAGGAATACAATCTTCTAGATGTTTTAAGAAAGTTGAAATTTAATAGGTTCTTCAAGGCCATTTGTAATGTTGGTTGACTTTGATAATAGTAATGCTTGGAAATATGCATGCATATATGCCTAGTACAGTGAAATAAGGCCTGTACTTCTATGATTGATTGCATTACATTCTCATGATTTATCAAGTGTATGATTTTGGGTCCATTACAGAATCAGTATATTTTATGTACATCATCTATGTGATAGCACAGCTAGTTTGCTGATGTAATTCTTGTGGCATTACCTTTTATTATAAAGCTCAACTGGGAGACTGAAGGCTAAGGATGCCTGCTTTGGTCAATGCTCATCAACCATCGCCACTAACATTGTATACCATCACCAATTTAACCCCCCAAAATATTTGTATTAGACCCACAAATAACCATCATCGAAATTAATTTGTAATTGCTAGAGGAACTCCTCAAACAGTATTTTATCTGTCTCAGCACTACAGAAGGCTTGACTACCAGCTTCTGAAAAAAAAAAAAGGAACTGCCTGTCAAAAAATTTGAATCCAAAAAAGGTTGAAAGGAAAAAAGAACTGACCTAATATCCTTTAGTATTCATGGCAATGGGACTCTACAAAAGATTGAAATTAAACTGAAACACCATCATTTGCTCATATTCATTACGATGTAAATCAATCACTATGAAACAAACTCATCATTGAGGTAATACCTTGGAAAACCTGCCTATAAACTCCTATCTTTATCATTCACAAGAAATATGATCCAAGTTATTACTGACAACTGAGTGCCTACTAAGAATGAAAAAGAAAAAAAAAAAATATACCCAGACAATGAATTTTGTTTTTGAATTTATAGACTGACAAGGAATGGAAACAAGAGGCAAAGCTGGAGAATGTTAAAGAAAAGGAATAATATGAAGAAGGAAAGAGATGTAGAGGAAATGTGGGGTTTAATTGTGATACAATGACTAGTGGGTATAGATTTTATTGTGATACTGACACCTGGACTATCTTACGTAGATTATGTATGTGTTGTGTATATATATATATCCTAACCTTCTAATAGGTTGTTTAAGAGACTATTGGAAATGAAAAAAGAAAGATTTGGTTAAGTCTTAGAGATTTCAAGGTATCACCAATTTGAGCACCCGCTTAACTCTAACGGGGTGTAAGAAGAGCTCATGGTTAAGAGTTTGTGATGTGCATGCATATATTTATTTATTTTGGTCCATCAATAAACTACATAATAAGCCTTTTCTCATAACCCCAATCCCAGAACTTAACGAGAGACTAAGTGCTTATAGCTGTGTCCATTGGCGATTGAACCACTTATACATGCATGTATATATGCTATTGAATACATTTAATACTTTTAATATGTGGTGGTTTAGTTTTTTGAAGATAATCTATTGCTCATCATTTTGTTTTTCTGTGTTATCTTCACTTTGGATTTACGTTCGAAAATTGATGAATTGTCACAGGTAGCTTGTTTGGAATACAGATTCTGTTCCATATTGTTTTGAAAATATGCCTTTATTTGATTATTTTTCTCTAGAATATATTGGTCTCTAGCACATATTCCTCTGGGTTCACATCTTATTGATCTTCTGTGCCATGTTTACATGGCCAGATATTAGTCTACACAAGTGCCTTTTAATGTTACATTTAATCTGATTGTGCTGCCAATAGGAGAGAACTTCATGCATTACTGTCTGTCCGATTCTGCTACTTATTGTTGCATAGAAGCTGCTATATTAATTCTCATAATAATAAAAATAAAAATATGTCGAACTTCTTTTTTCCCAAAATTTTCTAGTCCAAAATAAATGTTCGACAGCAAGTTGATCGACGGCTTGTCTCTTATTTTTTTTCTGTTCCAAAATCTCTGAAAATTACACAACCTTATGTGGAGTGCATTGTTTTGGATATTTCTTAGTTCTAATCTTAGCATTACTGATACATATTGGTAATATTTTTCTTAGGGTAATGTGCTACTACTTATGGAGTTGGCATTGGTTGATGGAATTGATAAAGTATCTGTTCCATCTCAATCTTCCTCTGTAGATAGCCTTCTAGAACTGTTGCCAAAGGCTTCAGATGATTCTTGTAGTACCGAGTTGGAATGCCACATGAAATGTGGTCTTCAAGGTATTGTGTACTCTTTGAACTCTTCCATTTCTTTATATGTGTGTTTGTGTGTGTGTGTTTTTGATGGGTGAATGTTGTGTTGATCATATGCTTTCAAACTCTTTTTTCTGTTGGTTGAAGGTGCAGATTGTTCAAAGGGAGAGAAACCAGTGGATCAACTACAGATTACATTAGCATCAGAATGCATTCAGCCTGAGTGGCAGGCTCTTGGATTCAGTGGTCCCAACCAAGATTTGAACAATTTGATTTTTCTGATTCAGCACTGGGCTGTTGTCCATGTGGATTGTGTTCGTCGTCTAATATTATGCTTCAAAGAGCTACTTGACTTGTCATCTTTGTATGATGGGAAAATGGCAGGTCCAGATTTTTGCTGGAGGTTTTCATTTGGTTTGAGGATTTTGAAGTTACTCAGGAATCTGATGAAGGATTTTCCATATGTTGGGTATGATGTCTCATTGTTACAAGAAGTTGCTTTGTGTGCTGGTGTGTTAGTAGGCTTGTTTAGGATTGGCTTCGATTTTGCAAATAACCATGCTTCTATTGAGGGTAGTTCAGAGAGTCTTATATTGTCACTGTTGGAAGAGTTTCTTCTTCTTGTCCAAGTTGTTTTCTGCAACAGCAATGTATTTCAGAATATACAAGCATGTATAGTTGCTTCAGTATTAGACAACTTGGACTCTTCTCTTTGGAGGTACAACAAGTCTGCTGCTAACGTCAAGCCTCCACTGGTATATTTCCCTCAGTCTGTTCTTTACATCTTGAAACTCATTCAGGATCTCAAGAAGCCAACATACCGGTCTCTTGATTTGAAGGGCTTTGATACAGATATTATTGGCAGCTCTACTGATTTGCTGAACGATTACCCATCATGCGTTGTACATTCTGAGAAGGTTCCCTTGCTTAAAAGGTTTAAAATTGAGGACTTATTGAAAATTATATTTGCCCCTTCAACTCAGTGGATGGACAATCTGATGCATCTTATTTTTTTCCTTCACTATGAAGGGGTAAAATTAAGGCCAAATGTGGAGAGATCACATTCTAGTTGTTCAAAAACTAATTTCCCTCCAGAGGTGGAAAATGCAGTTTTCCATGAGGATGATGCCCTCTTTGGCAACCTGTTCTCTGAAGGTGGTCGATCAGTGGGATCTAGTGATGGATGTGAGCAGCCGCCAGTTATTGTCAATTCTTGTTCGAGCAATTGCAACATGCCAATGCAAGCTGCCACTGAATTATTGAATTTTCTGAAAGAATGTGTCTTCTCTCATGATTGGTCTCCTTCTCTCTACGAGGATGGCTGCAAAAGGCTGAAGGAGAACCATATTGATATATTGCTTTCTATACTTAATTCTCAGGGATGCTATTCAGAAGATAAGTCTTCTGATAGCTTTGCTATTTCACATGATGAGGGAAAGATTGGGCCTGGCCATGAGCTTTGCTTTGAGCTGTTGCACAACCTTCTTACTGGCCATGCTTTATCTGATAGCCTTGAAGAGTACCTTGTTGAGCAAATTCTGAATGTTGAAAATGATTCTTTTGTTTACAATCATCAGACTCTAACCTTGCTATCTCGCACTCTTTTTTCAAGGTCGGGTTTGTCTGGTAGCCGGTTGAGAGAAAAATTGTATGAAGGATTTGTTGGTTTCATTGTTGACAAGGCAAAGGCTGTTTTCTCAAAGTGTCCTACAGTTAGAGAATTTGTGGGCACACTTCCATCATTGTTTCACATAGAGATTCTTCTTATGGCGTTCCATTTATCATCAGATGGAGAGAAGGCAAAACTAGCAAACTTAATATTTTCTTCCCTCCGGACAATTTTTGTCCCATCTGCTGGTTCTTCTACTGCACAATTATCATGTTGGGCTTTACTAGTCTCAAGATTGATCTTACTACTTCGCCATATGATGTTTTATCCACATAGTTATCCTTCATTTCTGTTTCTAGATTTGAGGTCGAAGTTCAGGGAAGCTCCGATTTCTGGTTCGAATGTTGTAAATGATCAGATGTTATCTTGGGCATCTATTGCTGTAAAAAATGTGTTTGGTGCATGGATTGAAACAGAGCCTTCTATTAGTGCATTGATTAATCAACTAATTGACATTTCAGCTCTTCCTCCCTCCCTTTTCAGAGATGAATTGGCCATTGAATCCTTGGGCCTGAGTTGGAATGATATTTGCGAAACCTTTACATGGATTCTGGGGTTCTGGAAAGGTAAGAAAGCTACAGCAGTAGAAGACCTTATAGTTGAAAGATATATATTCTTGCTTTGTTTGGATGTTCCTAGCATGCACTCTACACTGAACCATCAGTCCCTGGACATATCTAATATGATATATTTTTTTCACATCAGCCACTTACTTGTAGCCCACTGTGATGATATTGATAAGGCGACGAACCTTCGAGATTCTATGATTCATGTGCTACAGCAGTTGTCTTCTCCTGCGATGTCAGAAGATGTTCAGGAATTTGGCTGGGATTTCTTGAGGAGTGGATTTTGGTTGTCTTTGGTGCTTTCCATATTTAAAGTTGGCATCTCACAGTACTGCATTAAGAAAAGAGTCCCTGGAGTGAGTCCATACAGGATTGACAGCACAGCTAGGGACAACATATACATCACAGTTGCACAAGACATGATTTCGAGCTTAATTGAGGCTGGTCAAATTTCATTACTGTTGAAGATGCTATCATCCTTGTTGAACAGGTACTCCTTGGCATATCAAAAGGCTTTCCTTGCTACCGTTGATGGAGGCCAGTATAATGCTAAAAGGTTTTCACCTCTATTACTTCTAAAGCACTCCAGTTTTGACAAATCCCTCAAGGATGAGTTCCTCAAGAAAAGTGGCGTCGGTTCTTACCACATGGAGTCTCTTCCTGACCTATTATCAAATTGGGATGCTATGGTTGAGAAAAGGGCTCCTAGTGTTCTACGTAAAATGTTCTGGGAATGTATGTTGCATGGTTTTCCCTCTCATCTTGAAACTCCAAGTGCAATCCTTCTGTCTTGTATTCTTAGCATAAGACAGGTAATTTTTGTTCTGGATAGCTTATTCAAACTAGGTGATATGAGAGAAAATATTTTCTGGGAGAAAGAGGTACTTTGCCAGATTCTGAATTCAGTGATGATCATCAAATTTGATCGAATCTTTGAAAGTATTCACGGAGAATGTGAATCTATTGTTAGAAACTTGAGTGCTGAGTTTGAACTGTCAGATTATACTGAACTATTTCTGCTAAAACACATGGAAGGGTTTTTAAGACAAATCAATGCCAGTGAAGATCGTGATAGCAGTATGCTTGAATGGGTAATCACAAAGACCATTGATACTGCAGATAACCTCAGAAAAGATCCATCGAAATCTGCAATATTCAAATTTTATCTTGGCGCAGAAGATGTATCTGAACCTGTCAAGGACTTCTGTGGGTTGCAACGTGGTGATTTGTTAGTTCTAATTGGTTCTCTGAATAATTGTTCCTCTGAGCTGGTCAATGGAAAGGTGCTAAATTTCTTGGTTGATCTCTTATCAGGAGAATTTTCTGCATATATCAGAAAGAAGATACAGGAAAGTTTTTTTGAAATGGATACACTTAGCCTGTCTAGATGGTTGGAGAAACGGCTTTTAGGTTGTGTAGTGGAGGCTTCAAGTGGGGCCAGCGATGCCAAGGTTAATTCTGTCTCTCTCAGAGAAACAACTATGAGTTTTGTTTTGTCTCTTGTATCCTCACCTTTTGAGTTGCAATCAACAGAGCTAAACCATCATTTGTTTGAAGCTGTGCTTGCTTCACTTGAAACTGCATTTTTGCAATTTGATGTTCATATTGCCAAGTCATACTTCCATTTTGTTGTTCAACTTTCTAGAGGGGAACATTTAATTAAGTTGCTTCTGACAAGGACTGTGATGT
Source organism: Jatropha curcas (assembly GCF_014843425.1). The sequence goes on along the minus strand of NW_023590650.1, from coordinate 90,115 downwards.
TGATGGAAAAGCTGGCTGGGGATGAGCGTCTGCTTCCAGGTCTGAAATTTCTCTTCGGTTTTCTTGGAAATGTCTCCAGTGATTGCGGGTCCTATAAGAACACTTTGGACAAGTTCTCAGGGAAGTCTTTATCTGGCAGTTGTTTTGGCTCAGGTGCTGTTCCTCTAAAGCCAATAGGGTCGAGGAAGAGTTCTGACCCTGTGGTTCTTTCTGCTAATCAAGAAGGGAGATCCACAGCACTTGAATGTGATGCTACATCTGTGGATGAAGATGAGGATGATGGAACATCTGATGGTGAGGTAGCTAGCATGGATAAGGATGAGGAGGAAGATACCAATAGTGAAAGGGCCCTTGCCTCAAAAGTTTGCACATTTACATCCAGTGGAAGCAATTTTATGGAACAACATTGGTACTTTTGTTATACTTGTGATCTGACAGTATCAAAAGGTTGTTGTTCTGTGTGTGCAAAAGTTTGTCATCGGGGTCACCGTGTTGTTTATTCTCGGTCAAGTCGTTTTTTTTGTGACTGTGGAGCTGGTGGTGTTAGAGGAAGCAATTGCCAATGCTTGAAGCCTCGAAAATTCACTGGAAGTGACACTACATCCACGCGTAGTGCTAATAATTTCCCGTCCTTTTTGCAGTTCACAGAGGATGCAGATCAGTTGCCTCAGAGTGATTCTGATCAGGATGAGGATTTGTGTTCAGATATAGATAACTCACCTAGGTTATTGATTCCGAGAGAGCTTCAAGATGGGGTCACATTATTGCTTAAAGAACTTGATGTAGAGGGTCAGGTGCTTCAGCTTTGCTCTTCACTGCTGCCTTCCATAACGAGCAAAAGAGAATCTAATCTTTCCAAAGATAAGAAAATAAACCTGGGCAAGGACAAGGTGCTTTCTTATGGTGTTGAGCTATTACAGTTGAAGAAGGCATATAAAGGTGGGTCGTTGGACCTGAAAATAAAGGCTGACTATCCAAATGCCAAGGAGCTTAGATCACATTTGGCTACTGGTTCTCTTGTCAAATCTTTGCTCAGTGTCAGTAATCGAGGTCGACTAGCTGTTGGAGAAGGAGACAAAGTCGCTATATTTGATGTTGGGCAATTAATTGGACAAGCCACCATAGCACCAGTAACAGCAGACAAGACTAATGTTAAGCCTCTCTCAAGAAATGTTGTTCGCTTTGAGATTGTACATCTTGCTTTCAATTCAGTCATTGAGAATTATCTTGCCATAGCAGGGTATGAAGATTGTCAGGTCCTTACTTTAAATCCCCGTGGTGAAGTGACTGATCGTCTTGCCATTGAACTTGCTCTGGAAGGTGCATACATAAGACGGATTGATTGGGTTCCAGGTTCTCAGGTTAAGTTAATGGTTGTGACAAACAGGTTTATCAAGATATACGACCTATCGCAGGACAACATCAGCCCTCTGCACTACTTCACATTGCAGGAAGACACAATTGTTGATGCAACACTTCTTATGGCTTCCCAGGGTAGAATGTTTCTTCTTGTTCTTTCTGAGCAAGGGAGCTTGTTCAGGTTAGAATTGTCTGTGGAGGGTAATGTTGGGGCCACCCCATTGAAGGAAATTATTCAGATTCAGGACAGAGAAATCAATGCAAAGGGCTCATCTTTGTATTTCTCCTCCACGTACAAATTACTTTTCATATCCTATCAGGATGGCACTACTTTGATGGGTCGACTAAGTCCTGAGGCAACATCTCTAACTGAGATGTCTTTTGTATATGAGGAGGAACAAGATGGCAAGATGCGGTCAGCAGGTCTGCATCGATGGAGAGAGTTGCTTATGGGCAGTGGATTGTTTGTTTGCTTCTCCAGTGTCAAATCAAATGCTGCACTTGCTGTTTCCATGGGGCCTCAAGAACTACAGGCACAGTGCATGAAGCATGCTGTAAGCTCGACTTCGCATTTAGTTGGGTTAACTGCTTACAAGCCTCTGTCCAAAGACAAGGTCCACTGTCTTTTTTTATATGATGATGGGAGCCTCCAGATATACTCACATGTTCCTACTGGATCTGATGCTTGTGCAAGTTTGGCTGCTGAGAAAGTTAAAAAACTGGGTTCTGGCATCCTCAGTAATAAAGCTTACGCCGGAATAAAACCGGAATTCCCACTTGATTTCTTTGAGAAAACTGTTTGCATCACTGCAGATGTGAAACTGGGCGGTGATGCCATCAGAAATGGCGATTCTGAAGCTGCAAAACAGAGCTTGGCATTAGAAGATGGCTTTTTAGAAAGCCCTAGCCCTTCAGGCTTCAAGGTATTGCTTTTTTGGATTCTTCTAGCTGTCTTAGTTTGTCAATTCTCTATCTCTGTGTGTGTGTGTTATGGTCTTCATTGGATTGTTCATTTTTAAATAATGCCTCACATATACAATACACATTTGTGTTGGAAGATTCATTTATCCTGTTGTGGATATGGAGAATGAATTATCATGCCTTGGTACTGATGAGCACTAGTAATAGCCTCATTAGCATCATTTAAAGGCATGACTCCCTTTTAGCAATAATGCTTCAGACAACCAGGGTCTCTCAGGTGGCGGTCAAAAGTTAAAATCGTTTAGTTTTCCCAGGATAAACAATAGATGTATGTTTGTTTCTGGTCACAGTTGTTGTAATTATTTTACAGTGGTTATAATCATCCTTGTAATTGTCGAACATGTCAGAGGTTATTGTTAGAAATTTGGACTTTGAAGTAACATTGCCGGCCATCTAATCTTGGTGTATGCTAAATGCCTAAATAACAACTAAGCCTTAATTTCAAACTAGTTGGGGTATGAATCCTTTGTATCTATTCTGCTCTGTTCATAACCAAGTCTGCAATAATGTCACGACTGCTGTGTTTTTAAATTTATAAAATAAATTTTGTTTTTTCTAGTATTTGTGAATGCTTATGATTGACTTAATTCTTTTCTTGATTTTGTACTATCAAGTCTCTCTCTGTCTCTCTCTCTCTCTCTATATATATATATACACACATATTGTTTGTATAATTTCTGTGCATGTCAAAGAGAGAAAGTGCAAAAAAAATGAAGTCCATGGAAAATATTTTCTTGTTATCTAAAAAATATTGCTTCTTGTAGTTCTATATGGAATAATCAGAGTTCTTTATTGTAATTTTTTTTTTATTTTTTGTTTGCGTTATTGTGTTTTCCAGATATCTATCTCCAACTCCAATCCTGATACTGTCATGGTTGGTTTTCGTGTGCATGTGGGTAACACATCCGCAAACCATATACCTACTGATATTACCATTTTCCAGAGGGTGATTAAGTTAGATGAGGGCATGCGTTCCTGGTACGATATTCCATTTACTGTAGCTGAATCACTCCTTGCTGATGAAGAATTTGTTATCTCTGTGGGGCCTACATTCAATGGCACTGCACTGCCCAGAATTGACTGTCTTGAAGTATATGGTCGAGCTAAAGATGAATTTGGATGGAAGGAGAAGATGGATGCAATTTTGGATATGGAAGCTCGTGTGCTTGGTTCCAATTCATTGCTTGGAGGTTCTGGGAAAAAGTGCCAATCAGTGCAGGCTGATATTCAGGAGCAGGTAGTAGCAGATGGTCTCAAGCTTCTATCCAGGTTATATTCATTGTGCAGGACCCAGGAAGATGACGTAAAGATGGAGCCAAGTGAACTGAAGTGTAAACCACTTTTCGAAACAATATTTGAAAGTGACAGAGAGCCCTTGTTACAGGCTGCTGCTAGCCGTGTCTTGCAGTCTGTTTTCCCCAAGAAAGATAGATATTACCAGGTACTATCTGCAAAATAATTTTAGATAGCACAGTAATGCATCACCCCTTCTTTAACTGTGTGCTTGAATGTACTTCTGCAAGTAACTGTGTGAGCAGATCCATGTGAATTTCAGTCACTAATTAGAGTTCTTTTGTTTAGGTTAAAGATACTTTGCGACTTCACGGAGTGGTGAAATCAACCTCTATGTTATCTTCAAGGCTAGGAGCTGGTGGAACTACAGGAGGGTGGATGGTTGAAGAGTTTACTGCTCAGATGCGTGCCGTGTCTAAGATTGCATTGCACCGCCGTTCTAATTTAGCGATTTTCCTGGAGACAAATGGTATTCTGCATTGGTTGCACAGACAGATATACACAAAACAATGTTATAAAATTGCATATTCAACTTGTAAAATCACAGAAGCTTACAATTTCAATATGGAAAAACATGTCCACTCGTATACAAAATCATGAAAACGTGAAAATCAGATAGATTCTATACTGGTGCTAAAATTGATTTAAATGGCCTGATTTTATATTGGATCAGTGGGCTTATTTCTGCACTAGAAAACCCATATAAGGGCCAAAAGGCATCACCCAAAAAACAACGCGTTTCAATGGAATTAGGGATTCCAAATTAAACAATTTTTTCTTTCTTTCTAATGAATGTTTCTAGTTCATAATTTTAGTCGGTATATTTTCTGTTATGTTTGATGTTGTGAACTTGGTCTATTAGGCTAGGATGAGTGAGCAAATATTACTAGAAATGATATGGATTGTATTTTTAATCACCCTGTGAAATGGATGAGTTGTGCAATATGTTTGTGAAGTTGTGCTTATGGTTCTTTGATTCAATTTTTCGAACTGTCCACTGATTCTGGTTAAAAAAGAAATTTTGATAACCTTGCATTAGTGATCTTAGAAATTGTGGGGCACAGAAAAAAGAATCCTGTTCTTGTTCTTACCAGAGAACTGACTATTGTTTTCCTCCCCAAGGGAAGAAAACATCCTCTCATTCTCTTTCTTATCCTTCCTTTTGGGGAGGGGAAGGAAGGGGATGGAGTTGTTCAATGAATAGTTATCAAATATTGTGAACACGTGATTTCACAAATATGTGCACACACTGCCTGCTTATTTTGCTCTTTTTTTAAGTTACCGACACCGCTATTGCCTTGCTCATTTTTAATACAGGTTCAGGTGTGGTGGATGGACTCATGCAAGTTCTATGGGGAATTTTGGAGTTTGAGCAGCCTGACACCCAAACTATGAACAATATTGTTATATCCTCTGTGGAGCTTATTTATTGTTATGCTGAATGCCTGGCTTTACATGGGAAGGACACAGCAGGATGCTCTGTTGCTCCTGCTGTTGTATTATTAAAGAAACTTCTTTTCTCTCGCAATGAGGCTGTTCAAACTTCCAGCAGGTATTAGTTGCCCCATTTTGTGCATGTGTGTGGTATTTTGGTTTTATATCAGCTAATTTGCACCTCCTTTTCCTTTTCAGCCTTGCTATATCCTCAAGATTGCTCCAGGTTCCATTCCCGAAGCAGACAATGCTAGCAACAGATGATGCTGTGGATGCTGCTGTTTCTTCTTCCGGGCCTTCTGAGGCAGCTGGTGGAAATACACAGGTCATGATTGAAGAAGATTCAATCACATCCTCTGTTCAATATTGTTGTGATGGATGCTCCACTGTTCCTATACTCAGGCGAAGGTGGCATTGTACTATTTGTCCTGATTTTGACTTATGTGAGGCTTGCTATCAAGTTTTAGATGCCGATCGGCTTCCTCCACCCCATTCTAGAGATCATCCCATGACAGCTATTCCAATTGAGGTGGAATCATTAGGAGGAGAAGGCAATGAAATGCACTTCTCCACTGACGATGGAAATGATTCGAACTTGATGCCTATCGCAGCAGATGTTAGCATGCAGAACTCTGCTCCTTCAATTCATGTCCTGGAGCCCAATGAATCTGGAGAGTTTTCTGCCTCGGTGACTGATACTGTCTCTATTTCTGCTTCAAAACGAGCTGTGAATTCACTGCTTCTCTTAGAACTTCTTGAACAGCTGAAAGGATGGATGGGAACAACCTCTGGTGTTCGTGCCATCCCTATCATGCAATTGTTGTATAGACTGTCCTCTGCAGTGGGCGGACCTTTTATAGACAGCTCCAAGCCTGAGGCCTTGGACTTGGAGAAACTGATCCGGTGGTTTTTGGATGAGATTGATCTTAATAAACCTTTTGTAGCCAAAGCTCGCTCTTCTTTTGGGGAAGTTGCTATCCTTGTTTTTATGTTTTTCACTTTGATGCTTCGAAATTGGCACCAGCCTGGCAGTGATGGTTCTATTCCTAAATCAAGTGGAAACGCAGACTCACATGATAAGAACACTATTCAGGTCACTTCAGTTGCTTCTCAGTTTTCTTCAGATGGTCAAGAGAAAAATGACTTTACGTCCCAGCTGCTTCGAGCATGCAATTATCTTAGGAACCAAGCTTTTGTTAACTACCTGATGGATATTCTGCAGCAGCTTGTCAATGTTTTCAAGTCCCCTACTGCTAATATTGAAAACACACATGGTTTGAGTTCTGGTTCTGGATGTGGAGCTCTATTAACAGTTAGGAGAGATTTACCTGCGGGTAATTTCTCTCCGTTTTTTTCAGATTCGTATGCAAAAGCCCATCGAACTGATATTTTTTTGGACTATCATAGGCTATTATTGGAGAATGCTTTTCGACTAGTCTATACTTTGGTTAGACCAGAAAAGCAAGACAAGACTGGGGAGAAAGAAAAGGTCTACAAGATATCCTCTGGTAAGGATTTGAAATTAGACGGATATCAGGATGTCCTCTGCAGTTACATCAATAATCCTCAGACAACATTTGTAAGAAGATATGCGAGGAGACTTTTTCTGCATGTTTGTGGAAGTAAAACTCACTATTATAGTGTCCGAGATTCGTGGCAGTTCTCTACTGAAATGAAGAAACTTTACAAGCACATAAATAAATCTGGTGGCCTTCAAAATCCTGTTCCATATGAGAGAAGTGTGAAGATAGTGAAGTGCTTGTCTACAATGGCTGAGGTGGCTGCTGCACGGCCTAGAAATTGGCAGAAATACTGTTTGAGGCATGGGGATGTTTTACCATTCCTGATGAATGGGGTATTTTATTTTGGTGAAGAATCTGTGGTCCAGACTCTCAAACTTCTAAATCTGGCTTTCTATTCGGGAAAGGATATGACCCACTCCTTGCAAAAAGTTGAGGTGGGGGATTCTGGAACAAGTTCAAACAAATCAGGGGCACAATCTCAGGATTCAAAGAAGAAGAAGAAAGGTGAAGATGGATCTGAATCTGGACTGGAGAAGTCTTATTTGGATATGGAGGCAGCAGTAGATATATTTACCGACAATGGTGGTGATGTTCTGAGGCAATTTGTTGACTGCTTTTTACTGGAATGGAATTCTAGCTCTGTGCGCACAGAAGCTAAATGTGTTCTTTATGGGGCATGGCATCATGGGAAGCTTTCATTCAAGGAAACATTGTTAGTGGCTTTCTTGCAGAAAGTGAAAAGCCTACCTATGTATGGTCAGAATATTGTTGAGTTCACTGAACTAGTCACTTGGTTACTGGGGAAAGTCCCAGATAATAGTTCAAAGCAGCAGAGCACTGAACTCGTGGATCGTTGCTTGACCCCTGATGTAATTAGGTGCATCTTTGAGACACTGCATTCACAAAATGAGCTTATTGCTAATCATCCCAATTCTCGTATATACAATACTTTGAGTGGTCTTGTAGAGTTTGATGGTTACTATCTTGAGAGTGAACCTTGTGTTGCCTGCAGTTCTCCTGAGGTACCTTATAGTAAGATGAAGCTAGAAAGCCTGAAGTCTGAGACTAAGTTTACTGACAACCGCATCCTTGTGAAATGCACTGGAAGTTACACAATCCAGACTGTGACTATGAATGTTCATGATGCACGCAAGTCTAAATCTGTGAAAGTCTTAAACCTTTACTACAACAATCGACCTGTAGCTGACTTATCAGAGTTGAAAAATAATTGGTCCTTGTGGAAGCGTGCGAAGAGTTGCCATCTTGCTTTCAATCAAACAGAGCTAAAAGTGGAGTTTCCTATTCCAATCACTGCTTGTAACTTCATGATTGAGCTTGATTCCTTCTATGAAAATCTTCAGGCTTTATCTCTTGAACCGTTGCAATGCCCACGGTGTAGTCGACCTGTCACTGATAGGCATGGAATTTGCGGCAATTGCCATGAGAATGCATATCAGTGCAGGCAATGTCGCAACATAAATTACGAAAATTTAGATTCTTTTCTATGCAATGAGTGTGGGTACAGCAAATATGGCCGGTTTGAGTTCAACTTTATGGCAAAGCCTAGTTTTACATTTGATAACATGGAGAGTGATGATGATATGAAGAGAGGTCTGGCTGCCATAGAATCAGAATCAGAAAATGCACACAGGAGATACCAGCAACTTTTGGGTTTTAAAAAGCCTCTTCTTAAGATTGTATCAAGCATTGGTGAGAATGAAATGGATTCACAACAGAAGGACTCAGTCCAGCAAATGATGGTTTCTCTCCCTGGACCTTCATGTAAGATAAATCGTAAGATTGCCCTTCTAGGTGTGTTATATGGTGAAAAGTGCAAAGCTGCCTTTGATTCTGTCAGCAAAAGTGTTCAGACGCTGCAGGGCCTTCGTCGGGTTTTGATGAGTTATTTGCACCAGAAACATTCAGATGATGCTATTGCTGCATCCAGATTTGTGGTTTCCAGGTCTCCAAATAATTGCTATGGCTGTGCAACCACATTTGTGATACAGTGTTTGGAGATGTTACAGGTGCTGTCAAAGCATCCAAATTCAAAGAAACAACTCGTAGCAGCTGGCATCTTATCTGAGTTGTTTGAAAATAACATTCATCAAGGTCCAAAAACAGCTCGTGTACAAGCTAGGGCAGTACTTTGTGCTTTCTCTGAAGGAGATATAAATGCAGTAACTGAGTTGAACAGTTTAATACAGAAGAAAGTCATCTACTGCCTTGAGCATCATCGTTCCATGGACATTGCTGTTGCCACTCGGGAGGAGTTGTTACTGCTTTCAGAAGTTTGTTCCTTGGCTGATGAGTTCTGGGAATCTAGATTACGTGTTGTTTTCCAGTTGTTATTTTCATCCATTAAATTGGGTGCCAAACATCCTGCAATAGCTGAGCATATTATTCTCCCCTGTCTGAGAATCATATCTCAGGCATGTACTCCTCCAAAACCTGATACAGTAGATAAAGATCAGGGTGTTGGCAAATCTGCTCCTGTAATGTTGCCAAAGGATGAAAGCAACTCAGGACCATTGAGTGGAGTTGTCAGTAGCAGCAAGCCAACATCAGAACCCTTGGAAAAAAATTGGGATGCTTCTCATAGGACTCAAGATATTCAATTATTGAGTTATTCTGAGTGGGAGAAGGGAGCATCATACCTTGATTTTGTTAGAAGGCAGTACAAAGTGTCCCAAGCAATCAAAGGGGCTGGTCAGAGATCTCGGCCTCAGAGAAATGAATACATTGCTCTCAAATATGCTCTTAGATGGAGGCGTCGTGCTTGTAAGACGTTTAAGGGTGATTTGTCCACATTTGAGCTGGGGTCCTGGGTGACAGAACTTGTTTTGAGTGCTTGCTCGCAGTCTATCAGGTCAGAGATGTGCATGCTGATTAGTTTACTTTGTGCCCAGAGTTCATCAAGGCGGTTTCGGTTGTTAAACTTACTGATGGCTTTGCTGCCTTCAACCCTTGCCGCTGGTGAAAGTGCAGCAGAATACTTTGAATTGCTGTTCAAGATGATAGATTCAGAAGATTCTCGTCTTTTTTTGACTGTGCATGGATGTCTAACTGCAATCTGTAAACTGATTACCCAAGAAGTGACTAACATTGCGTCTCTAGAGAGGAGCTTGCATATTGACATATCACAGGGTTTCATTCTTCACAAGCTTATTGAACTCCTTGGCAAATTTTTGGAGGTTCACAACATCAGAGCCAGGTATCAGTCATAGATTAATAGTTCGAGTTGGTGATTTAATTTTCCCCTCTTTATATTTTCAACTAATTTGATCTTGATGCCAGATTTATGCGAGACAATTTGCTGTCGGATATCCTTGAGGCTCTTATTGTCATTCGTGGCTTAGTAGTACAAAAGACAAAGTTGATCAGTGATTGCAATCGCCTTCTAAATGATCTTTTAGACAGTCTTCTGCTCGAAAGCAGTGAAAATAAAAGACAATTTATCCGAGCCTGTATTTGTGGTCTACAAATCCATGGGGAGGAGAGAAAAGGACGAACTTGTTTGGTATTGGAAATTTCCTAATGCTCTACATTGTTTATTTGAGTCATGATATGCAGGACTTTTATAACTTTGCATAATGTTAATTTTTATAACTTTGTTTATGGACATGGTTATAATTCTAGTATTAAAAATCATTTCCATGCTTTCTCACTTAGTTAAAATTTTTTTAAAGTTTGTGAAGTGGGAGAGGTATCTCCCGGTCACATTGAGTATTTTGATTGTTGGAAAAGTAATTCTTTGTTTATTTCAAAGAGTAGCTGTCTTGATTGTTCAGTTTTTTAATATACCTTAGTTTAGATTGCTTAGCGATAGGCAATTTCAACAAAATAACTCCCCAGTTAACTTCATTTTTAAGTTTATAGATCAGAAATTACTGCTTTTCTAACTGCTAATTTGAAATTGAATTTCTCTGTTTGTGCAGTTTATCTTAGAGCAGCTTTGCAATTTAATCTGCCCATCAAAACCAGAATCTGTATATTTATTGGTTCTGAATAAGGCACACACGCAGGAAGAATTTATTAGGGGATCAATGACTAAAAATCCTTATTCCAGTGCTGAGATTGGTCCACTGATGCGTGATGTTAAGAATAAAATTTGCCATCAATTGGATTTGCTAGGGCTTCTTGAAGATGACTATGGAATGGAGTTGCTGGTAGCTGGGAATATCATCTCTCTTGATTTGAGCATTGCTCAAGTTTATGAGCAAGTCTGGAAGAAGTCAAATACTCAAGCTTCAAATGCATTGGCTAATTCTACATTGTTATCCTCAAGTGGCACAGCATCAGCAAGAGATTGCCCCCCTATGACAGTGACATACAGGCTTCAGGTTGGTAATGCATCTGAGTTTATTTGTTGATAAAAAATGTGGTCTGAATTAATGACAAAATTTTAGCAATACGGGTTGATTATTGTTTTCTCGTGATATTTCTATATTGAGCTTTGCCCAATTCACATGTTTCTTTTGTGGGGTTCATTTCCGTCATTGGTTTTGCTGATGTGGTGTTTGGAACTTCTTTAAATGCTGACAGACTGCTGATGTACTTGATATGACTAGTTCTTTCCTTAATCACTTCCTTTTACTTTCCCTCATGTACTTGTGCTTTCCTTAAAATTATTTTTCCCCTTTTTCTTTGGATGGTCAGCACTCAGCATGGAAGTTTGGATTGTGTTGTCTATAAGAGATGGATCATTATTATTTGTAATTCTTTTGGGATATTATTATTGAACTTTTATTTTTTTGGTGGACAATTGATAGGGATTAGATGGTGAAGCTACGGAGCCTATGATTAAAGAATTGGAGGAAGACAGGGAGGAATCACAAGATCCAGAAGTTGAGTTTGCAATTGCAGGAGCAGTTCGAGAGTATGGTGGGCTTGAAATTCTGTTAGGCATGATCCAGGTGAGTTACTTTTTCATGCCGTATCTTTGTTATGAGTTCGCTTTCTTGAATGGTTCAATCTTTTTGTTTGACGTTGCATTCATTCTAGAATGGGATCTTTAATGAAAAACCATATATCTGCCATATAACTAATGTTTTTTCCTTATTCTTCTCAAGTTTTAATCTACATCAATTAACTGAAATGAAATTAACAATGTTGAATCAGCATTCCTTTTCTCTCTCTGTCCTTTTTCTCCCTTTTGAGTTTTGCAAAAGAAGTCTATTGCTACAATTTTACAGACATTGTGACTTTGATTTAAAATGTGCAGCGATTGCGAGATGATTTCAAGTCCAACCAGGAGCAGTTGGTTGCAGTTCTTAATCTCCTTATGCATTGCTGCAAGATACGAGAGAATAGAAGGGCCTTGTTAAGGCTCGGAGCTTTAGGTCTTCTTCTGGAAACGGCAAGGCGTGCCTTCTCTGTGGATGCCATGGAGCCAGCTGAAGGCATTCTTTTGATAGTTGAGAGCTTGACGTTGGAGGCAAATGAGAGTCATAATATTAGCATCACACAGAGTGCTCTTACTGTCACTAGTGAGGAGACTGGTACAGGGGAACAGGCCAAAAAAATCGTTCTCATGTTCCTCGAAAGGTTGTGTCACCCTTCAGGCCTAAAAAAGTCCAACAAACAACAGAGGAACACTGAGATGGTTGCAAGAATCTTGCCTTATCTGACATATGGTGAACCTGCTGCAATGGAAGCACTCATTCAGCACTTCAACCCATACTTGCAAGATTGGGGGGAATTTGACCTGTTGCAGGAACAACATCAAGCCAACCCCAAAGATGAGAACATTGCTCAGAAAGCAGCTGAGCAGAGGTTTACTGTGGAAAATTTTGTTAGGGTATCTGAATCACTAAAGACAAGTTCCTGTGGAGAGCGATTGAAGGACATCATTCTGGAGAAAGGTATCACGGATGTTGCCGTCAGACATTTAAGAGAGAGTTTTGCAGTTGCAAGGCAGGCTGGGTTCAAATCTAGAAAAGAATGGGCATCAGGTTTGAAACTGCCATCTGTCCCAAATATATTATCTATGCTGAGGGGATTGTCAATGGGGCACTTAGCCACGCAAAGGTGTATTGACGAGGGAGGGATCTTACCACTGCTCCATGCTCTGGAAGGCGTCCCTGGAGAAAATGAGATTGGCGCTAGAGCTGAGAACTTACTAGACATGCTATCTAATAAGGAGGGGAAAGGAGATGGGTTCTTGGAGGAGAAAGTGCGTGAGTTGCGCCATGCCACTAGAGATGAAATGAGGCGTCGTGCTCTGAGGAAGAGAGAGGAGTTGCTTCAGGTAATTCTTGTTTTAAGTAGTTGATCCATTTCACATTTTTTTTTTTTTTTTTAAAGAGCATGGGGCATCATCGTTGTGAAAGACTGCCGGATCGGTGCTCGCCAAATATATTATCTCTGCTGAGGGATTGTCAATGGGGCCACGTTTTTAGGCTCACGCAAGGTTTATTGACGAGGGAGGTGATCACTTACCACTGCTCCATGCTTCTGGAGGCGTCGCCTGGAGAAAGATGAGTCATGGCGCGGTAGCGAGCTGGAGAAACTTATCTAGTAGCATATGCGACTATTCTAGATAAGGAAGGCGGAAACGGACGAGTGGGTTCTTGGAGGAGAACGCCTAGTGAGTTTGGCGCCATGCCACTAGAGAGAAAGAGGCGCGTGCTCTTGGAGGAAGAGAGAGAGTTGCGTTCAGGTATAATTCTTTGTTTTAAGTAAGTTGATCGGCATTTCACATTTTTTTTTATTTTTTTTTCTGCGGGAGTTTAGGAACTCACTATCGTTTCCTCATCAATGGCGCAATCTTTATGGGCAGTCAAATCATGTGACATGTTTTCTCTTAGTGCTACATTAAGGAAACATTGGAAGTTGAAATGTATCATATGCTTGCTGGTTTTTTTAAAAAAAAGAAAAGAAAATTAAGTTTGTAGAAACTTTATTATTATTATTTGTCATGTTTGGTTTTTCTTGGGTAACCATGAATTGGTACTTGGAGATGCGGACGGAGAAACTTGGCTTCCAGGATTGGGCTTGATTTTTTTTTTTTTTTTTGGGAGTTAGACCACATCTTTTCCTCTTATCAATCAATCTTTTTGGGCATCAAATTCATGTGCATGTTTCTTAGTGCATTAAGAAAATGAATTGAATGTATCATATGCTTGCTTTTTTTAAAAAAAAAAAGAAAAATTAGTTGTAAAATTTTATTATTATTATTTTAATGTTGTTTTCTGGTAACCATGAAGGTACTTGGAATGCGACGAGAACTGGCTTCAGATGGTGGTGAGAGAATTGTTGTTGCTCGGCCAATCCTGGAAGGTTTGGAAGATGTAGAAGAGGAGGAAGATGGGTTGGCATGCATGGTATGCCGAGAGGGATATAGTTTGAGGCCTACTGACTTGCTGGGCGTTTACTCTTTCAGCAAGCGAGTGAATCTGGGTGTTGGCACTTCAGGAAGTGCCCGTGGGGGTGCGGAGTGTGTTTACACCACAGTCAGTTATTTCAATATCATTCATTTCCAATGCCATCAGGAAGCCAAAAGAGCAGATGCTGCTCTGAGGAATCCTAAAAAAGAGTGGGAGGGTGCTACCCTCAGAAACAATGAATCACTATGCAATTCCTTATTCCCTGTTAGAGGTCCATCTGTCCCATTGGCTCAATATATTCGCTATGTGGACCAATACTGGGATAACCTCAATGCTCTTGGACGTGCTGATGGTAGCCGGCTCCGGCTCTTGACTTGGGACATTGTTCTGGTAAGGAACCATTCTCATTGGCATTTTCTATTCTTATTTTACATTAATACTTATTTTGAGAAATCATTTATATATACCTTACGTCTCTGCACATCCTTTGCTATAGATGCTAGCTCGATTTGCAACAGGGGCATCATTCAGTTTAGAAAGTAGAGGTGGTGGAAGGGAGAGCAACTCCCGCTTCCTACCTTTCATGATCCAAATGGCTTGTCACCTTCTTGAACAGGGAAGCCCAACTCAACGTCGTAGCATGGCCAAGACTGTATCATCATATATAACTTCATCCTCGTTGGATTCTAAACCTTTGACTCCTGTAACACAGCCAGCTGCCGGAACTGAAGAAACTGTCCAATTTATGATGGTGAATTCACTTCTTTCAGAGTCCTACGAGTCATGGTTGCAACACCGTCGTTCTTTCCTGCAGCGAGGAATATACCATGCATACATGCAACACACTTATGGCCGATCAACGACTAGGGCATCATCCACTTCAACTGGCATGGTTAGAATAGAGTCAGGAAGTACCAGCAGAAGCCCTGCAACAGAAACTGGGGATTCTGATGAGCTATTGTCTATTGTTCGACCCATGCTTGTTTATACAGGTTTGATTGAGCAGCTTCAGCACTTCTTCAAGGTCAAAAAATCATCAAATGTGGCATCTGTTAAAGCACAAGGAACTCCTATGGGATCAGAAGAGGAAGATGAAAATGGAAGTTTGGAACCTTGGGAAGTGATAATGAAGGAACGACTATTAAATGTGAAAGAAATGGTGGGGTTCTCCAAGGAATTGATTTCATGGCTTGATGAGATGAATTCCGCAACTGATTTGCAGGAAGCATTTGATATTATTGGCGTTCTGGCTGATGTTTTACCTGGCGGGGTTGGGCGGTGCGAGGACTTTGTGCAAGCTGCGATAAATGCGGGGAAAAGTTGAGAGGATTTTAGACCAAAGTCAGGAGCATGGTATTTGTTCTAGCGCATTATGCCATTGGCTAGTCTCAGAAATCACGTAACGTACTATTACCAATTTTGCTTTTTGTATATCCAAGTAATATAATTGGGTTGTATATCCAAGTAACATGTTGAACACATTTTGCTCCTTGATTATGAAATCATTTTCCTCCGGAGAATCCTCTTTATTTTAAAATCTTTGCAACGTTTGTATGAAAGTTTTTGAAACAAAATTTGGATTTTTTTTAATTTCTTCATGAATGATAAAGAAGTTTTTTGACATTTTCTCAAGCCCCTCGTTCTAATAAATGACTAATTCATTTAATTTATTTATTTATAAAAATATGATTGAAATTCGTGGATTTAATATTTATATCGAATAAATAAATTTTTAAAAATTTATAAAATTAGAAACTTTTAGGATCTTGACATATTTCATCAATTTAAAAAGAATTATAGCTCTATCTTTATATTTTGTCATAATATACAACGTTATTTCTGTATTTTTAATAATCCGTAGTTTTGCCTTCTCGTTTTTTTCTCTCAAAACATGAGAATAAAATAATAACATATTAAAATGCTTCAACCTGAATATTGATAACATAGGCAAACGGCCAGCATGCAGTTCGATTTGTTCATCATTAACAATGACCCAAAGCATCGACTTCGAAATTAACAACGAAAACTCCAACTCATGCTCACGTATAACCACCTCTTCGAGTAAACTTCCAAGTTCTGATTTTACAATTTTCCTTTTTTGTAATTTTCTAATTAAGTTCTTACTTTGCAAATGTAGATAATAACTTAAAACATTGCATTTTCATTACCTGCAAGTGTACAATTTCTGCAACCAAAACTTTCACCGGAAATGCAAGAACAGAAACAAAAACAGAAACGTCGCCGTCTAGTGCTGGTTCCATTTCCACTACAAGGACACCTAAACCCAATGATTCAGTTAGGATCAATTCTTCACTCCAAAGGTTTCTCCATAACAATTGCTCATACCAAATTTTAATTCTCCAAACTCATCCAATCACCCTCACTTTAGCTTCCTTCCCATATCAGATGGCATATCACTCCCTATTCTCTTCTTTAAAAACTTCATAGCCTCTCTATCAACCCTTAATACTAACTGTGAAGCTTCACTTGAGGCATCAGTAACTGAGATGATTCAGAAGCAGGTGGAAGGACAAGCCCAAGATGATGTGCTGCCATTGCCATGCATCATATGTGATGGACTAATGTATTTTGTTGCAGCAGTAGCTCAATCTCTAAAGCTTCCAAGCATCATATTACGCACTAGGTGTGCTGCTAATTTATTAACCTACTATGCATTTCCTGCTCTCCCAAAACAACGTTATCTTCCTGCACAAGGTATGTGTGCGTGTGTGTGCGCGCGCGCGTGTATATATAAGACGTGATGAAAGATGAACTGACAGCACTGATTTTTTATTCCTGCTAACTAAGAAACAAGAAACCTCTGCAGACTATTAACCATTTCTTGTATCTAGCAGATTCTAAATTATTAGACCTTGTGCCTGTGTTAAATCCCCTCAGATTCAAAGATCTTCCAGCTTACGGTTTCAGCTTTAGATGCCTTGTTATGGCAAATGAAAAATCATAAGCAACACAAGATCATCCTTAGCCATCATACGGAATACAATGGATTGCCTAGAGCAATCATAACTATTAGAATTGAAAGAGCAGTGTCAACTTCCGTTCTTCACGATAGGCCCTATGCACAAAATTGTACCAGCCTCTTCTATCAGCTTACTAGAAGAAGAAACTAGCTGCACATCTTGGCTTGACAGGCAAGCTGCAGACACGGTTATCTATATAAGTTTAGGTAGCATTGCTGTTATCAATAAGAATGAGCTAGCTGAAATGGCCTGGGGACTAGCCACCAGCAAGCAGCCATTTTTGAGGGTAGTTAGGACTGGGTCAATTCGCAGTTCGAATTGGATTGAGCAATTGCCAGGTGGATTCAGAAAAGCTGTTGGAGATAGAGGTTGCATTGTAAAATGGGCACCACAAAAGGAATAAAACATGCTGCTGTAGGTGGGTTTTGGAGCCATTATGGATGGGATTCAACAATGGAGAGTATATATGCGAATGGGTTCCTAATGATGTGCAGACCGTGTTTTGGGGATCAAAAGGTCATAGCAAGATATGTTAGTCATGTATGGAGAGTAGGCTTGGAATTGGAGAATGGATTGGAGCAACGAGAGATAGAGCGAGCTATTCGAACCCTAATGGTTGATAAGGAAGGGGAGGAGATGAGGCAGAGAGCAATGGACTTCAGAGAGAAGGTTCAAGTTAGAATAAACAAAGGTGGTTCTTCATAAAATTCCTTAAATGAATTAGCTGAATTTATAATGTCTTGTTAACATCATACTTGCCATTTGCCATATTAACCAAATAAGATGAATAGTTGTTCAGTGTTTCCTTAAAATAAAATGCGAAATTATGAATCAACACTCCAAAAAAATATGAATTTGCAAGTGATGTCTAACTGTATAACAATGGAGATCGTTATTACATATCATAAAGTCAATTTATCTTGAAAAGTAGAGGATAGATTTGTCCACAGAGCCGCTCCTAAGTCCGACCCATTTCAATAAAAAGAAGTAATATTTAAAAAAAAAAAAAATACATTAACCAGTTCTTGTGGAGAGCTTTTAACAACAATGTATAACTGTCTCTCCACCACTCAGCAACATTTATACATTATGCTTCGAACAAAAATGTTATAGCATTAAAAAGAACCCATATAGAGCAAAGGGAAAGAAAAAATCAAGACTCTCTTCAGTTCATTGCATCATAATCATCCAATTTCTCATTGTACTGGAGCACCTTTCTCTTTATCTTGGATGTATCTACCCAAGTGACAAAATCTTCCATATTCCTGGTTACGAGGAATGCTGGGTCAGTAACTGTATCTGGACCAACTCGAATGTGACCCTGCTCAATGTATGTGATGGCTTCTTTCAAATGCTCAGCAAACTTCAATCGCACCATAACATTTGAAAGCCTCCGTCTACAAGCAATGGAGTCATTTTATTATTAACCAAAAAAAAAAAAAAAAAAAGTGGTATTAACAATGGCTGAGATCGTTCAGTACATAAAATTGGCGATGAAAGGTGTCAAATTTATCTTGAAGTCTTTAGGGAGCGATTAGGATTTTGTCCCACAGAGCTCGCGGCTCCTAAGTCCGATCGGCGGACGACCTCCATTTCAAAAAAGAACTCGAGTAATATATTTAAAAGAAAAAGAAAGAAACACTTAACCAGTTTCTTGTGGCAGAGCCTTTTAAACAAGACAATGGTATAACTGTACCTCACACCACTCCAGCCATATCGATCAATTAATATGGTGTATGCTTCGAATCAAGAATTGTGGGTTGGTGTGGTGAGATTCGGTCGTTGGGGGCTGTTGGTGGGCTGATATTGTATGATGCGGGAGTGGGCGTATAGGCCATTAAATAAGGAATACCCATATGAGCAAAGGAAAATGAAAAAATATCGAAGACTTCGTTCGTTTCAGTGATTCATTGCATACATAATCAATCCAAGTTTCTCATTCGTACTGGCAGGCACCTTTGCTTCCTTTATCTTAGGGATTGTATGCTTACCCAAGTGACAAAAAGTCTTCGCCATATTCCTTGGGTTACGAGGGAATGGCTGGGGTCAGTAAACTTTAATCGGACCAACTCGAAGTGACCCTTGCTCAATGTATGTGATGGGGCTTCTTTCAAATGACCCTTCAGTCAAACTGTCACAGTCTGCGACGCCATAACATTGAAATAGCCTCCGTCTAATACATAGCAATGGAGTTCATTTTTATTATTAAAGACCAAAAAAAGAAAAAAAAAAAATAAAGAGTATATCCAGAAAAAAAAAAAAAAAAAAAAAAAGAGTATCCAGAAATAGAAAGGCAGGGATCTGACAAGAACAGTTACAGATTGGACAGAAGTCAAATCTTTTAATGAGTCAAATCTTTCAGTATTGCAGTAACAGTTACAAATAACCTTAGTTGCAACTCAGATAGACAAATTGCAACTCAGTTTGTCAAAGGAACTCAGCAGAACAGCCCCCCTAACATTGGGACAGGGGCGCCTCTTCATAAAGGGGCGCATACTGACAAGGCCCTAATGACTTCTTACCAAAACACAGGTAACCACAAAGTTGTAAAACCATTTAAGGGGACTGACAGTTGTGTGAGTGAGTGTGTGTGAGTGAGAGAGAGGCATTTGCCTACCGGCAAAATGATGACACTGATAATCGATCACACAAAGCCAAGCTTTTCCTGCTTGATATTACTCCCATGTTATAGCTGCCATTCACAAACAAGTAACAAAAATATCAAACTTGATAGTAATTATAAATAATAATCACTACATGCAGAAAGAGAGAGAAAGAGAGGAACAACCAGATGAAACTAATTTCAATATTATAAACATACATAGTTAATTGGACCAAATTCTCGTCATACAATGCTCAATGGAGGAGTTATTATTGCAAAGAAAAAGCATTCTTGCCTTGTCCTGCAACAATGAAGTTAAAGTACAGGAATCGAGTTGTCAGTAACCTTGGCTTTAGAATTGAGTTCTGGGATGGTTTGCTGATGATCCTAGTCACAGAATCTTCTGAAGTTACCTACTCGCATGGATATATCATAATCAAGTTTAATATGGTATGAAATAAGGTCTGGATGGGTTTTGTTTTGCTTCCCTAGTTTTTTACTGTTTAGTTGGATTGTTCCTTTGGGTAACCATGTGCCACTTGAGCTATCTCAGGTTGCAGCCTCTTGCTTCATCATGTTTGTAGGATTTTCCTATCCCATAGAATGGTGGAGATTCTGTAACCAAGAAATAAGGTTGTCCCATCGAGTTGAACATGTGACCAAAAAGCTCTGTAGTCTCTATTCCTAGATAGTCCGGATGATACTGCAAAAAGTACTTTCAAGCGTTTTGATAATCTTTTTATAGCAGTTAACATCTGAATTTTTATACTGGTTACTTCTTTCTTGTTTTACTTGGCATAAGTCTAGTTATTCATTTATATTTTTATTACATTCTTTTATTTTATTTATTTGATTCATTAAAAATATCTTGGATGATTTACACACAATAAGCAATTTGCAAATCCAACTCGTGCAAAGATAACTGCTGTCAAATATTCAAGCTTCTGCTTTTATCAAAAACAAATTTAATCAAAATACTAGAAGACTTACTATTTAACAATAGCTGCTAGCTGTAAGGGAAATTATTTCATATATCAAAAACAACTACATGACACCGACTTATTTGGTGCCATTTCACTGTTATAGAGTTGAGTGAAAATATTTCAAACAAAGAAAAAGAAAACAGCAATTGGCTATTCATCTTAAAGTAAACTGCATAAGAACACACAAGTCACTAAAACAAAATACTAGCACTGAGATTCTAGTAATGCAAACAAAATCAGCTGAAACGTACAATTAAACCATTACAACGCTATTCATAAAATAAATAGTAGCCCTAATTATGAATCTCCCATAAATTAACAAGAAAATTCAATTAAAAAACCATTTAATAAAAAGTAAAAGAGAACTCACAGCTTCTCCAAAAGCATATCTGTCATCTCAATACGATAAGAGTCTCTGGCATCCATTTGCTTCAATATGTTGACCAACTTCTGCACCATCCGACACATACTCGAATACCTAATTTCCCAAACTTTGTTCAAAAACCATAACCAAAATTTGGAGAAAAAAAAAACTAAAACAAATAAACCTAATTCAAAAACCAATATGAAAATCCATTAAAGAACACAAAAAAGAATACTTCTTGTAGTCGTCACGCTCGCCTATGTGGTAGCGTTGCATAACCATTGCTTCTCTGTGGCCGCCCTCTCTCTTCCATTGCAAGAAATTTACTTTCTTCAGTAGCTTTTTCTCATGATAATCAAGCCGCCTCATTCTTCAATCCGTTCAGAAACCAGAACTGTTAAGAGTTTCGAAAGTATGTCAAAAACCCTACAGAAATCCTAGGTTTTTCAAATACAATGAATCTTGATTTCCTGAAGAGGGAATGAAGCGCTCTGTTTGTGTCTGTAAAAACTACAACCTTAATACAGATGGGCTCATGACTTTGCTTTGAAGAATTGTTGGGCCACTTAATTTGAGACCCATTTGAGCTATGATTAGCGGGCTGAGCCCATATAAAAATGGCCCGCAATACTTCCCAAACACCAAATTTTAATATTGGAGGATATATTTTTTTTAATATATATTTCCGCATTTGTACTGAGATGTTATAAAGTTTTAGCATTATTCGACAAAAAATTTTCATATAATGTATATTATTCAGTGAAATAGCCTTTATACTGGTGTTTAAATTAATAAAGTGAATATGAAATGTCACTCTTTGTAACGTTGTTTATATTAGTGTTAAGCAAATCATTAAATGTTATTCTTTCTAACGTTGTAATAAACGTTTTGAACAGGCAACTATTAACAGAGGTAACAACTAAAATCTCCTCAACATTGCAATAGTAACTTCATAGCTGAAAAACAACTAATTTGGCTTCGTCTGGAATGTATATAACACTGTGGATTACATAATTGGTGAAAACACTTACGGTCGGAAGAATTTTCACTCTTCATATAAACGAGAAGACCAACCAAATAAAGAAGAAGATTATTTAATAAATTTTGAGCCTACTCTTTTAACTCATTTAATAAATGAGTCAAGCTTTTAAACGAATCAGATTTTTTTTTTTTCTTAAAAATATAAATTCATATTTTGTCGGTCTGAGCATAACCCAATTTACTCAAAACATTAATCACTCATCTCTGTATTAAATTTTATCCTGTTTTGATTTTCAATAACATGAAATTAGTTGATCTTGGTAGGTGTGAAATATAGAGGGTCATTGAATATATCTGTAATAATAAAGGAGGAGACAGGCTGTGAATAGAATGAAGTTTTGCTTTATGAATAGAATAGGAACTGAAAGTGTACCTGTTTGTAAGATGTTGGGAAGGGAACAGAGAAAGCACATGTGAGAGTTAAAGAAAGCAATTTAAGTCGGTGACAGTGCTTCAAAAAACCCATTCCCATCTCTCACTCACTCATTGCTCAAATCAATTAATTTTCAGTTAAAAAGCAATGCCCATATTTTTACTTCCTTTCCTTGTCTATAAAGCTTCCTTCTTCTATTTCCATGATTGGATTCAGAAGCTAATGAGTACTTCTTATGATCAGGCAACACACTACTGGACTTGTACTTATGATTCCTTTCCTTTTTTCACTTCTTATTCCGCAAAATTAACTGTTATAATAACTTTTAATTGTTGGTTATTTAAATAATTTTTCGTAAAACGCTATATAAATTAATTTTTTTGAAACGATATAATTTCTAAAAATTAATTCAAAAATTATATTACCGAACATTATAAAAAAAAATAGCATACTACTAAAAGTTACCAAAGAAGTTGTTCAACTATTGAATTTTTGACATAATTTCTTATATATATATATGTATGTTGAATTGCACATTCTATTCTCGTAATTATGTAAATTTTTTCCTATTTTCCATGGTTGAAGACTTGAAGGTTTTTTCTTCCTGCGGCTGATGTGGATAACAAAAATCAATCACGGGCTTTTGTCACAATTGCAAACTCCAAAAGTCCTAATCACTTTAGTTATTAAAAAAATCATTAATTAATATTATATATAAGCAATTTGGCATGGTTGAACATTGTTTTTCTATTACACCTTTTTTATATAGATAATGCCCTGTCTGAAATTCTAATATTTTTTTTTCTTTAAATATAAACTTCTGTTGTACAAAAATAAAGAAAGAATGGATTTTGATATGGAATCAATAAGAAAAATTACTTTGAATTTTGCAGTTTGTTACAAATCTACCGTATACATTTATCTTTTATCATTCAAAGATAAAAAAATTTAATAAATTATGTGGTTTAAATCTTTATGAATTTAAAATTTAGCCAAACGTGATCCTTTAAATTTAAATGATGTATGCAAAAATTGAAAAGAAAAAGAGTAATTGCAAGAATGTGCGAAGTCTATCTATATGCCTAAAATATGGATAATTGTATCGATATGCAAAATTCATAGTATTTTATATCCTAAATAATTAATCAATTTATAATTCTTTAGTAATAATCTCTTATTATAATATATGTCACTATAATTAGTATTAAGGTTAGATTATAAGTTTTTAAAAACTAATTTTTTTTTTAGTTCATAATTAATTTAGAGGCATCAAAATTCAAAAGTATCAAAATTTTATTGACAATGCTTTAATTTCTATATGTGTCACGACCCATTTCCATGGACCGGACCGGCACTAGGACCTGGGTGGGCTTAAGGCCCCCGAAGCCCGTAGTAAGCCTAACTTAATTTTTTTTTTTAGGTTTCATAATATTTAGAGCATCAAAAATTCAAAAGTATCAAAATTTTTTATTTGACAATTGCTTTTAATTTCTATATTGTGTCACGAACCAATTTCCATGGACCGGACCGGCCCTAGGACCTGGGTTGGGCCTTAAGGCCCCGAAGCCCGTAGTAAGCCCTAACTTATTTTAAATCTCAGCCCTTTTCTATCAATATTATGGATTCAGGCCCATTAAACATTTTATACATATGCACTCCCAAATGGCATTCATATATTTCATATGGACTTTTTACTATTTATTTTTACAACCAAACTGGAATACAAATTTGCGGAACTCTAGCCTTTAACATTCACATCCGTTTTTTTCTAGATCATTAACAATCTTTCCTATAATACGTTTTCAATCAATAGGCTTTCCTTCTTTCTATTACTGGAAAAAAAATAGTAAGGCAGGGATGAGCGCAAAACCTCAAATGAGTACGGGTTAGAATAACCCTCTCACCCATACAATCACAAGCAAATGCTAAAAGTATTTTTTAATTTGGTCACTCGTTAGTTATATGATCATGCAGTTTGTCAACACCAAATGGCAATACAACAGCATTCACAATTATTTACACTTCATATAAAATCACATCACGTGGAAATGTACGTCAAGGACTCACCTGATCCCAGCGAAGCCGTCCTCACGATGGCTCGCCCTCCTCATACATTTGGCCACGCAGGGAGCGATCCCCCATACGGCCAACTGGTCATCTCACTGACACAAGTCTCTCCAATATGTTTTTTTCGCATTCTCGTCTTTCTTTTCGCATACCAAACAACAGGAGGCAACCCGGTGGTCCTCCCATCCAATCCTACGATCATTCGCAGATGCTTCACACAGGAAGGCCCACCCTGGCGAGCTACAGTCCAAATCTAGATTATTCAGGTTGGCACAACAAGAAGCCATCTGTGATTTTTCCATATTCATATCATCAGGTGCCAACATGGGGGCGCCGACTCGCCGCATTTTTCCCGGCCGACGGTCCAAATATCATATCATTCATCATTCAGGATCCATATCAACAGACCGGTGCCTCACAAACCCATGGTGGTCCCACGTCATCCTAATTCACACAACAAGCGCAGTATATTAGCACAAGTAATCAAAAAATTTTTTAATATCAACGAATAGTGCTCATAAATTGGCAATTCCAACAAATTATAATGGCAATTGGATAACATTTTAGTCCGGTGAAAATGCATGAATGCAGGCGGATGATGCTAGTCTATCTAACCACTACTCCAGTTTCTTTATTGTCCTTTAAAAGGACTGCTTTTTTAAGCCACAAAATAAATTCCAGCTTTTGTCCCTCGCATTTTGGTATTTTTGTATTTTATAAACCTTTAAAATAAACAAGAAAATTCTAAATAAGAATTTTAATTCAAAAACTTATATTTCACATTCGTTTATTTATTTTGGCTACCAGTCATTTAATTCACTTGTTATATAGCATATATATTTAGGTTCTCTCATTTATATAAATAACTATTCTAATTTATAACCTTTAGATAAAATCTCTAATTATTCGGTGAGAAATATTGTATAATGATAATTCTAATATTGTATAATATTTCTTAATACTTCAAATTTTTGTCGTCACTACTTCTTAAGAATATAACTAATTTAATTCTTCATTAAGTTTATAAGTTGTTTTATTAAAAATTCGACAAGCTTTTCTCTAACATTAGAACCTATCCAAATTTTTTTCAAATTTTCCCACAAATCACAACACATCAGCGCATCCATCGGGCAAATTCATATCCACAATCCCGCGTCCCGCCAATAAGTACATCATTTATTCGTCCACTTAATTCACATAATCCATTAAATTAGTTTGTTTTCTATAACTATTTTATTTGTTAATAAATTCCTAAAAAATTTATTATTTAGCTAGGAATATATTTTTTTTTTGTAACAACCTTATAAGTTAATAATTAATATTCATAAAATCTATTCTAATAATTTTAATTAATTTACTTAAATACTTTAATTAAGTTTTCATTAATTAAATTAATTTAGATTATACTATTCAAAAATTGCGGATTAATGCTTTAAAAGTGTACTGATTTTTAAAATCAACATTCATTTCCGTGTTCCGCACAGAAGAGAGAGCCATTCTGTCCCGCCTTGAAGTCTCGCCGAGTCCTCGCCGCGTCGCGCGGACTCAGCCGCCGGCCGCAACCTGTGCACGGTGGCGCGGAAATTTAACCTTCACCACAAAAATTGACAAAACCAATACATCATTATTCGTTTCGATGAAAGAGATCACTAAATATGTGTTCAAAATCAGGTGGGTCCCTGAACCAGTTGGGCCGGAAATTGGGCGGAAAAGGGTTCCGGGGATACCCATTTTGGGTTTTCCGATTCCGGCTATTAACAGTGACGAGCGAGGCCATCAAATGAAAGAGGAAGAAGAGAGGAGTCATTTGGGGTACTCCACCTGTTTGTCAAAGGCTTGCTGAAACGGCCGTGAATTGTTCGGAAAAAGGTGTCCAAAACTTTCAGCTTCTTCCCTCAAAATGACACATTTCAGTTCAATCTAAGCTATAAATCTTCTTCCTCACGTTGAGTAGATATTTTTTTTAGAGATATTCATTTGCTGATTTGGTGGCCGGAAGGAAGGAGATCGAAAAGAGAGGAAAGGAAGGAAAGGAAGGAGGAGAGGCCACGCTAACTGGAGAAGGAGAAGGAAGAAAAGAAAAGAAACGAAAAGGAAGGAAAAAGAAAAGAAAAAAGTGGGCCGAATCCGGTTTTCGATTCGAAATCGGTTCCGGTCTGATTCAGTGATTTTGGTCTCATTTTCGTTTGGTTTTCGAGTTTTCCAACGATTTTTCGATCACTTCCGTGTGGTTCATCAGACAATTAAATTGATTTTTTAGTGTCCGGTTTTTATTTATTTTGAATTATTTTAGTTAGTCTATACATTTCTCCAATTTACTTAATGTTTAATATTAATAATCATATATTATATATAATATATGATAATATTATATATATATATAATTAACATTTTTTTTTTTTTTTTGATAAATTCGAATAATAGTTGTTTTGGGCTTGAGCCCAACTTCGTTGGGCCCAATTCGTAAAACTTTGGGCTCAATTAGAATTACTCGGTCTTAACAGCCCATATTATCATAAATCTGGATTTTTGATTTAATGAAAATTCAATAGTTTTGAAAATAAAAATTCGAGCTATTTCAATCTCCCCCCTTAAGACAATTCGTCCTCGAATTGAAATCTAGTGGGAAAGAATAAGAATGGACACATGAGAAATTTTAAAGTCATAAGAAATTGCTTCCACTACCAAGGAGACAGCTCAAAAGCAAAAATACAGATCGAGGAAAGGCAGTGAGTGGGGTATTCTGGTTGTACTTCTACCGTCAATTATTATATTTAGAATAAAATTTCATTCAAGCTACATAGTACCACCTAGCTGAAGCTTATAAGGAGTTTTATTACATTAATCTTTAAGTTTATTGCTCTGATCTTCCCGTTGCTATCATCAGTCAGCTAATGAAATCTTTAGAAAATCTTTCTTTAAATAAAAGTCTTACCGTTAATCGAGTTTTACAATAAAATATATATATTTTTCCCCAAGATAGATTTAATTTCATGTGAAAATTAAATTTTATTTCACATTCCTTTACGAAATCCAAATATATAATTTACAAAAAGCAAAACAATTTGGAATTTAATTTATTTATCATAAAACTTGATTTATTTAATTTACATGTATTATGACTAAATCTTTTCTTAATCAGAGTTGAAAAACTATTACTATAATCCAAAATTTTAAGAAAAATTATCTTGTAATTCCCATTGTTTATAATATCGCAGGGTGATTCGAGCTCACTCTATCAATTCTTTTTATACAAGTTTTATTCTTCTTATAATTTTTTTTTTCCATTAATTGTAATTTATCCCATTTATCTCATTAACAATATTTCAACCTAGCATTTATTACTTGCCCCAACTATTTACCTTTTACCTAATACCTATCAATATATAAAAGTTTTAAATGAAATTTCTTAAATCCCGACTTTATGTTACCTTACCATCCCGACATCACACCAAGTAGACATCACTAACTCAATTTCTTTCACCCAACTCCGCGTCAACTAAATAATTTATTCATTTCCATGTGAATGTTCAGTTTATACATTAATTATGAACTAATAGCAAGACCCTAATTCATATTTATAATACATAAGCTATTTGTTTAATTTTCCATCCAAGTTTTAAAATATAGTATCACTTTATCTATCTCATCTTTTCTTATTTACCACAATCGCCCACACACCACACCTCAGTCCATTCACTCGGCATGCCCACACTTCCCAACACACCCACAAACACAAGAACGGCCACCGCATCACACCCCCACCCAGACCCCGTTGAGGGTCACAGGCGGAGTCGCCCCCCGTCAGAAGTCTTTGCTGGCGAGGGTATATTATCAAATATAGTATCAATTTATCTATCTCCTCCTTTCTTATTTATGTTTAGCAAGGTATTTATAATTTCCTTAAATTTATCCATTCAATCTTATCGACTCTAGTTTCTCAGGTTAGCACAAGGCCACCTGGTGTTATTATCTCAACCTCAACTAATATCAACTAATACCTATACATTTCACTAATTTAACAACTATTTTCGAACTTTCCTCTTGAAGTTTAATTGTTTAATACATTTATGGGTTGTTTACATCTCGTGAATTATCTGAAAGTTTAAATTTACATATCGAGTCTCTTAAATTCTGATTTGTCACAACTCATTATAGTCTATAGTACTAAAAATTTCGGTTCTTAAGGTATCTATCTCTAAGTTTTATTGATTTGTATCTCTTATTCTTCAGAAATTTCTGCCTCAATAGATTCATTTATACTAATAGCCTACAATACTAACTATCTCATATGAATTTCATCGAATGTGTCTACTAACTAAGGATTTTTGAGTAATTTAAGAGTCCTCATTTATTCATACTTCCACTATACATTGTTTCACCGTTATAAATTATTAGATTAATTGTTTATTCAAAATTCGACTAATGAGTTGACAACTACAGCCTAGGTTGACCATCTGACCGCTGAACCCATCCTAATGGGTAACTGACTATTATAAAAACTTTCAAAAATTTTTCCCTTTCACTTTAAAAACCATCGGCATGTACTTCAACACAAAACCTTGAAATTCCTTTTAAAATAGAAATTTGCATTTCACTTTTATTTTTAAACCCAATCTCAATCCGTGGTATAAAAAATATTTTTTATAAAGTTTGAAAATCAACACTGCATCTGTATTTTCCTAAAACCTTTTTTGGTATTTAACAAAATGAATTGTCTATCTCCACGAGAACAATGCCTAAATCTTTAGTTCCAGTCCTAACTGTTACATATTTCAATCCTAATGAATCCTCCTTAAACCAAGAATATTCTAATCTCCATCATGTACTCATTCCTTTTCGCTATTACTAGTTCTCATTAGATTGGTCGCATCACCGCTTAATTTCCCAAAAGTTTATTTTTCATTAGTTGATTTATTTTTATATTTAATATTTAATATTTATATTAATTATTAATTATTTTATCTTTTTATTTAATTTCGTTACTTATTTTTATAATCATTTTATATATATATTACTTTATATTATATTTCTTACATCATGATTTTTAACTTCTTTTCCCAATTTGTTTCTAAATTATTTATTTCTAGTATTTACAGTAGAAGTAAATTAATGATCATCATTGGCTTTTTCTATTATTTAACATCCCCACTAGTTCTATCCAAGTTTTTAGTTGTTTATTCATTTTTATCTTCTTTTATCATTCATGTCTTCCTTAGTGGTACCCCAACCTCATTTAAGTCCCTATTCCCTGAAAGAGTTTTATAATCTGGGTACATGAATTCTATGCGGTGAAAACTTTATTCTACACAAAAATTTTAAATTCCGTCGTCAGGTCATGTATTTCCTTGAATTTCTTATTAAAATTTTTTTTTTTTTTCTCTACTCCATCATTATGAAGTTTCTTTGAACCTTTATTCTCTTTCCAAATTTATTAAACTTTTTATTTTATTTTATTTTTATAATTTAGCACTCGATCTAATTTGTACTTAATTCTTTAAGCAGGTTTTATACACGTTTCTTTATCATTACCCTTAAGATTAATAAATGGGTATTAGTCCTGTTCTACATAAACTCTCTACTAGATTCATCCAATTTCCTTAATTTATTTAAGCTTCCTAAGCATCCACGTTCCTTTCCCACATTCATTTCCCATTAAATTCAATCCATCTTCTACCACCTTCATTTATTATAATAGATTATGACTTAGTCTAGCCCTTTAAGCATCCTACCAGCTGTCTAGGATCTTAATTTATTAATATGCTAACTACACTTACTCCCAATACTTTTCACCTTATAAAAATTTAGATTATACCCAAACTATCCTTAGTTTACACATTAGTTTTCCATAAGTCTAATTTATCGATTCAAATTAAATTGCTCATTTTATTATAAAAGATTCATAATTATTTCATGATTTTAATAATTTCTTCTATTAACTATTAGTCAATCTTTTTCATATTAATCAAATTTTAAATTCAAACTTTTGCCCAATTATTTACTAACTACTTTTAATTCTATATTAAAACACCCAAAATTTTACCCTTCATATGCAAAGGAAGTTTTACCCGCTTCTTTATTATATTTAGTTATTCTGTCTCACCTCAATATGACCTACTCAGTTATCATTATTTTCTTCACATTTAATCACATACTTATGTACCTTTGTCTTTTATTTTAATTTAATTGCTCTATTTAAATTCTATACGTCGAGATTCACCTTAATCAATACCTTTTATTGTACTTAGACACAAATTATTGTTTCCACGTCTAACTCTATTTAATTTTTTTTTCCAATAAGTCTCTATCCTCCTTAATGTTATACTTAAGTAAGTTACAAATTTTCTCTTTACATCCTTAAGTTTCGCTTGGTTAATGGAGGATTTCTTGTCTAGTATGATTATTTGTCCTAAATCCTCCTTTTTCTAACCCTTAATTTAATTTAAATTACAATTTCCACTTTTTATTCCCTAACCGTAACATTTCTAGAATTTAATCTATATCTTAATTGAAATTTTAAAATCTATATTCTTAATTGAAAAAAAAAAATTTTAATTCAAAATTCCAATATTCTATACCATTTTTTATATGAATTTATCAATATTGATTTCTAATTAGACCTAATTTAGGTCCCTCGGATAAGACAATATTGAATAAAATACAATTCAAACATGCAAACATTGTAAATAATTTAAATCAAAATCTCAGATAAATTTTTTGACATGCCCGACAAAACAATAAAACCAAACAATTAATTGCAACTTCAAATACAATTTCCATAAGCAAATAATAAAACATGTTTCTCAGAATCAAATAGTTTCAAATAAATTTACTTTTCTTATTGGTTTTTAAAACTCCGAATTCTTTTTCTAAATAATTTCAAAAATAATTTTTTTTTTTTTTTTTTTTTTTTGAAGCAGTGTCTCTTGGTCGAATCATGGTGTAATGGGTGATCTAGGCATTACACAAATTTTTCCCAACTGATCTTCTGCTTCAAAATAGATGGAGGGATTTAGCAAAACTCGAAATGTTTAATTTTATAACGTCGAGTTACGCCGGAACCTTTTTATGTTTACTAGTACTTATATACACTTTAATTCTCATGCCCTAAGTTTCATAATAGATTTCCTTCAATCCTCGTGCACGATGCGTCAACCGGCACTAAAATGGGAATTCAATCCAGACTACACCTCCTTTGCTTG
The DNA here is from genome assembly GCF_014843425.1 of Jatropha curcas. The sequence continues at coordinate 58,584 of NW_023590650.1, read as the reverse complement.
GTTTTTTACGGCAGATCCCAACATAGGGAGCTCTCTATTTAATTTCCTATGTTCCCCAATTGATTCCTAAGGCCCGACTTTATGCCCTCTGATCACCAACTTTGTCACGACCATTTCCCATGGACCGGACGGCACTAGGACCTGGGTGGGCTTATAAGGCCCCGAAGCCGTAGTAAGCCTACATTATTTAAATCTCACTTTCTATTCATAATTATGGAATTCAGGCCCATTAAATTAACTTATTATACATATACATCCAAAATGCAGTTCATATATTTAATATGGACTTTTACTATTTATTTACAACCCAACTGGAATACAATTGCGGAACTCTGCCTTTACATTCACATCGTTATTTCTATCATTAACAATCTTCTATAATACGTGTTTCAACTCCATAGGGCTTTCCCTTCTTTCTATTACTTGGAAAAAAAAAGTAGGCAGGGATGAGCGCCAAACTCAATGAGTGGGGTTAGATAACCCTCTCACCCCACACAATCACGCAAATGCTAAAATATTTTAATTTGGTCACTCGTTTAGTTATATGATCATGCAGTTTGTCAAGTTTTGTCACACAAATTGGCAATACAGACAGCAATCAAAATTATTATCAACTTCATATAATCGCAATCAACGTGGAAATTAGTGCCAATTGGCGACCACCTGAATCCCCAGCGAGCCGTCCTCACACAAGGCTCCGCCCCTCTCATCATGTGCACCAACAATGGGTGCAGGGAGCGATCCCCATACGGCCAACTGGTCCTACTCCTCACTGACAAGTCCCTCTATTGTTTTTTTCCATTCTCTCTTTTTCTTTTCATACCAACAGGAGCACCCGGTGGTCTCCATCCAATCTAGATCATCACAGTTGCTTCACAACAGGAGGCCACCCTGCGGGCTACAATCAAAATCTAGATTATCAGGGTGCGGCAACAACAAGAAGCCCATCCTGTGGATTTTCCATATAATCCATAACTTCATCAGGTGCACATGGTGGGCGCGATCTCGCCATTTTTTTCCCGGCCGACGTCCCCAAATTCATATCATATCATTATTCAGGATCCATATCAACAGACCGCCTCCAAACCAGTGGTGGTCCAACGTCATCCTATTCACACAAACAAGGCACAGTTCATCCCAATTCCACACAAGCAAAGCACAGCAATATCACATCACAGCGAATCAAGCAATACAAATAGTGCAGCACGATATGGCAATTCAACAAAATAATGCATGATAACATTTAGCCGTGAATGCATGAATGCAGGTGGATGATACTAGTTATCTAACACTACTCACAGTTCTTTATTGTCCTTTAAAAGGACTGCCTTTTTTAGCCACATGCTTCCAGCTTTTGTCCTCGCATTTTGTATTTTATAAGCCTTTAAAATAAACAAGAAATTTCTAAATAAGAATTTTAATTCAAAAACTTCTTATATTCACATTCGTTTATTATTTTGGCTACCGTCATTTAATTCACTTGTTATATATGCATTATATATTAGGTTCCTCATTTATATAAATAAACTATTCTCATTTATAACCTTCAGATAAAAATCTCTAATTATATCCGTGAGAAATATTATATAATGATAAATTCCTAATATTGTATAATATTTCTTAATACTGCCTCAAATTTTCCGTCGCACTTAAACTTCTTAAGAATAACTAATTTAAATTCTTTATAAGTGTTTTATTAAAAATGTCGACAGCATTTTTCCTCCTAATAAACTGGACTATCCAATTTTTTTTCAAATTTTCACAAATCCACACACACAGCCCATCCATCGGGAATTCAATAAATACCACTAATCCGTCCGCCATATCCATCATTTATTCGGTGCCACTCTAATTCACATAATTCCATTAATAATATAGTTTGTTCCTATAACTAATTTTTATTTGTTAATAAAATTCCTAAATTTATATTAGCTAGGAATAATATTTTTTTTTTTGTACACCTTAATAGTTATAATAATATTCATAAAATCTATTTAAATAATATTTAATTAATTTTAACTTAAAACTTAATTAAGTTCATTATTAATTAATTCAGAAATTTATTCAAAATTGCGGATTAAGCTTTAGAGTGTACTGATTTAAATCAAAATAATCATTTCCGTGTTCCGCACGAAGGGAGAGCAATTTGTTCCTTGAAGTCTCGCGGAGTCTCGCCGGCCCGGTCGCCGGACCGCGCCGCGCCCACCGTGCACGGTGGCCGAAAATTTAACCTCACCAAAAATTGACAAACCAATACAATCATTTCTATTCGTTTCGAATGAGAGGATCACTAATATGTGTTCAAATCAAGGTGGGGTCTGAACCAGTGGCGGAATTGGCGGAAAGGTTTCGGTGATACCATTTGGTTTTCCGATTTCCGGCTATTACAGTCGACCAGGAGGCCATCAATTGAAAGAAAGAAGAGAGGAGTCATTTGGTACTTATACCGCTTGTGTTCCAAGCTTGCCCTGAAACGGGTTGAATTGTCCGGAAAAAGGTGTCCGCAAAAACTTAAAAGCTCTTTCCCTTCAAAAATAGACACATTCAGTTCAAATCTAAGAGCTGTATAATCTTCTTCCTAACGGAGTAGATATTTTTCAGAGTAATTCATTTGCTGAATTTGGTGGCCGGAAGGAAGGAGATCGAAGGTCTTCCTTGCGTTGAGTAGATGTTTTTAGAGTATTCATTTGCCGGATTTGGTGGCCGGAGGACGGAGATCGAAGGAGAGGAAGAGAGGGTCACGCAGAGAAGAAGAAGAAGAAGAGAAGGAAAGAAAAGAAAGAAAGAAGAATCGTGCAGCTTCTAGACCATTCCGGTTCGATTCAAACCGGTTTGGTCTAATTCAATGATTCGGCTCGATTTTTGCTCGGTTTGCAAGTTTTTCATTTGGTTTTCAGATTATTCGTGTGGTTTTCGAAAAATCAATTTGATTTTCGAGTCTGGTTTAATTTATTTTGATTATTTTAGTTAGGTTCTATAACATTTCTTCAATTTACTTAATGTTAATATTAATAATCATAATATTCGATTTTTTTAAGATAAATTTCGATAATGTGTTTTGGGCTTGAGCCCAACTTCGTAAACTTGGGCTTGAATTGAGGCAATTTTATACTTGCAGTCCACATGATTAAAATTTTTGATTTTTGATTTAATAAAAATTCAAAAGTTTCGAAAATAAAAATTCGGGGTATTACAATCTCCCCCCCTTATTTTATACTTGCAGTCCACATGATTAAAATTTCTGATTTTTGATTTAATAAAAATTCAAAAGTTTCGAAAATAAAAATTCGGGGTATTACAATATGTGACTAAATTTTGGTTATATTTGATTATTCTTTGATTTTGCAAATAAATTAATTACGCAAAAATATCAAGATAAAGTAAGTTTCGAAAAAAATAATATATAATTCATCAAGATCTTTTTCAAGCGGAAAGATCTTATTAATTAATTAATTAATTATGGTGACAATACAGAAAATGGGTTTGTTAGTTAATGGATTTGTACCAGCTGAAAATTCTCCAAAGTTAGGCAAATGAGAGCATAACAAGTTCAAAGCCAACCACTAGAAAATTTTACTTTAGATGTAAACTAATATTTTTTTTTTTACCAATTTATACATATAATCATAATTAAAGATTGCATTAAAAAAAAAATCAATAGATTTGCTTTCTATTGCAATAAGAAAATATAGACACCTCCACCACTTGACAGGATTGCCTTTTTATGGTTGAAATGTACAGGTTAATTAGTATTTTCTACCTCTTTCATATTAGGGATTTTTCTTGTATTTTAGGTGAAATTTCCTTTTGGTAGGAGGATAATCCACATCTTCTCACTATATAATTGATATCTATACATACACACACATATACTTCTTTTTATTTTAATGTATTAATTTTATTTTTTATCAATTAAGTGTTTGAATAAATATTTTTTTTAATTAAATCCATTTGATAGAAAATTTTTTATTGAAATTTGTAATAGATATATAATTTATCTAAATAAAAATAATACAAGTAAATATCAATTTATTATTTTATTTCTCTTATATTTTTAGAATGGAAATCTAAAATTTATTAAAATTTTCTTTCTATTCAAAGAGAAAATCAATGAAGACAAGAGAAAATTTAATAAAATGAAAAGTATAATCATCTAGAGAAATAAATGAAGTTTAAAACAATGCGAATTAGTTCTATTTGACATTTCAATAAAAAATTTAAACCAAATACAGATACATTTTAACAGCTAACAGCTATTAAATCAGATAATTTTATCGAATTAACCTGTATAACTAATTAATATGATATTTAAAAATTAACAATGTGATATGATATCCCAAAGATAAATTAATGGCATTTGACATGTTGGTTCTATAATGCATGTCAATCAAAATTCACCAGCAAACAAAAGTTTTTAAAGCAACAATCTTTAGGTCTTACAATAATGGTTATGTCTCCTTCTCTCTCTGGAAATGGTGATTTGTGAAGTTGTAAATAGTAACAGTAAATACTATTTTTTTCTCCATCTCTCTCATAGTGATATTGAAATATTTTTTTTCTCCATCTCGTTGAATATGTCGCAGATTGATTATAAATCCATCGGTGAATATTAAATTTCTGTTATTTTAACATTAATCGTAAGAGATCGTAACATTATCGCAGTTTTGCAATCAAAATAGGACGGCCACAAAAGTCGGTTGCAAAATTGCGTTTTTTTTATATTATTAATAATATCTACCACAGTAGAGAGGCATTCACATAATGCATACAATATTTCAATGTCCAACAAATTTTATTTCATTTTATAATGATTTGTGTTTATTAACAAATATTATGTATACTAAAAAAAAAAAAAACTAGTGATAAAAATAGATATGGTCGAGTTTAGAATTGAAGTCCCGAAAGCGCAAGAATTCATGTAAATTCAAAAATTAAAATATTTTTTCATTTTAAATTACCAGTTATCCAAACCTATCTTATCCTTTACTATAATCAAAACAATAAATTTTTTTATTTAAAAAAAATATAGATAATATACATCCTTTAACTATAAAATTTTCAGCTGGGCAATCCATAATATTATTTTAGCCTCCTAATAATATTTATTTATCATTTACGAGTTCTTGAAATAAAATATTTATTTATATCAATATTTTTATATCACATTAAGCCTACCGTGATTTGTCAATGTTAATGATCAAAGGATAAATCAAAAAGGCCATGGGCATTTGCGGATGTGACAACCATGGAAAATTCTCCAAATTGCCACGTCATCTGACAACCTCATCGAAAATAAAAATTCTGAGTCACAATCCCTCACCTACTTCTTTAATGATCAAGGTTAAAATTAAAATACTAATTAAAAAACATAAAGGAGAAAATAAAACTAAAGGAAGAAGAAACAACTTATTAGTTTTAATTTAAATAATTTTCAAAATTGAACAATGTAAACAAATATTCGTCATTCAAAAATGTGATAATGATAAATTACTGATTTATATATACATAATAATACTAATAATGATAAAAATGGATGGCTTAAGAAATACAAATAGTTAAACTTTGACTTTTTTATTATTATATTTAAATGACGATTTAGAAAATTAAAATAATATTAATTATTTTGTTTCAATTTTATCATTATTTAGATATCTGTATTAAATTTTATTTTAAGTAAATGAGCATTAATTAAAGGACAATTTAGTCAATTGCCTTTATTTTTTGAGAAGAAAAAATTATAATTTTATTCCGATATTTTGTTATAATACATAGCATTGCTTTTGTATTTTTAGAAATTCTTTGTTACATTATTATATACTTTAGTCAATTTTTGTAAAAAAAAAAAAGTTATTTTTTGAAAATTAACTAATCTATGGGTGTATTTACTAAGTACAAGGGATATGAAATTTGAGGGGATAAATAATTATTTTTTCTTAGTAAAAACTACCAACAAGTAAAACCAAAAAAAGAAAATTAAAAAAAGAAAACAGATCTTTCTATTTCGACAATCTAAATATGGTAAAGTTTTTACTTTCTACCTTTTACGCGGCAGTAAAAATTGCAGACTACATTCACGCCTTAATTGGAGGCTCTCTTTTTTCTCTCTCGTACATTTCAGCTGCTTTTAAAACGTTAGCCTCTCCCTCTCTCTCTCCCTCCCTGTGATTTCCCGACTAGTTTCCAGGCCATTCTCGCCGGAATCTCGTCGGGAAGCATATTTCTCTAGCTAATCTTTCTTTTCTATACTTACTTTTTCTTTTACGCTTAAGTCATTATTATACAAGTGACCACAATTTTTTCTTTTTCTTTAAGAGATTTTTCGATACAAGTTTATTCTGAAATAAGGTTTTTTTGTCACGATTTAGCAAAGATCATTGCTCATTATTTCTGGGTTTTTGGTTTGGATATTCTGTTGCAGTTGTTTTGGAGTTGTATGATAAGGTGACAAGATTAGGTGATTTTGGAGATTAAAGTAACAAGAACATGAAGCTGTTGGTTTTACTTTCATTATTTTAATTGCAAAGTTTATATAATCAAGGAAAGGTTTTATAGTTTTAAGGCTTTCTTGATTATCTTAATCAAGTTTAAAGAATCTCATTGTCTCTTTTAGAGATGGGCTTATTAAATACTTTTTAGCTTCCTTAAATTTTGTTGAATCTTGCATCTGTTCTTTAAGGGGTTTGTTTAAGTGGGTTTGGTGAATTGGAGCGAAAGAGAAAAGGAAAATGTTAAAAATGTTGAAGACGGAGAACTCTGTTAAAGAGTGGGAGGTGAAAGTGAAGCTCTTGGGAGATGGAAAGGTTGATAAGTTGAAGAATTCAATGGTTTCAAGGTCTCCAATGAAACTATGGATTTTAAGGGCAATTACAACTGCTTTGTTATGGACTTGTGTAGTTCAGTTAATGGCTTTGGGAGAGATGTGGGGGCCAAGATTGTTAAAGGGTTGGCCTTCTTGTTTTAGTCAATCTGATGTCCACCTATCTTCTATTCCTCCCAAAGTTGTTCTTCCTCCAAAGAGTAAGTTCAAGATTCTCTTTATTCATTTTGTTACTGGTTATTTTTTTTCAGGAATAGAGTCTTTGACATTAATTTAGGTGGACTCATTCTATGTGATAAAAATTTGCCATATATGCTAAATTCTTTTAATTTGTCTTCATCTTACATTAGAGTAATATGATTATCTTGGTTTCTTATAAACTTTTAATATTCTTTTTTTTATTATTATTATATTTAAGTAAATTGTTTGTGTTATATGTTTTTTCCCTTTCTGTTTGATGGAAGTATGAAATTCTGGTTTTATAAGTTCTTAATTTGGTAATTGGCTTGCAGGGGTTTATAAGAATAATGGGTATCTTATGGTTTCCTGCAATGGAGGACTCAACCAAATGAGAGCAGCAGTGAGTTTCTACCTACTCTAACCAAATACCATTAGCAATATGAAATTGCTTTGATTCTCTGTGGTCTTATCTTGTTTTCTGTCTCTATGTTCCATTAATTATTACTTCTGTATTTATCATGCAGATATGTGATATGGTTACCATTGCTAGATATCTAAATGTAACTCTTATTGTCCCGGAGTTGGATAAAACCTCATTTTGGAATGACCCAAGGTATGCTACTTTATCTATAGTCTCATCAACTGTTCCCAATTCAACCTAAAAGTTTCTTCAATTAATTACCTGATCATTTCTTTATGAGGCAGTGAGTTTCAAGACATATTTGATGTTAATCATTTCATCACTTCCTTGAAAGATGAGGTTCGTATATTGAAAGAGCTACCGCCTAGAATCAAACGAAGAGTTGAATTGGGGATGTTCTACTCACTGCCGCCAGTTAGTTGGTCAAATTTATCTTACTACCTACATCAGGTTAGTTTGCTATAATTATAAAGAAACCATTGGCCTTTCCATTTCCCTTTTGCTTATGACATATTTTTGGACTAATGCGACTAATTTTCCGAAGTGTTTGCCAACAGATTCTTCCTCTGGTGCAAAAGTACAAAGTAGTCCATTTGAATAAAACTGATTCTCGTCTTGCTAACAATGGACTACCTCTTGAAATTCAAAAGTTGCGTTGCCGTGTAAATTTTAATGCTCTGAGATTTACACCACAGATAGAGGAGTTGGGTAGAAGGGTGGTTAGAATGTTGAGGGAGAAAGGCCCCTTCCTTGTCCTTCATCTTCGATATGAAATGGATATGTTGGCGTTTTCCGGCTGCACTCAAGGTTGCAACAGTGAGGAGGTTGAGGAACTGACCAGAATGAGGTAATTCTCTCTTTATTACAAACTTTGAATAATATGAACCAATTTGAAGTATAATTAACCGTAGAGTTTTTTTTTACATTGTTAGATATGCTTACCCCTGGTGGAAGGAAAAAGTTATAAATTCTGAAATGAAGAGGAAAGAAGGTTGGTGTCCTTTGACGCCTGAGGAAACTGCTCTTGTATTAAGCGCACTGGGAATTGATCATAATATTCAAATTTATATTGCTGCTGGAGAAATATATGGTGGAGAAAAAAGAATGAAGACTTTGGCAGCAACCTTCCCAAATGTGGTAGGTAGAATATAACAGCATACTTTTTACATTCGCATGTGACTTGAAAATAGCATGTGACTTGAAAATAACATACCGATATGAAGCAGGTTAGGAAAGAGACTCTGCTGGAATCATCAGATTTGAAGTTTTTCCAAAACCACTCATCCCAAATGGCAGCATTGGATTATCTTGTGTCACTGGAGGGTGACATATTTGTTCCTACATATGATGGCAATATGGCTAAAGTAGTGGAAGGCCATCGCAGGTAATGCATTGCATATTTGGATTGTATTTGATTTACATTCTCAACTGATTTTGCTTCTTATATCAGGATTTAGTTATTGCTATTAAAAATGAACCATATAAAACAAGTTTCTGTTGTGATCACCAACCTTGCAAAAGCATAGATTTCCCACCCATTATTTTGGAATAAACTGCAAAATGGTGATATTATTGTGGTTAAATTATTTAGTTCTTTCAAGTTGCTTATAAAAATTGAAATGTCAGTCTGAGATGGTGTTTCTTGTGTGTCATTGACTTTTAGATTTTTAGGCTTCAAAAAGACAATCTCATTGGACAGAAAGCTTCTAGTTGGTTTAATAGATCAATACAACAAGGGATCATTGAGTTGGGATGAATTCTCTACCACTCTAAAGCAAGTTCATGCAGATCGAATGGGGAATCCGAAGACAAGAGTTGTCATACCAGATAAACCAAAGGAAGAAGATTATTTCTATGCAAATCCACACGAGTGTTTGCAACTGTTAGATGAAACATGGAGTAGCACATGATCTTAGTCATGCCAACAAGATGGTCATCCTTGTACTCAATTCCTATATGCATATATCGAAGAAAAATGGCCTAATTTATCACATGGAGGCTTAGGCACGGAGGATTTCATTCTGTTTGTCAAGCTAAACTTGAAAGAGCTAACTGCCTCAAGCCTGGCTCTTCTTCGCAGCATGACCAAAAGTATTTATAGTTATTTTTTAATAACCAGAATGTGTATAGTGAAAAAAGGCGCAATTATCGATGCTAATATCCAGTTACCTGGATTGTAAAGAAGGATAATGGAAAATTTTCCCCATGGGGATTTTGAGACGTATTGTGCATTTCTTCTCTATAATTTTTCAGCATCAAACGCGTAATGACTTCTTTCTGTTTCTCTGCTTTCAGTTGAATATGGGATGTAAATTGAAATGGTAACCACAAAATAGGTGTATCCTTTCATAGCTAAACATAGCATTCACAAAATAGGCAATTGAGATTAACCCAGAAACCAAGAATTAACTTGATAATTTTGCATACATAAAAATGCAGCCAAGCTACATCTTGAGACTTCATATATTATTTAGATGCCATAGTTGTTGAACCTTCAAGAACAATAGGCTAGTGGTTTGGTAATAAAATTCTAATGAGTGCATAATCGTTCCAAGTGGGTTAGGAGACGAAGAACATGTATTTCCTTCCTACAGTATTTAGTAAATCACTAAATGCGACAACTTATTTTATAACGTAAAAGGTATTAAAAGTATTCAGTGCACTTAACACCATTCCATAATCTACATTAAAAAATTGGGTTACACATAATGGTGCAGTTTAAAACAATAGCTCAATCTTTACTCAAAAGACTTGAGAATTTCTATTTTCTTTTAAGTCACAACTCTTATTCCCAAGAAGTTTCAAGCAGGATCACATATCTTTAGGTTTAAGGGAGAGGGAAACTATTCAATAAACTTGTAAAACCAAGACAGAAGCATTTTTTTCTGATTACTCAAAAATAGCGTAAAAAATCTCAGTGGGGTAGGGTTCACCTCCATGCTCAATAAATTCTGCTCCAAGAGAGTTAATGAGCAGTGAAAGATCCAAGAGAGTGCATTTAAGTGATCCAAGAAAATGTTGTTTTAGTGGGTGATCCAAGAAGTGAGTCTTAAGTTTTATCTTAGTACGATAAAGAAAGGTGCAAAGGTCTCACATGGATGGCTCTAATTATATAAAAATAATAGCTTTACTGTTTCCACTTCCACTAGGGATAGTGCCCTTATTTTTCAGGCACTCCAAGAAAACTTAGCTTTCGCACCACACAAGCGTAGCCAGAAGTGGGTTGACTCCCAATTTTTCAAAGATCTAATGACTGCCCATAAAAGAAGAGGGCAAGAGTTGTTGCTAAACTGATTAGGCAATGCACTTGATGAATATAAAATAGAACCCTTCTCTTATGTTAAGCAGCTCCATAATGAGTCTTATATGCTTCATGCTTCAACTAAATCAGTAAATTTTATCCCAATTGCGTCTGTGTTTTGCTTGATCCTTCAACTTGTCCACTCATGACTCATTTCAAATGTGAAAATTTCCATGTCAACAAAAAAGTATTTCTGGGAATTCCCAATATGTTAAAAAACAATAATTAAAATCAGAATGTAACTATATAGCACATTGTCAGTTTTCTATATTCTCTTCCTTTCACATTTCTCTCATTGTGAGTGAATTTCCATCAACTTTAGTCTGTGAGAGAGATGGTCATTAAAACCATAATTTTGAATATCATAATTATACAGAAAATCAAGTTCAACATTTTATTATTGGTTATAATTGGAAATTTATAAATTTGAATTATGAGAATAATAGCCTTTTGCAGTAAAAAAATAAAAATAAAAATAAAATAGAATAAAGGATTTTACTTGCCTAGTATTTGCAAGAGCATCTTACCACATTATACCACATATGAACTTATTGAGAGGTAATCTAACATTAATGATTTTTCTTAAACACTTGAAAAAGGTTAAACCAACCCTAAGTTCTACTATACGGTGGTGGAAAACCCAACACTGTAAAAACCCCGCGCATCAAGGACAGCTAGACTCCAGCAAGTTTCGGTTCCCAACCAAAACCTAATACAAACCCAACCACTTCTTATGAACTACCGGTTCAAGTTCCTATGACGGTGGAACATGGACCGAACCCTTGGTTTGAATTTGAACTTAGGGTTCAGTTTGGAATCAGTTCCAAAAAAAAAAAAAATGGCTTGTAAAAGCAGCTGGAACCAAACTGAAACCATAACCAAGACCACCGATTCTGGTTCTGGTTTCCAAATTAGTGAACCGAAACACGCAGTTGCAGCTGGATTCGAACTGGTGGCCAAGTCTAAGGTCAGCACTAGCCTGCAGAACAGCTCCAAGAACCAAAACTTAAAACAACAGCAGAGAAAGTAAAACTCGGTAGCTGCAAAAACGTGTGCCGCATTGCCATTTCTAAGAAAGCATAACCAAAAGGGCAAGGAGACAAACATCATGCGAGATGGAACCATTGGAGGATATAAAGCAGCTTCTCATTATGTGCATGGAAGCCTCTATATGAGAGCTGCCAGCAAATAAATAAATAACACTTTCAATTTCTATTTTTTTTTTTTCTTCTGCCCAACCAAGGAGATTGCATCCACACAACCAGGCAAATCAAAGAGCATAAACATTTACAATTGATCTGGAGTCAGTTGTCTGTGAACCATAGCATAACGAAAAAGAACATCGCCATTTCCAAAATTGGAACCAAATGAAGGAATCATAAGGTGAAAATGAAACCAGAATACTAGTTTTTTTCTCTTCTTGATCTCTTACGAGCCCGATTAGAGTCTTCCAGCGCTTGATTGTTCAAAAATGGGTTTTCTTGATCCTGGACGAACACAAGTTAAAAGGATAATGAGGATAAAAGAGAAAAAAGAACTGGACTAGCAAGTTTGTATGTCATCAAAGAGAAGGCACCAAACTAAATATCTAAGCAGTCATTCGAGTCATAGCAGCAAAAAAGTCTTTAAATTATTGCTTCAGAATCATACCTTTGAATTTGATGCCACAATATTACTGCCTTGTTTACCAACATCAATTTGCACTGATATGTTTGTCTGAGACAAATCCACACCAGAAGATTGCAGTGCTTGGGTCAGAGTATCCAATATCCTGTTGAACACCACAGTTCCATTCTGTAAGACTGTAACAGTATATATAATGTCCATTTCTATGAGGAGTTTATCATAAGAACGTTATGAGGGGAAAAAAGGTTCTAAGAAGACAATTCATATAAGGTTTTCAATATCTTTTAGGCCTGATCGCAATTCATGTGGTGACCTGGTTTGGTGAAACAAAAATTAGTGCAAAGTTCAATAACCAAGGTATAAATTACTGGACATGAAATTTATGTGGTTAACTAGAATTGGCAATTAAAGTAACAGATTTGCAATGAAATCAGAGCAGATGCTCACCCTTGAGAATATGTACTTGAGATGCTATCTGATCCAGTTTCACCCATTGGCTCCTCTTGTCCATTCACCGTATTGTTTGGGGCATCACACTCAGTAGCACATGGTCGGCCATGCCATTGTTGGGGTTGAAGTTGGAATTCCATATTCTCAGCATCAGAAACAGATTCCTGCACAGGCTGAGTAGTTACACCGCTCTTCCCAACAACAAACATATTCGAGTGCACTTGCACATTGAAAGGCACTGCAGTGGCGCCTAGGTCAGAATCAATTGAGTTATGTACATTTGTGAGTATTGCAGTATTCTCATGAGCAGAACCATTCTTCAATCCTTGAGGATGATCCAATAGAGCTTCTACAGGAGGATGGTGATTTTTCTGTTTCACGAAGAAGATAAACCATTAATAAGGATAATATAAAAGACAATTGTAGAAAGAAATGTTCCCTACAATCACATATAGAAAAGTCACATTGGGATCCATGCCCAAAAGATCATCAATAAAGAATACGCATACAAATGCTTAATCTTGCTGTTTTAAATGCAATAAGCGCACAAATGCCATTGCATAAGCGCTAATTGTAAATAAAAAATAAATAGAAAAGTTTCAGTCAGAAATAGTGCCAAGCACTCAGTTCATTTAAATTAGCACATGCCATTAATATTTGAATGCTTATTGTTTAATAAAGCTATAAACAAGCATGTGTATAAGTTAAAAGTATTGTGTAAATCCCTAATTAATTCCAAGTTTCTGAACTTCATTATGGCCGGATTGTAAAAGCGAGGATGCATCATCAACATTCCAGAAAATGAAATTGAAAGCCAAAGATTTAAAGGAAAAACCTCCATGAAGTGCATAATCATATCCCTCAAAACCTCAGAATATCATCATGAATAGATCATTTATTAGAAAATCTAAAAACCAAGATATCGAGGAACTCAGTTAAACCTCAACCCCGAACATATTTGAACTTAAAATGAGGGATGCAACACCAGTCCTAAAAGGTCATTCATTCAGTACTACCAATGTCGAAGAAATTGATAATTGAACAAATAACAAAAAAATGGAAAAAGAATTATTTGCATTTTTAGAAATTTAGCAAGCTAGCACTCCACACAAAATAGGAAACATGTACATGAAAGCATATAATACTAGTAAGTAAATACTACTGACTCCTTATCAATGAACTTCAGTAACAATTATTTATGTACATGATTTTGAATTATTTTCATTTTCTTCAGATCCAGTAAAACAAAAAGAAATACATTTACTGCTTACAAAAAAAAAAAAAAAAAAAATCATTTTCTTCAGATCCGTCGTCTTTTTGACTTACAAAAAAAAAAAAAAAAAATGTCAACACACTTGGGCAAATTTCTTTAAAAATTTCTGCCCAATTGTTGGAAAAAAAAAAAAAAAAAAAAATGTCACACACTTGGGCATTTCTTTAAAATTCTGCCCAATTGTGTGGAAGTGTTTTTTTTTTAGATGTAGTTTTTAAATGCTAAACAATGATGCAGAATTACATTTAAAATTCCGCAAGTTTCTTCTTTGATTCTTTTTTTACGCTAGGTTGAATTGATGTAACTATCTACCAGAGCAAGGGTTGCTTTATTTGAAATATTCATCAGAGGAAACATAAAAGAAACCACAAATAAGTTCCAATCAACAACAATCGAACAACCTAGTACTGCATCTTCCACATGATAATCCTCTTAACAATCTTACAAACAGATATTCACAGCAAAACTTGGCATATCTTGTTCCCAAGCAAGAGATATTTCCCACACGAACAAAAAATACATATAACTATTTGCCATGTAATGAAGTTTTCAACAAAATTAGTTCAGAAGACTCTCTTAGCATGAAGCAGAATCAACTCACAATACAAAGTGTTACACAAAAGAAATACAAACTACTATGGTATATTTACATACAGACATCATGAATTGAAATATACCCAGGGTGTCAATTTAGTTGGCTCCTGACTCCAACCTTGGTATGGCCCTTCATACATCTGTAACTTTTCCTGTAAAAACTGAATATACTCTATAACCTGCAAATGATTATGCAAATTTTCTTATTCACTCGATCAATTTAAAAAATATATATATCAAGAAGTGTTTTTTCAATTGAACAAGATTTTAGAACCAAAAATCTGAAACATGGTTAGGAGAAATCAAGAGAGTGATTGATTGGCATACCTCTAACAAGAATGAAGCTTTATCCCTTTTCTGATCATTTTGAGGTATGAGATCTCTCAAAATCTGGAACCTGTCTCACAAATCCAGTTGTTCATAGATAAGCAAAAGACCGCTCCAAAGGTATTGATTGTCAAAATGAATCTAACAAAGCAAATAAGAGACTCAAAAGATGACACAATAATTTTCAAATACAAGATTCTCATACCGACAGAACTCATACGTCCTTGTTATGATATTACAGGAAAGAGGAAGAATTAAGTGCTAAAAGATATTCCTACAGTACCTATTCTCCCATATCCATATCCGTCATGAACAAATATTGGCCATGACACCAGCCACAAACCGAGAAAATTTGATAAAAACTCAACTCATGTCCTAAACTACTTGGGCTAGCTGCATGGATCCTCTTTCTCTGCAATGCGCCAACCATTGTGATGCTAAATAATTTTTTACCTCTTCATTACCCATTATTACTTCATGCATACTTCTCCTCTTCTTTAGTCCTATCATTTGAATCCACTCACTTCTTCAACTTCACCACTGCACTGACAATTTTACGTTAGAAATTACCAAAACCAAACCTTGCGTACTCCAAAGGAGATTTGCTTGATCGATATAATCTTCCAAACTTCAATTACACACTACTCAACAAATTGCCCCTATCTTTCTTCTTTTCCTTCCTCCTTTTCTCACTAAAGGAGGACACTAATGTGCAGTAAAGTGATAAAAAATCACAAATTTAAAAGTCTTACAACTAAAAGAAAGCAATTCAAACTAAAGGCTTACCATACCACACATTTTCACATAATTTTTTGCATGTAATTATAAAACAAAGTGAATTATAAATTTAAAATTAAGCTTACCTCTCATTAATCTTGCTCCTCCTACGCTGCTCTGTCTCTGAATGCTTAGACCTATGCGTATTCGCCTTCTGTTCGTTTCCTCTACCATCTACTTTCGTTACTTCCCCTATAAATTCAAAACCAATTTTTTTTTTTTCAAAACAAAAACTAATTTCACTGCTACCAAGTCTTATATATACATATAAAAAGTATATATGCATACCTCTGTAAGAAGAGGAGTCATAACCGTCAGGTTCATCTTCTTCGTCGAGGTGAGACTTAGCCGATTTCACCATAATTCTAAGAAGTTCGATTCTTTTATCTTACAGAGAACGAGAGAAAGAGTAGTTGAAGACTTGATTGGAAATGGAGCTCCGACGAGGACCCGGAGAGGTCCGATGGGTCTGCAAAATTAGAATGAGAGAAGAGAAGAAGCCCTAACGAGAAATTTTTTTTTTTTTTTTTTAAGTCAATATAATAATTGTTTAACATTGTAGGAAATTCGGTATTCTTTTTTCTTTTTAAAAGATAATAGTGTTTGGACAGTGATGGATGCTAATATGCGCCTAGTGGGTTGTCGTTTAAAATGAGCTGCAAAAGTTGGTTAGGTTTCAGCTCAGCTGCCCGCTGCCCGGTGCTGTCCAGCTCTTGAGGTTGTTTATTTTTTTTTTTTTTTAATTAATATTGTTAGACTTATTTATTTATTTTTTTGTGCCTGACTTATTAATATGATATACTGTCAAATTTAATAGATGACAAATTTGTTTTGTACTTTTTTTTTTTATATTTTCCGTTTGTTGGGATATTTGAAATTAAATAAAATATATATTGATAATATCTTATATGTTCTATTCTAATCCAATAATGGTTCTAAATATGCTTTTTTTTTTTTTTTTCAAATATGCATTGCAAATTGCTTCTAGTAGTTTCTAATTTGATTTTTGTAATATATATAACTTTTTGTCCATGATATATTTTTCTTAAAAATAAATTCATACAACCAATATTATCTTTTTCAGGACTATTTATTTTCACTATACCATGATAATAAAAGACTTTCTCGAATTACTTAGAATCATTTAACATGATAATTTATAAACCAAACAAATAAAAATAGAATTTTTCAAAAAATTTATATTTTCATTGGTTTGATATAAGTAAATATTTCCTTTTATTCATAACAATCACTTCAAGTTGAATTTATAAATATTTTGTTTACAAATTTTATAAAATTCTATATCAAACAAGGTCGTAAATTCTATTACTTAATTAAAAAAAAAAAGGAAAAATTTATCTTACATGCAATGTATATCGTAATTAATAAATTATTTTCAACATATATATATGTATATATATTCAGATCAAACTTGAAACATGATTTCCTTTCTTCATGCTGTCCTTTTACAATTACATGACCAAATGCCAAGGTTCAATAGGTAAGAAGTAAGAGCCAAAAAGAGTTGAATCAAGTTCATATTGTCATTACCAACAATGGCATCATGACATATTAGCATGCCAACTCCACTTTAACCGAACCGGACCTTATGAGCAGCGGAGAAATGCTTGGATGCTGCCACCATCGCCGCCTCCGGCCTAAATGGTTTTGTACCCATTGCCTTATTGGACGTGGCGGCACTGCTAGCACTCACTGTCACCGGTTCATCGAAGTACGGAAAAATCAATTTCTTGAAGGGTGAAAACCAACTACCCATTTTCTCCAAACCTGTTGTTATTTAACCAGAACTGAAACTAAATGTATGCGAAATATTTAAGCGAAGTACATCAGTTCTTGCAATGTTGTTCTATAATTATAAAAATGGTAGTCATGTTTATATTTATATAGTATAAAAGGCGTCTTGGATGTCACGCTTATAGTGTCTGGGGGCTTGTAGTTGTCTGGAAACATGCTTACTGAGGCAGAGCAGCTGATCAACTAAACCCTTCTCCAAGCCAACTGTCTTGGCCGTTACGCCTATTTCACCTTATCAAACGGCCTCCAAGTCCTTATCAACGGTATCCACGTTCTTTCTAATAATATTCTCAGAACGTTCTCCAACAAAATTGAATCTATTAATAAGGAAAAACTCCCATCTGAGTCCTTTTCCCTCAAAAGTTATATAATATAGACTTGGTTGGCAAGATAATTTGAACTTTTACTAATATCTAGACTTCCAATTTTAGAAGTAAATAGATAAAAGAAATCTTCCAACTAAAACTAAGATAAATTAAAGATCAAACAAGAAGTGGGTGGCACGCAGGATCTGAAATTCATAATTCTAAAGTTCCCTTCCTGAGACTCAAAATTTAATAATTTCAAACCAGAATTTAGACACCATTATCAGACATTATTCATACTTTCAAAACCAGAATTGAAACGGGGCTCATAAAATTTTCAAATCTGGAAACTGTACCTACAAGGTTATGTGCAAAGTGAACTGAATAGTGGTAACTTGCATTCCATCAAGAAACATGCCACTCTTTATTCAAGCATCGGTGCAGCTATCACACTCGAAAGTATATGTACTTGCATGTGCACAGGCGTGAGCTTGTGTCTGTAATTCGCATATTTATCTATGTATGTAGATCTTGAGCGATGCATTTAGGTAAAGTAGAAAGCCACATCTCCAACAAGAGCAAAAAGAAAAGAATTCATACATGCAATCATGGATTAAACGACTATGTTATTCTGCTTGACTATGTTACACAAATTATAACTGTCAATTATGCCTAGGAAAATAAGAGATTCTCTACAAAGAGTATCCATTATGGTTGAGCATGCTAGTCTGTATCAAAATTGGTTAGGGTTGGAAAGATAAAAATCATTCTTTTCCAGAGAGGCCTGAACTAGAGTACATATCAAATACAAGTGGCTGAAGAGATTCATACCATAGCATATGAACTAAGAAAGCGCTTCATTTGTTGAGTTCTTCAACCATTATGATCAAGAATTAGCTTTTCCCCCATCAATGCAGAAACCGCGGATGTTTCACTTCTTCATCAGATTCAGCTAATGCAGCTCTTTCTTTCATCAAGAATGGCATTCAAGGCTATTGACAGGTCATGGACACTCAAAAAAATGTGATCCTACCTTATTATTCTACACCATCAAGTTCTTCCTGGTCCTCCAATTGAGCTTCTTCTTTGTTCATTTCTCCACCTCCTGTTTCATTATTTTCACCACTATGCTTGAAAAACAACCCAGTAGAGGAAACATCTTCATCAAGAGCCTCCTCGACTTCTTTGTCCTTTGATTTTGAGACTATTTCACCGTCCATCCATCTCGGACAATGGTGTGTAACTCCAAGAGCAGCCTCGACTTGTGCCTGAGCTGAAGGGCTTGAAGCATGCAAGGATGCTTCAGTAAGATCAGATCCTGAGCATGAACATTCAGGAACCGGATGAGAAAGAAAAGATAAAAGTTTTGATTTTGTGGAAGCTTCTACTACTCCATCAATTAAACTTCTCCTCAAATGCCTGCGCATGGATGTCAGCCAAGCATCATTTGCTTGATACAAGTGTTCACGGGTTTCGTCAAGAAGCTTGGCAATTTCCTTCCTGTCATAACAGAGCAAAACAATAGTCCAACATGATGTGAAAAAGGAAATTGGCACCTTTCACAAGGTTGAATTTATAGGTAACTTTGTAGAATACTACATCCATACGACCTCTATATGTTGAGTTCTTTGTCACACACTAAATGCTATACAGGACCACTATGTGGCCAAATCTCAGAGGTCAATTAGACCAAACAATTTATCATACTACTCAACATACAAAGGGAAAATTATTCCTTTAAGATAGGTTGGTTAAAAGCAAGAGATGACAGGGAAAAGGTACTCCTGTTAGGAGAAAATGCATGGTAAGCACCTTTCCACAGAGATATCTGATAATCCACTAGATAGATATACATCCATACTTGTGTGCTTGACAATTACCTGTCTGGTCTAAAGGTCTTAGACGAAGCTGATTGATAGAGCCTATGCCCCATCACCAAGCTGGCAAAATTTGGATGTCCTTTCCCATCACGATCAAATCCAGGAATAAACACATCAGCTTCAACACAAATCACATAGTCAATTGCATCCCATAGCAATTTGTGAGCATTAGTCCTCAATTCAATAACTGTACTCTCTGGCTCATTATCGCTCTCAGCAACCCAACCCCACCAACCTTCAATGTTATAAGATTTGGGTCGAGCTGGGGGAGGTGGAAGTGGACGAGGGCGTGGACCTGCATTTTTCCATGCTTCAAGCTTCTTTTCTTCCACAAAAGAAGGTGGGGACTCTGGATAATTGCCAACAAGGTTAACCTCACGGCCATAAATTCTACTAAGTTCCCATCCTGCACTGAGGGAAGTCCTATCAACAACATTTTGAAACATTGCATGAAGAGGAATTAAGGTTCTTTGGCCACCAAAAACTTCTCCACCAGAAACATAAATTATCGTGTCCCACGAGTATCCATATGCACAAAGAAGAATACCAACCTGTAGAACAAAGTGATTTAGATCAGTAGCACGCTAATAAGTTCTTTAAATATTCAGACCTTAAGATATAGCTACGCTTGTTAATGGATAGACTGAGCTGAACAACCGTTTTTCTATATGAGGGTCATCATCACAATTTTACACATCATGCAAACCTAGATTGCAATAACATGCAATAACATGCAATGGAATGAAATCTTGCCATTTTTCTATTTAGTGAATTTTGAAGAGAATCCTACTACATTCACTGATTAAATGATGGAAGCAGTCCCCAACATTTTAAATTATAAAGTGCCTCATCCTAAAGTCCTGAAAAATGAGGGTAAAAACCATGGAACTATGCTTCTTTACACCGTAGATATTTATTGCATGACAACTTAAGAAGCACTAATGTTTTATATGTGTGCAATGTCATACCAAAAAGAGCTAAAATACTAATAAGATTTTACCTCCTCTGGCATTAATGGACATGAACCGTTGCAGCGTTGTTCAACAGAATTTACAGAAAGTTTCCCTTTGATAATCCTACGTTTTAACATCCAGGCTCGTTTGTGCTGAATCAGTTCAGTGTGCACATCCTTTGGAAGAGCTCCAACACACAATTCACAATCAAACGCCAAGTAAGCTATGCAGTTAAAGCTTAATATGTTGACAAATCAAAGAACTAATCATGCCAATCTGAGTTTGGCACAGGTACCTGGAAGAGTTCAGCACAGCCGTAATATGCCAAAGCCTCTCTTGTCATCCCAGGATCAAAGGCTATAAACGGCTGGCCAGGAGCCCGTAACCTAAAATGTGAGAAATTTAGATAATAAGAGAGAACATGTGAAATTTAAATTGCAAAATATTATATTATGAATAGTCATTGACCTGTGCAAAATTTTAGTTGCAAGTTCCTGGACCTCTTGTCGGAACCGCAAGGCATGAAAAGCTACTCTACATCTCAGCCTTTGATATTCTTCAAGGTGAGGAGGAAGGATGGCCTATAGAAGCACCAGAAAAGATGGAAATATGTTTTAACCAGGTGATAATAAAGAATGATGGTATTAAACCAAGATTGAGAAAACACAATTGAAATCTCAAACAATAAGAAATTCAATAGTTCTTCACTTGGTGATATTTTCTACCAAGAAAATTCCTTTTTTGCAGGGAACAATAGGGATCGGACACATGACATATGCAGAAGACAAACATGAAGCCATCTTATGAATGCTGGGAAAAGTGAAGTTACGTAATATTGCACAAACATAATCATTGGCCAAGTGGTATCATGGGCCAGCTTTCACTTTGAACGTTATGTCCTGTGATCTTATTTTCACTCTTTATTTAGGGCTCCCATAGGCTAAATACATAGTGCAAGGACTTGAACTTTACATCCATAGTCCACGACGTTTAATCTCCAATCTCCTCAACACTTCAGACCTCATTTATGTAGAAGAATCCAAGAACTCATGTAAATATTGACCAGTAGGAGAGATCTAATAAAAAGTTTCATGACTTGCTAGATTCATTTTGGAAGGAAACAATATCAAATTGGTAGTTTAAAACCTTGAATGTACCTAGGTAAAACAAAAGGACACTTAATCAAGTTCAAGTTGTGCCTACCTGCAAGCATCCCCCTTCTGGAATCACCAGTTCAACCACTGAATGCTTATTAAGTACAGGAAGAACTTGATGCAAATAAAAATAGGGTGAAGCTGAATAAGCCACCCTGAATGATGGGATCTTCTTTTGTCTCCTTGCCCCTTTCAGATCTTTTGGAAGGGTTTTCACAATTTTTATATCTTTTACCAGTGCTGCCATGAACTGATCCTCATTGTAAAGGTATGCAAAACTTTTGAATTGAGAGCTGCAACAAACATATAAATAGCTATTTAATAATGAACGTCTAACAACTATATAATTTTGCTGCTGATTAATGTTTAATAAAACTGGATATTGCACCTACAAACAACAAATCACCTGATTCCTTTGCTGCTTGTAGTTGATTGGATCTCAGGAATAACTAAAGTAGCATTTAGAAGCCGAGCAACCACAACCACATCACATATCTAAAAAGTAGATAAGATATCTTTTCAACTATTAATTTTACAAATCTACTATCAAATCAAAAATATAAACTAGGCATGCTATCCTCACCGAATTCCTAATTTCATGGAAACCACCTTGTATCCTGACAAAGATATATCCATTTGATACTGGTTTGGGTTCTGTACATGTATATCAAAGTTAGGAGTATTCATAAAATGATTTTATCCTCTTAGTTGCAAGCATACATAGTTATATTTCCTTGGAAAAGCAGAAAAGAATATAAGAAACTTTTAAGTCTTAACAACTGCAATCTCCCATAAGATAGTAAATACTAAAACTCACATCAAGCATCAAGCATCAAGCATCAAGATTTGGATAACCACAAAGCCAGGATATATTTTATTCATTTCAAAGACAGCTTAACTTTATTAGGCATTTAGAGTTGGAACTCCATGGTTATTTATTCGATCAGGAGGAGTCATTGGCATATTTCAAATGTTACTTCAATGACCTCTGCAAGCTTCAAACAACAAATAAAAGTTGAACAAAACATATGGAATCCATCTCACGTTCACTTCTTCAATTGTTAATTTTAGTCTAGAACCCATTATTACTACAATTCCACTGCTTCATGAAGGCCTATGCAACTCCTGATAGGTGAGTAGAAATAAAACAAAATATAGAAAATGTTTTTGCAGGCAATAAACTACTGAGCACTAGAACCTAGTTTTTGTGGAAACAAGTTAAAAATGGGAACCTAGCTTAACATTGCCTTGAATTATGTGTTATTAAATCTTAATTCATAAGACCCATAAACCATGTAATCATGAACAAATATAATTTAGTAACTGGAGAAGTGGTTGAATATAAATCTGAATTACTCAAGTCCTCATAAGACGTAGATTTATAACACCAAGAAGGAGAGCTAACCAGCATAATGTCCTCTAGGATTCGCATCCGGATGCAGAGATTCAAAGCGCCTCACTGGACCCCATAATCTTCTATATAGTGGACTCTGCACACATATTGAACCTAGAACTATTACTATCCACCAAATGGACTACTAAACAAACACAAGAACACAGTTTCTGCAAATCAGAGATTATATACAAGGTACTACTATACCCAAAAAGAAAAAGAGAAAATAAATGGAAAAATACTAATAACCCAAAATCAATGCAGAAATTCAAAAACATATTCAAACTAAAGAAAACAGAAAAAAAAAAAAAAAGACCAAAAAGAAACATAAAAATTTAGCTAATTCAAGACAATAATAATAAAAAAAGAAATTAACTGGTTTTTATCGAATAACCCCTTTAGATCCACGCAAAACACAGGATAGCACAGATTAAGCTAAAACCAACATTCTAAAGGGGAAAAGACGGGACTGTTTCAATGATACTATTAAAGGAGTCGAATAAGGAACAGCCAACTAAAGCATCAACAGGATCCAAACATTTAAGCAATATAAAAACAAGAAGGGAATTTTAGAAGTACAGTTTTGTCTAATTCAGCATTCTCAAAGATGGGTCTCCAAGAAAAGATTGTGATCGAAGACTGGTACTCTGCAATGCCCTCCTCAGTAAATCTTGCTAGCAGAAAGTGTACAAAAAGAGAAAAAGCAGACAAAACTAACCCAACTAAACCAACCCATTTCAATTTAGACTTCATTACCATCTTTCCTTCTCCTTTCATTGAAACCGAGCACCACCACCACCACCACCCCTCTCTCTCTATCTATCTATCTAATACACATATACATACAAAAACAAAATAAATTAAGAAAAAAACACAACTTTCTCTCACTACGAGTCCCTCTATGACCTCTGTCTCCAAGCTTTTAACGATTTAGCAGGTCTGGAGCAGAGAAGAAGACAGAGGAGGAGTGGAATAGTGAAAGTCAAGAGTAACAGAGACAGAGAATAGAATTGACGCGTGTGAGATATATCTAGTAATACTAGAGAACTGTTTGAATTGGATATATCAGACAACGCTATGTTTTATAAGATCCTGTCAGATCTAACCATTACCATTTTAGGGAGCGTGCATCTCACGTGAGTAATAAATTGGGTCAATGTTAATGGTTTCCTCTGCATCGCTGAAAATGAAGCTGATAATAAACAGGGAAAAACAGAGAGGAAATTTTTCATTTCATTTGACCTCCTTTTATTTTTAATATACTATATATTATATTGAGTGTACTACAGAATTAATAGAGGTGAATCTTAAATAATTCACATAAAAATAATAAAAAAAGTACATTTTTCACTGATATTTCTTCTACTCCAAAGCCAAAAAAGCAACACTACAATTTCTACCCACTTTCCTTAAAATATCTGTCCACCTTCCTTGCTAGTTTTGAGTGGACATAGTAAAATGTAGCAACTCACACGTGACATGAGCCAGAAGTCCCCTGAAAGTCATTTTAATCTATGACAAGGATTTATTCGATAAAAATAACTATTTTGATATCTGTTAAATATTTTTATGAGCGTTTAGCTAAAATTTGTAAGATTTTAATTAAAAATTACCTAAAAATAATTTTTAACGTTGTATCTAAAAACTACCTAAAAAGCCTTTGTAAAAAGCATTTGCAGAACACCGTCTACATTAGAATAAGAGAGGGCACGTGGGTTTTTCTACGGTCAAATTATTCTTCTGGTGGCTTTTTGTAATTCGGTTAGGTGATTAGGTGAATAGAATCTGAAGAAGAGATTAAAAGTTTTGGTCTAGTACTAGTACAGTAAAAAAGGCAATGGCAATGTGAAACTGATGGGAATTGGGGAAAAAGACTAGCAATATGGGTCAAAAGAAAACTTCTTTTCCTTGTTGGATAGGCAAACGTCCTAAATGGGCAGTAAATGCAACTGGGTTTCCACAATTATTGCCTGTTTTTAACTTTTTATAGAGAAAGCTGCACCTGCAGCTGCAATTGCAGTTTCAATTTGCACGTTAGCCCAAAAAATTTCCACCCAACATCTTTATTGAAATAAATATAATTTAATTTAATTAATATAAATAGCCATTTTCTTAGGTTATCCTCCTCTCCAAGAAAAATTAATATTTTCTTCATTTAGTTGTGAGATTTTAATATAATCATTTTCGACTTAAAAGTTAGAAGAGATTCCTAAAAGAGAAATTTGAAAAATACTTTTAATAATTACCAAAAGTGCTAAAAATAATTAATTTTTCGTACCTAACTAATATACTTGTTGTAAAGTTGAGATTTGTCACGTATTTCCTTATATATTTAGTAAATATTCTCTAGATTTCAAAATATAAATCGTTTAAGATTTTTATAGAATAATTAAGAAAGCAATTAATTCTTCTAGATTATAACAAACTCAAAAGTAATTTGATTAAATTATTTTTTATCTCAAAACTGATAATTGTTTGTTAAAGTAATTATTGTATTTAGTGTAAATAAAAGCAACATTAGAAAAAATATCATTTATTATTTCTTAAAATACATAAATAATTTATATTCTGAGACAAAATAATAAACCAAAAACAACTTGTATTATTTTGGGATAGAGGAGTATTAGATCGTTTAAACTATAAAATCAATATAGGAAGTTCGTGTCAACCAACTAACTAAGTATAGTCTGATTGTTCTTATCACTTATATAAAAAGTGAGAGGTAACCCATTAATATTCTCTCACTAATTTAGTAACCTAATGAGAGGGCTATTCATGTTGTGTAAATCAGATATGTTATTTCAGCATGTTGAGTTCTTTTTAATAGTTTATATAGTGTTGAGGTTGAAATTATTTTTCTCAAAAAATATTATTTATACACAATTGAATAAATAATTTTAAAATGTCATTTAACCACCTTAAAAATTTCACAAATAAAATTTATGAAATTTATTTTAAAAATAAATTGTAATCGATATTTTCAATATATCTTTTTATTAGTGGAAATTTAGGGTTATTATATTGAATGCATATGGTTTAAGTACAATGGAAAATCTTGATTGCTTATTTATTTTTTTAATTTGCTTATTATTAAGAACCGATTAATCCAGTTCGCAGGTTAGTTACAATTAAAGCTCTTTACCATTTTTTATACGTATTTAGCAAGGATTGAATCTAAAAAATTTTTTACATGTCTAACCCGCATTATCAATTGAACCACAATCGATAAATTTAAAAGAAATTACTTTAATAATAGGGCCATGCGTGTTCTAACTTATATGAATTATGAAGTATATATTATTAAGAATAATGAGTGGACTTAGGACCACGATGATGGTGTGATCCAACCTTATGGTGGGATCATTATTCGATTGTACATGTGATGTGACCTAAAAAAACATATTCAATGGCACAACCTCACCTTTGTGTGACCAATCATTTTCCGTAGAATAAACTAAATACTTGTATTGATTTTACTTGTTATTGCTCAATCAATATATCTTAGCGTTTATCACTTAGGATTCAAAATTAATGACACGTAAAATGTTTTAAATATTTATTTTTATATTTATTTAATAATAAATTATTTTATGATTATTTATTGACTGAATTAAATTCTTTTAAATGTAATTGATTAATATAACGTTAGAGAATTAATAGCGTATTAAATAATAATTAATATAAATTTCAATGACACGTAATTTATGAATTTTAATATGAGCAATTATTATTTTATATTAAAAATTAATTTTTTTATTAAATTAAATTATGTTAAATATTGATGAATTATCTTATTAAAGTGTAATTGAATTAATATAACGTTAAGAGAATTAATAGCGTATTAAATAATAATTAATATAGAATTTCAATGGACACGTAATTTACTGAATTTTTAATATGAGCAATTTCAATTAATTTTTTATATTAAAAAATTAATTTTTTTTATTAAAATTAAAATTATTGTTTAAATATGAATTGATTAAGCTTATAGTGTTAGAAGAGATTTATAATATGATAAGTTTGATGTTTTTAATACAGCATTTTAATTATTTAAAAAATAATTTATTTATTCATGCGAATTTTATAGCAAACTTAATTTTTTTTTAAGTTAATCTCTAAAATAAATCAGATTTAATGAATTTTAACACCTTTTAAATTTACTTTTTTTTATTTCATCTCTATAAATTTCAGCATTTTTTAATATACCTTCTCGTTTATTTAAAATAAATTATTTATTCATGAATTTATAGCAAATTAATTTTTTTTAAGTTAATTCTAAAATAAATCAAATTAATGAATTTTAACACCTTTAATTTTACTTTTTTTTATTTATCTCTATAAATTTCAGCATTTTTAATCCATTCTCCTAACATATATCTATATATTAATTTTTACTCTAATGATTAAAAATTACGGCTATATACATATTTACTATTAATATTTTTTTAATAGTATAATAAAAGAAATTTCATTCAATTTTACTTTACTTATTTTTTTTAACTGTGCATAGTATACGGATATTACTAGTTCTTTTACTAAATCATAAAATGATAATTGAATTTGAATTTTTATGAGTAAATTTTTTATGTTTCAATTTATTTTAATAATTAAAGTCTTTATTGCTAGTATTATGGCCTTTATTAAGTTTGAAATGGGATATCATAACATTATTATTTTTAAATTACTGCAATTAAATTTATGTAATTTAGTTGAACACCATTTACTAATTATATTGATTAGTAGATCCTAAATAATAATTTGATTAGTAGAAAATATGATTAGTTTGAAAGAAATAACATATTTTAGTTAACATGTTGACAGTTTTTTCATAGATTGAAGAAGTGACTTCTCATTGAAATAAATTTAAAATTCAATAAATCAAAAAAAAAAAAAAAGGATTTGATTTGTAAATCCATTAATGGTTATTTATCCAACAAATATGATTTAATATGGGTGTAAATTCCTTACCATAAAATTAAAATCAATGGTTGAGATTCATAATTACCCATTTTCTCCAAAAATTTTTTATTTTATTTTCGCCAAAAAAAAATTAAACTTTTGATTTTTTTTTTAATTCTTAAGCTTAAAATAACAAATTTGCATTACTTATTAGTTTCGAACTATCTAATATTTATGTGCAGATCCATTTAAATTTTAATATCCTTTTCGAGACCTATTAATAATTTTAATTTCATAATGTCTCAAATTTATTTAATTATTATCCAAATACACTTTAAATCAATTGAAAAAATTTGCTTTGCTTCCATCACTTCTTTATTAGGTTGCATAAACAGCTAATTTTCTCAACTAGCCTGCTTTCATATGGGTTTCAAGAGTATTTTCCAAGCTTGATTCAATCAAATTTAACCAATGAATTCACTTTTTATCAAAGAAAAAGATAAGCTAAGAGTGAAATTATTACTATTAATTATTAATAAAATAAAAATTTAATTAATTTTAAATTTATAATTAAAGTGAAATTGCAATTAATCAAATAACAACTTAGTTAATTTAAATTTTCTACATTCAAAATGACCCCCTAATTTATATATTGGAACTTGGAACACTCATCTCATGCAATTACACGAGGAGCTGATATATGAAAACTTTAATTAACAATAAAAAAAGAAAAAAAAAATTAGTGTGATTGTTTTTTTACAAAAAATACAAAAAGTTGAGTTTCATAGGCATTTGCCGGCTTGCCAGGGGTAGATATTTGCCATAGCGCGGGTCCCTGACCAGTCTTCCGTGGCACGTTGTCCGAGCAGATAGCGTCATGATTACTTTTTTTACTAAATAATTTGTCCCAAAGAATAATAAATACAGTAAAAAAGAATTTTTAATTTTACTTTTAATTTATCTGCTAAAATCCTTCCTTACGCTTCTCCTGAAAGACAGTTAAACAATATCTCCCGAAGAGGTAGTGATGATAGAGAGAGAGAGAGCGCGAATAAATCAGGACATAGCCGCTGGTTCTTTTCCATTTCTTGCTGCATCTCATCTCAATCGTCCGTCTCCTCTACGGCGGTGGCTCTCCTAGCGTCTCCGCCGCCCGATTCCCCGATCTCTGGTGAGGTTCTTCTTGTATTCGATTCTGATTCAGTCGTTTCTCTGTTTGTATCCCAAGAAAAAATCGTAGGAAGAATTGACAACTAATTATTATCATTTGCCTCGTCGACAAAACTGTGAAGTGATCAATCTTGCACTTCTTCGAAAGCAGTTAACCTTTTTTCTTTTTCTTTTTTTTTTTTTTACTTTTTTGAGAAATTTATTCTTTTTGCATAGCATCAATTTTTTTTCCTCTTGAAAAGTCATATTTTTCAATAGAATTATATAAAAAAGCAAATTGAAAATAATTCTTGGATTATTATTGTTGTGATTAAATTATGTTAGTAGAATTTTACTCTAAATTTTGAAATTCATTTGCACAATTGATGAGATGATATTTCTTAATATATTTTTTTGACATGTAATTGTGAAAGCGAAAATTTTTTTTCAGAATGTGTGAAGAAGGGATTCTATCTGGGAGTTACTTATTGTTGATTAATTGGTTTAAGGGCTTATATTTCTATTATTATTCTTTTTTAGTAAGGGATATGACATGATATGATGATTTAGATAGTTTACTTAAGTTCTTTTAGAAGGGAAGTAATTTTGCATCTATATTCTTGATGTATATTTGTTATTTTCCCTGCACTTTTGCTTCCTTTACTTTTCATGTCACGTCACTCAGATGGGCTTAGGTGCTTAAGTTGAGACGAAGGTATGTCAGAAAAGTTGTAATTTTTCGGCTTTGCTTCCCCTTTCCTTTATTTATTTTAATATTGATATTTTCAGAAAGTTAAAAGCATATAGCTTCATGGGCATGATTGCCAACATGGATCGATATTTGGGAAGCCCCAGAACCAGATCAGCCATGTATACTAGATTTTAGATTTTTGCAGGTTGGTAACTTTTTTTTTTTTTTTTTTTTTGGGAAGCCCAGAACCAGATCAGCCATGTATACTAGATTTTAGATTTTTTTTGCAAGGTTTGGTAACTTTTTTTTTTTTTCTTTTTTTTTAATTTGATAAGGCACTGCCTAGTTTGAATAAATCCGTCTATGGATCATTTGGAAAGGATAATTCCTAATATAACCACGTAGGAATCTTTTTTTTTTTCAAATTGAAGTTTCAAGTGTCAATGATTGATTTCTTCTTTAGTCGCATTTCTGGCTTTTTTTTAGGGGCAAATTATGAAGCAGAACAAATAAATTTATGGTTTTAATTTAGAGCAGTGGCACCTTGCTTGCTTTATGCCTTTTGTTATGAAGTTTTAGTTTTCTTGTTAAATCTTCTGATGATCCAACTAATTCTTTCAAAATTTTGGGCAGAATTAGGCAGAATTGGTGCTTCGATGTTAAGCAGTTTCACTGAGTCCGTTGTTTTTTTGCTCGCAACCATTCCGATGTGCTTTTTTTTTTTTTTTTTTTTAATTGATAAGGCACTGCTAGTTTGAATAAATCCGTCTATGATCAATGGAAGGATATTCCCTATATAAACCACGTGATCTTTTTTTTCAATTGAAGTTTCAAGTGTTCAATGATTGATTTCTTCTTTAGTCATTTCTGGCTTTTTTTTAGGGCAAATATGAGCAGAAAAATATGTGATTTGGTTTTATTTAGAGCAGTGCCTTTTGCTTTATGCCTTTTGTTATGAGTTTTAGTTTCTTTGTTAAATCTTCTGATGATCAATATCTTTCAATTTGACAGAATTAGCAGATGGTGTCTTCGATGTAGCAGTTTCACTGAGTCTTTGTTTTTTTGCTGCAACCATTCCGATGTGATAACTGAAGAAGCAATTCAAGTTTCATATTTATTGATGATAGTGATGCTCAACGTGGTATTTTCCCCACGTTCACTGCTGGCATTTGAGATTGGCGTCTGCTTGAGAGAGAAGCTCTCTGCTACTGCCATCTCTGTTGCAAGCTCTGAGAACTATAGCTTCTCCTTTTCCTTCCATGTGTCCTGATTTAGACCACTCTGTACATTCAGATATGGCAGTTGCAACTTTTAGAGGAGCCCTTGCTGGTGAGTATTGCAGGAATAAGAAATTGGAAAGAAAACCTTCTGGAAGGAGGCGTGTATTTGTTCAGACTGAAACTGGCTTTGTTTTGGGTATAGAATTAGACAGGAGTGACAATGCCCATACTGTGAAGAGAAAATTACAGCTTGCCCTAAATGTCCCAACTGAAGAAAGTTCTTTGATTTTTGGAGATACGGTGTTAAAAAATGATCTCAGTACAGTTAGGAATGATTCTCCACTTCTTCTCACCAAGAATTTTATGCATAGAAGCTCTTCTACTCCATGTCTTTCACCTACAGGGAAGGATCTTCAGCAGAGCGACCAGAGTGGTCCAATTGAGATATTAGGATTTTCAGATCATTTTGCTGCAGTAAAAGAACTAGTAAAGGAAATTGTAAAGGCAATGAGAACTGGAGTTGATCCAAGTCCTATTCATAGTGGACTTGGAGGGGCATACTACTTCAAAAATTGCCATGGCGAAAATGTTGCTATTGTTAAGCCCACAGATGAGGAACCATATGCCCCTAATAATCCAAAAGGTTTTGTTGGCAATGCTCTGGGGCAGCCAGGTTTGAAACGTTCTGTCAGAGTTGGGGAAACAGGTTTCAGAGAAGTAGCGGCTTACCTTCTTGACTATGATCACTTTGCTAATGTGCCCTCAACTGCCCTTGTGAAGGTCACACACTCAATATTCAATGTTAATGATGGGGTGAAGGGAAATAAGCATCCACAAAGGAAGCAGGTTAGCAAGATTGCATCATTGCAGCAGTTTATACCTCATGATTTTGATGCCAGTGATCATGGGACTTCAAGCTTTCCAGTTGCTGCTGTCCATAGGATAGGGATATTAGATATACGGATATTGAACACGGACAGACATGCTGGGAACCTCCTGGTCAGGAAGCTTGATGGAATTGGGAGGTTTGGTCAGGTGGAGCTTGTTCCAATTGATCATGGCCTTTGCCTTCCAGAAAGCTTGGAGGATCCATATTTTGAGTGGATCTACTGGCCACAAGCGTCAATTCCTTTTTCTGAAGATGAGCTTGAGTATATTCATTGCCTTGACCCCTTTCAAGATTCTGATATGCTCCGAAGAGAGCTGCCCATGATTCGAGATGCGTGCCTCAGGGTGTTGGTTATTTGCACAGTTTTCCTTAAGGAAGCAGCATCATTTGGTCTCTGTCTTGCTGAGATTGGTGAGATGATGAGTAGGGAGTTTCGAGGACACGAGGAGGAGCCTAGTGAACTTGAGCTTATATGCATTCAGGCAAGGAGTCTGTTAATAGAGACAGAAAATCTTTCTTATGATGTGAAAACTGGAGATGCTGAGGAATTTCAGTTTGACATTGACTGTGATGAGGAGTTAAATGTGAATTTAAATGTGGGAGACAAATTGGAAATGAAACCTCTTTGTTCCAGGTCAAGAGGTGGAAATAGACAGCCACCTCTTTTCAAGCTGGTGGAGAGTATGGAGGAGGAAGAGGAGGAAGTTGAAGAAAGGGAAGGAAATGCATTAAATTTAAGCGTAGAAGAACATGCTGACCCCACACAGGACCGGGCTCCAACTGTTTCAAAGATGTCAACATTGTTGAGAAGTATTAGCATTGGTGAGACAAGTTGGCGGCATGAGGGTATGATGCAGAAAAGTGGGTATTTGGCTGGAACATCTTCTGGAAATAGGAGTGTGAATGAGCAGCTTCCTGCTAGCACTACTTTTGTGAATCTGGCTGATCTGACTGAACGGGAGTGGATGCAGTACCTTGATCATTTCCAGAAGTTGCTCTCCTCAGCATTTGCTGATCATAAATCAGGGAATGTTGGCCCAAGGCACAGACAGAGGCTTGGAACATCTTGCCAGTTTTGAGCTGTTTATCAATATATCTTGTAAATGTTGAAATGGAAATTAAAAAAATGTTGGAACCAGAGATTTGTAGGCAATTGATTTTGGTTTACAGGTCGTTCCTAAGGGGGACGGACTTGATTTATACGATATCAGAACTTTTGGATGGTAAAACATGGTCATCAGTGGCTGAATGTGAGGGCTAAGTTTTAATTCATCTATATGTAATCTCTCTCTTTTGTTTTCTTTTTTGGTTGAATTGCTCTATCGTTAATATTGAGAGCGTTGAACATAACATATAGGGAAGAATAAGACATGTATAGTCATGGTCGTCTTGTAGGAGGTGCAAGTGATACACAAGTTTCAACTTATTCTTAGGTTCTTGCTACGTGCTTCCTATTAAAGTAGAGATGAGAATGTAATGGCTGTATGCCTCTTTAGTATTCAGGTTCTAATGTGCGTTAGTATTGTGATTACCTTTGTAGATAGACTTGTATTAATATCAATAAAAACAATAATGTGAACATTTTGATGGCTCTATTTAGTAATTGTTATTATTATTGTTGTCGTTATTTGTTAATATTATTTAGTGATTTTTTAGTACATTTTCGCTTGATGATCTTCTAGGTCTGGTTTAAACAGGTTCTGTTTGTATATGAACCGAAAAATCTACTTTCTCTCTCTCCTTTCACAGAAGTGAGCCTGCACACACATGCACGCAAGTGCTTCTATGATTGCTGACATGTATGATTGTGCTGGAAGCTGGAATGAACAATTGCATGAAAAGAGAGCCATTTAGGCACAACACATGCTAGCAATAGCAAAAGTTAGCGTACTTGTAACTTGTAAGCAACAGCTCTTTTTTAGCAGAGTGCTATTATGCTGTAAAGGGCCGAGTTCTACAACAATATGGTGCAGCATCTGAAGTTATTAGAAAAAGAGAATGTGCTTTTCAAAAGTAAGACACCTGGGTTTAATATAATAGTATCTTGCGCATCATCTATTAAGTAACTAGAGTTTTAATATTTTCCTAATCAAGTGTAAGCTAGAAGTGAAAGACGAGTAGGTACGGGTTGGTTCTTTACTTCCTTTTTGTCCTTCATCCTGGTCATTCTTTGTCGCGTTGGATTTGGGTCGTGATTTAGATCAATAACTCCATCTTACACGTTTTTTGTTTGAACATTTGTTAATTATGATATGTGTATGTCCATATCATTGTCCTATTATCTGCTAGCACTTGTGCATTTGCTGTGATATGGCAAGGTACATGATTGAGTAGAGAACCAAAAAGGCCCAAGACATGTCTATCAGTGTAATGGTCGATGATAATGTTTGCTGGTTTTGCAGTCTTATCTGTGATCCTTTGTCGTTTTATTGATTTGGTTGGTCATAATTGCATTTATTGAAGAAAAGTTGTACAGCACCGAAAATGAAAATTGAAATTTGAAAAGCAGCATCAACCCTTTTGACCTGAAGCATATGTTTTTAGCTGCCACGGTCCTCATTAGTTGCCTGCTTCTTGCTAATTGCTAGTCATCTCTATGCTTGATTTTTTGATTATGTAATTTCTTCAAGGGAAAGGGAAGCTGATTGTTGAGGCTTTAAGGAGACGCTTGATTCACCGTAGAAAAATTGTGGTAGGATATTCATCAATGGCAATCTATGGTTTTGTTGTCGAGTGTTTTTTAGACTAAATACTCTTCTCCAGAGTGGTAGAAACAGCATTCAACTACTGCAGCTTCTGAACATTGAATCGTCGATCCATCTTTCGGATCAACTTAATTGTTACAATAAATGGTTCCTTTGTAGAAGCATTTGTATTTCTGTACTACTTGTTAGTAACCTTAAATTACTCGTTCCACAACATTCCCATCTATTCATTTGCCTAATTTGGGCATCACATTCTATGTGTTGATAGAAAATTAAGAGCAGAAGACAAAAGATTAAAGGAAGAAAACAAAACCAAACGTTATTAATTGTCCTCTTTTATACTGGTCATCATACTCAACTCAACCTGCTGATCCTCTATCTTGCTAACAGCTCTTGAAAAATCTCGACTAGCGAAAGACATGGTGTCATCCTTACTAAGGTGCCTTTGTTTTATCTTCAGTATTGCCTGTGAAACTTCTCCTATAGAAAGCCGCTTCCTTTGCGATTTGTGCAAGCATTTGTGAGCAACGGCAGCTAGTTCCCTAACTTCTCCAATGTTGCACTCTCCTGCTAGTTTCTCATCTAGTATTTCATCAACGCCATCGGGACTCATAGCAGCCTTTGTAGAAAAATAAAATGAAGGAGAAACGAAAGAGTATTCAGATCAGGCATCGGAAATTATTAAAAGAAATAGAATGTCACTCACAAGATTGATATATTCCATCAGGTTTTGCTGCGGGTGGATAGCGGTAATGAGTTCAAATATGATAATGCCAAAACTGTAGATGTCACTCTTCATGGTGAACTTGTTCGTAGTCATGTACACTGGGTCTATATAGCCATATGTGCCTTTCAGACCAGAATTGCGCCCATCGTAGGCCTCTTCCTTTGAAAGTCCAAAATCAGCAACCTAATAACAGGGTGCCAGAAGATATGTCTATAATAAAAAAAAAAGGATGTAAAAAACTCTCAAACCAAGCTTCCTTTTCTTTAATTTATTAATTGTCCCCATCATTTATGCTCTTGAAACTAAAACCTTAAAGGCTTAAATAGGATGAGTCGGTACAAATATAGTAGCTTACCTTAGCTCTCATTGATTGGTCCAACAGTATGTTGGCAGACTTCAAATCGCGATGTATGACGGGTGGGACTGCCTGCTCCAAGAAATGCTGGATAAATATACATCTATACGTGTATAGTAGTATTTCACAAGGGAACTATGAGAGCAATTTAGCCTACCCCTTCATGAAGATATTCAATTCCATGTGAAATATCTAGAGCAATTTGAAGCCTTTCTTCCCAACACAAAATTAGTTCACCATCTGGAAGCATTCACAACAACTTTTTCATTTTTAAAGGGATCAAAGTTGAGGGAAAAAGAATCTAAAACTAGCATCTTATAGTTGGTAAGAGTAAGTAATGATACTCCTAAGTGCAATCTATACATTTCCATGTGCAAATATCAATTTTCCAATGGTATTGGCAAATCAACAATATAGAATATCCAGATAGCCCTCATTTATGTGCACCAAATATCAACATATATAGGGTAGTTTGCACACAAGTGATGTAAACAATTTTGCCGTACTGCCATTATAAATTATCATTTCTTCCTGTTCAAGGGCATGGTTATATACCCAAAAAAGAAAAAATCTCAGCACTAAGTACCAACAAAGACTTGAGCATTATTTTTGGAATTTTTCAGTTTACTAAATAGTTATACCCATAAAGAGAAGTAAATTCCCAGGTGTCCAAAATGATTGTAAGTTACCAAGCAACAAAAATTTAGTTACAGATAATAAAATAACAATCAATGACCAGAGAGTTGCATGTCTACTAAGAGAAAGGTACAACAATTCAAATGAATAGGGCCTTTGAACTTACTATATAAAATGTTTGCCAGACTGCCATTACTCATGAACTCATATATCAGCATGCGCTGTCCTTTATCAACACTATATCCTAGCAAATTCACAAGATTCCGGTGATGAAGCCTTCCCAGTAGAGATACCTGCAAAAGTACCAGGCTAAAAAGTGAATCTCAAGATGCTTTCTTTGAAATGCAGATAATAATGAATGTGATTTAAGTTCACAGGGAGTTTAATAATAACAAAAGAAACAATGGGAATACACAAATGAAGATAGGTACAAATTGTCTATTGAACCTTTGTTTATGTCTAGAGTTCCTCATTGTCCTAAATCTACATAGTATTCCTGACAAAGAATTCCCCCTACAATTAACCTACTGATCACATGCATGAATGCAACAATTTCAGTAGTTTCTATGAAAGAGCGATAGACCATCTATCCCCCACCAATGCTTTTGCCACTAGATTTTTTCTAATAATGGCTTGAAATGTTACATATATGACTCAAAGAGTTACTCTCCAATTTGTCAAAGTAAAATGTAAACAATCTGCATGGTTAAGAGATGCTGCAAAAACATTCCATTCCTAACTATATTCTGCAAGGGAACAGGAACTTTGATCCTCTAATATATAGTGCCAGATTTATTAATCTAGCTCATACCTCCGTTTGAAACTCTTTCTCCCCCTGCTTTGAATTAGAAGCAAGAACCTTGACAGCTACCACTCCACCAGGCATCACAGCTTTATATACAGGACCAAATGAACCTTGACCCAGAATAGTTGTAAAATTTTGTGTAGCTTTCTGAATATCTCTGAAGAAGAAAATTAGTAACTTCTAAGAAAATACTAAATGCATTACAAATTGGAAAAAAATTACTCCAACACTCTACATGCAATATTTTTAGCCTGGGAAAGTTGGAGGGGTAAATGCCCCAGACTCTGAATTCAAGTCTCTTCTAAAACCACAGGTCACTACCTTTTTCACAACATCCCTCTGATTATTAGCACTGATGACAAAAAGAAACAAATCGAGAAGTATCTAAAACAGTGACTTTAGAATTAGATGCACCAGCAGCATATGTTATAATTTTGAAAGTGATACCATCAATAGAAAGTCAGTGTAAAATGAATCAGACACAGCTCTCATTCTTAGGGCATTCCTTTTCTCCCTTAGTTACTAACTAGATGCTAATCAACAAAATCAAGGGTGGAAATGAAAGGGAGACAATGATCAGAATAGCCAACTGCTAGTTTCAAGGTCACCAGCTTCCTTTTTCTACCACTTATCATTTGTCAACCACTGGAGCAATTATAATAACCAACTGCTAGATTGATTATGAAACCAATCTCCTAAGGAATAGCAATCTACTATAAGTACTTCATTTTTCAATTGGCTTTTGTGTATCCTTTGATGTTTGGCAACATAATACATAAAGCAGATTGCATAGCTTCTAAAACCCTTTGGAGATTTTTTACCCCAGCAGCCGCTAGCACACAAGCTAACAAAAGATAACCAATTCTAATTTCTAAGACAAAGATTTCAGAGTTCTTGCAGATTTTATGCACACCAGAATCAATATTGTCATGAGTTGTAATTAATATCAAATGAAAATAAAAGAAATATATGGGATTGAGCTCTATTTCCCCTAGGAATATTTTTTTAGTTTTTATCACCCATGGATGGCTTTCGAACAAGAAGTATATTTGAAAATATACCTGATGAAATAAGTAATATAATAATATGAACCAAACTTGTACATATAACAAAAACAAAATTTGCTTACATACAAACGTACATACTTGTAAGAATATCTAAGTATGCCTGATGCAGTTGTAAACCGATCTTTGCTATGATTACTCCACCAAAAAAACTGAGAACTTCTCCGAGGTGGTTCTGATCCCTTGATGGTCATGGAATTAGCAAGTGATGCACTAAAGTCAGTGCTCGTCCCCATGCCATTCACACGTATTGGAAGAGTTGTAAGACTTCGCTCATTTACACACTGTCGGAGATGGGCGTGGTTCTTATACCATTTTATGCCAAAAAATACCAGCAAAGCTATCAAGATACCAAAGGCCAAACCAACAGAGACTGCAATAATAACCAAATCAGTTTGATGAACCATTCTTTGGTCTCTTTTGGAACTTGGATGTTGAAAGCATTTTGTTAGTCAACTAGGTCATGAAGAAAGAATGGGCTGTATGACATAAATCTTGGTTGAGACATCCTGCAGGTTCACAAACTGTCATGACTCATGAATCAAAACATTATGTTTAACTTCAAAGAATTTTCCAGAAAGAAAAAACATATTTCTACATTTTCCTGCAGCTTCAAAAGATATGCAAACCAATAAGATAGTAATACAAGCGTCTGAAAGCTCATAACATGCGAGTCTATTGCTATATGCAAGAAACTAAGAAACAGCATGTGATTAACAGACCCTTGTAAGATTAGACTATGTTTTCAAGCAAAAAGAATATAAGGTTCTCTAATTAAGAACAACCCATCAAGTAATCAGATTAATACAATAAACCAGAAGTTAAAAAGGGTTGGAGAGATAGAGTCCAACAATAAATTCATTATATAATAATTGCTATTCACTAATGTAAGCCTTGCAAGTTAGAAGACGGACAATTTGGGAAATGAGGCAAATTTCTGCTGTAATATTCTCAAACCAGGAAATCACAGCTGAATCTAAAGGAGGTGGTCTTTACAAGACTAGACAAAAGATAACCAAGACAAAGGATCAGACAACTTGAGATCAAATACGATTCTCGCATTATTATCAAATACAACTGTTGACAAGAATACTCTTTATTTACAAGACATATTTATCCATGAAATTCAAAATCAAATTGAAAACAACTTTCATATTCACATACTTCAACAAGATTTCTAATACCTACAAAACACCATCTTCAACACTTTTACATTGATAATCACAACTACCAAGTCAACAACATAACAACCAACAAAAGACATCACCACCCAAAAAAGAAAACACACCGGATACCCAACAAAGTAACAAGAACCCAAAAACCAAAACCAATCCAAAAGCACAGTTAAGCAAAACTTATCTAATACAGAAACATTGACAAGTACCACATACATCAAAGACCAGCGATCAGCATCTTTGTACACCTCACATAGCTTTTTAGTTTTCAATTATCTATAGATAGACAGAGAAGAAAGAGAGAGAAACTGAAGAATTGAATTGGACTGGGAATCGTATTTAGGAAGCTGAATTAAAAGGGAAAGCGAGTGAAAAGAAAGGAAAGGAATGTTTTTGAGTTGGGTTGGGTCTCTCAAAGACTAAAACGCAAAAACTCAGCCGGTTCAGTGACAGTGGAGAATCAAACTATTTTTCTGTTCTTTAACGGTCTTGTCTTGGGTATTTCTTTCGGGGTCAAAACATGTGCTTAGACGTTTCCGCCTCTGTTCTTTTTCACTGCTTTCATTTTTTTTTGGTCTTTGATTACATTTCACTCGTACATTAAATTATTTATTTTAATTATTATAATTTATTTATTAAATAATATTAAGGATTTTTATTATTCATTCCGTCCTAATACAAGAATGTTTCCAATTTCGTATAGATTAAAAAAAATTAATGAATATAATTTGAATAATAAATTTTAAAAATAAAAAATTATTTATTACAAGGTATATTAAATAAGATGTATTAGAAAATTAAAATAAATTAGGTTTCTAATTTTATTATTATCTTTTTATTCAAAACTAATTAATTTGGAATTACTCTCGACTAAAATTCCAAATTATTGTTATGATAATAATTACTAATTAAGACAATTTAATTTTTGATAATTGATAGGTCCCATTTAGGAAAAAGAAAAAGAATTGTCATATTTTTGAGTTCAACATGTCAAGTGGAGCCTTTACAATTGACTTGTATTATGCTAATAATATATTTTTTTTCCTTATCATGACAAGTGAGCATCGTAATAAACTTCTCTATTATTCTTATTTTTTAAGTTTATTTGTCCAAATTGTCAAAAAAAAAAAAAATTTCACTACAAATAAAAAAAAAATCCTTTTAATTTACTAAAAACAATTTGATTCTTATTATTTCACATTTAATAAATTTAAAATTTAAAATTTAAATTCATTACTAAATTTAAAGTTGTTAGTTTTAAAGTAATATGAAAGTCAAAGTATATATATTAAAATAAAACTCGTAAAATATTTTATAATTAGCTTAAAAGTTAATGAGACAGAAGCTATGAAAATTGGACTCCTATCTTAGATGGTAATTTTTTTATATGAAGAATTGGATTATATATTTCACGATATTATTTTAAATAATTTAATCTCTAATGAATTGAAAAAAAAAATTTGTAAATTCTTTTTCTAGAAACATAATCATGTTTTGTTTCATTAGCAAATAAAATCTTAACGTTTATAACCATAAATCGTGTATTTAGATCTAATTTATAGTGTGATAATATTTACATGGAAAAATTACAGTACGGTCATTGTTGTTTGTGAAATATAATTAGTACATCTTTGTTTTTTTTTAAATAAATAATTTGTCTTTATATTTTGCTCCTGTTACGCTACTAGGTCCTTCAGTCTAATTTTTACATTTTTTCTGTTAAGTCAACGAGAAAACATAGAGGTCAAATGAGAGATACTAAAATATTATACCAGAAAAATTATAGTGCAGTTTTTATGGTTTTAAAAATACAACTAGTTTGTCCCTGTGTTTTAAAAAATAAAAGAGTGTTTTGGTCATTTCATAAGGTATTTAATGGAAAAGATGTAAAAATTGGACGAAAGGACCTTATAATAATATGGAAGTAAGCTATAAAAATATTTTAGTCTATTTCCTAAAAAATAGGGACGGACTAGTTATATTTCATAAATTATAGGAATCGTACTGTAATTTTCTTTATCCACACATTCATATCAACATATAAATTCTTTTTATTTCTTGATATGTTTAATGAGTCAAAATAACATTATGACTACATAAACAGATGCACTCATCAAATCGATGAAAATTCTTATAGCCAAGACTGAGAGAATTTAAATGTGATATATCTCACTCTTCACATAAGCGAGATGACTAACTAATATTAATATAACAATTCTATTTTTATATTTTCAAACCACTAATGAGTTTCATCATATAATTTTATCGAAAGAAAAGATAACGAAGGCAAAATTGATTTGTATAATATGATATTTATATATTCTTAAAGGATAAATTAAAAGATATCCTCAAATAAAAATCACAAAATACCTAATTAGCCTGCTGCTTTGTTTGTGTCTGTTCTAAGTATAAATTTTTCATCACATTCAACAAAAAAAAAAACACAAAGCATGTGAAACTTGGGCCGGATAACGTAATCCGGCTCACACAATGACACATAAAATAAAGCAATGGTAGATTTTTACATAGGAAGAATGCAGGCCGGTCTATTATTTTATTTTTCAAATTTTCAAAATACAATTATGTAATTCACGTCCAAATATTACTATTATTGCATCGCTCCATTGAATTTGAATTTATTTGACTCGTTAAATATATAATTTTAAATAAATTATTATTTTTAAAATTTGCAGTAGGTGATTTTTGCAGGTAAAATTTACTGGAGAACTTCCGTTAATCTAACGGTTTATCGATTTTAATGAAATTATATTAAATATAATTATGCTATGTGAATGAGTAACAACTAAAAAAAAAAAAAAACAATTCAAACGACAGCACCAAACATGAAGCTGCTTCCAAAATAAAATGTAATAATATCACAGAACCAGTCTAAAATAACATTAAAAAAAAACAAACTAATGTTAATTATAAAGTACACTTAATGTACAAAAACTTATATGTTTCTACATCTAAGTGTGATACATGTTAGAACAAAAAAGAAAGAACAAACAACACTAAAGGGGGCAAAATTGTATCCTACGTGGGTTAACTAAGTGACTTCACTTAATTCCCTATTGGGATAAAGGGGGCAAAATTGTGAATAGTCAAAAACCCATATCTATTATCTAGCTAATTAGGGTTTAATTTACTAATTAATTAAGTTTTTATACTACACATTTTTTATTAATTAATGAATAGGCACATGATTGTTGATTGGTGGCTTCCGGCGAGGCCTATCCATTCCTTTATAATCTTTGTTCATTAGGTTCACAATCTCTTTAGTTGCCTCAAGAAGCCTTTGTGTTTCTTCAACTTTATTAGGCTTTTCTTGATTTTCAGATCTTTCCAAGCTGGCTTTGGTTGGCAATTTCTTGGATTCTTGATTAGATTGTTTTTTAGGATTTCTGTTTGAAAGATTGACTTCTGCCTCTGTGCTCCTTGGACTTCCCAATCTGCCAGATTTTTCTGTCTTTCTCTTCCAAGTTTTCATTTTTTTCTGGTTTTAAAAAAAACATTGTTAATCATGTTGAATTGAATACATGAATTAATAATTTGACAATCGAATATCCGTCTGATAATAAAAAATTCAAACACTAACTCTGAATCAATAATTTTAATTATTAATTTATACTCGAAAAGAGAAGCCAGAACATAAATAAAAATTCAATAAAAAATTTTTTCAATGTCAAATTATACCTGATGATTCAAATATTGGTCCTGTGATCCTTCAAGAGACCTCTCTGCTAAAGCATTATTCTGTTCATCTGCATAGATATACAAATAACAAATTCTCCAAAAAATGAATAATTACCATATATACTCATATTCTCACATGCCACTTCCTACAATTTTTGGGTACAAAACCTTAAAACATGTAAGAAATTTCACATGCATGGACATAAATTTATATAACAGTGAATATTTTCTATTGCAATAAATACAAGTAAAAGCAAAAATTGGATTAGATTCCCTGAATTAAGCTTCAAAATTGTACACTACACATATATATACAAGTAGTAGAATATATATATAGCTACACATGATTTTAGTGTACTTTAGCAGACAAATGGGATCTTATGAATATCAAGAATCAGTTATGGTTAGGAGAATGGTGTTTAGGTCCATGATAATCTTCACCAAAAGCTACAAAACCCTTTTGAGGATTAATACTACTTCTCTCTTTAAATTTACATTGTTCACTAAAATTT
Source organism: Jatropha curcas (assembly GCF_014843425.1). The sequence continues at coordinate 14,795 of NW_023590650.1, read as the reverse complement.
CTCTCTACTACTTCAACTTTGTTACATTTGGTATCAGAGCAGTTTGCACCTGAATTAGCTTCTCCATGAAAACCTCGCCCTTTCTGACCCTGTGTTTCTCTCCTCAACTCTACTTCATGAACCGCCATTTTCTTTCCTCCAAGCCCTAATTTTCTCGTTTTGGTGATGGTGAAACCATGATCAACAAGTTCCTGTGCATAAAAGTATGCTCAACATAATAAAATGAGATAACCAATAAGCTATAACTCATGCGCTAGTTACTGAAGACATTTTCAGGACTGTGAAATACTATTTTGAACTCCAATCAAAAATTTTTTAGCAAAATAAATAATAAATGTCGGGCTTTAGGAGAAGATTAATCATCCGAAAAATAGCAAAGATTATGAAATAAGCAAATATATATACCTTTTGAAGCACAAGAAGCTTATCTTTATCCATTTCCCAATCTACAGAATGAGGTAAAAACAAAAATGAAATTTCTTGTTAAATGAATGGAAAGAAAGATTATATATAGATAGATGTACATACCTTGAAGATGAGCATGGGCACAAGAGTAGTCTTTAAGAGCATTGAGAAGAAAGAGCAGGCCTAGCACTAAGCTTATAAACCTTATGTACACCATATTCCTTTTCCTTGGTTAGTATGGTTTGTGTTTTTCATGAAATGAAAAGAGAGAGGAAAGTTGGAACACATAAAGTGGGGTTTTATAGAGTTTTTGGTTTTTCAAACCCAAGTCAAAGCTAGGGTTCCGACATTTCCCTACCTAACAAATAAAATTAATATATTACTCCTGACTACATGCAGAACTAGGAAAACTCAATATTAATTTTTTAACAAAATAAAATAAAATAAAAAAGAACTACCTTATGCTTTCAAATAGGTATGGCCACCGGTTCGGTTCTAACTGGAACCGAACCGTATTGTAGACGAACCGAAATTGGACTGGAACCTGCGGTTCAAAGGTCGATTAAGGTTCATGTGAATTTTTAAAATATGAACCGAAACAGGCGGTTAACCGGCGGTTCCAATCCCGTTCGAACCGGATGCACAAAAAAATTGTAGTTTAAAATTTTTATAAAAAAATTTATATCACTTGATTTGATTGCAGTTGATTTGATTTATGGTGAAGAGAAGTACAATGATACATAAGTTATAAGAAGTAGTGAAAAAAATAAACATTTTTTTACTTAATTTATACAAAAAAATGGTACATGAATAGTTGATTTATAAAAAAAAAAAAAAAACTTTCAAGGGAAAACCAATAAACATTTTTTAACTTAATTTATACAAAAAAATGGTCATAATAGTTGATTTATAAAAAAAAAAAAAACTTTCAAATGTATAAAAAAAGAGTGAACGAATGAGTTTTTATATATATAATGTTTTTTATTTTATTTTTTTGGTAAATAAATTTTTATTCTGATTTTTTAATCATTTATTTTATCTTATTTAACTATAGATTACTAAATATCGCAAAAATATACCTTGCTATTTTCTGTTATAGGGACCAATTTGGGGAAACTAATAAATGAAGAACGTGTATAAATATGATGAGTTTGATGATTTTTAATTTCACAATCAATTAATATCATAACTTTTGCTTTATTTCTCAATCAAAATTCTCTTCAAATGTTGTTCATATTTTGCATTATTTTTTTCTCTGCTTTAATTTTCTTAATATGTTGAATTTATCTATTGTTTTATTTTTTAACTTTCTTACTATCCAGATTCAAAGTTCTTTCTTAATTCGAATTTTTCTTATTCGATAAATGTTACTTCATTGATTTTTTTTAATAATTTTCTTAGTATTTGGAAAATATAATTTTCCAACTCATTCAAATTAAGTTTTATATTCCCATTTATAGTTTTTTGTATATAGTGGAATTAGCAAGAATTTGTAAATTTAATGTAATATATAGTTCTATAGTTAGTTAATATAAGTTTTTGTTTTAAACACTTTATATATAATTTATCTTAGTTAATAAAATTTTAACAAACATTTTAAAAATTAATTATTTATTTAGAATCGGGTAAGTCAAAATTTTAGTTTATTTTTTTAAAAAATTTGCGTAATGCCGAGAACCAAATCGGAACCGTAATTCGAACCGTCTGGTTCTCCGAAACCTGTGGCCAGAACCGGAACCGGAAGAATTAAGGGTCGGTTCGGTTCAAAATTTTAAACATCTCGAACCGCGGTTCGACATGAACCGGCCATATCTAACTTTCAAAAGGCTTGAATGGTAGTACAATCTAGGTTAATTCATGAAATAAAATTAGAAAAATGAGTGAAATAATTTGATTTTTTTTAAAAAAGAAAAAGAATTTTTGAATTTTACGTAAATCTTTAATGATAATTAATATAAAAAATACTTCAATTTTTTAATTTTGTAAATATCTGTTAAGTAATAAACTTTTAATTTATAACTCTTCATTTTTAGCCTTATTCTTGTTTCATCTTTCAAAGGACAAAAAGTCGATTAACTATGATCATTCTAGCATGAATATAATAAAATACAATATCTTTTTAAGTATAGACACTTATTTACTCGCTAATTAGGCGCTGTATAACGAGATACATGCTCCGAACCGAGTTTTGGGTGAGCTCGAGTTGGCTCGACTAAAGGATATACTTTGTCACGACCCGTTTTCCGTGGGGCCGGAAACGGCACTATGGCCCAAGGTAAGCTTAAAGGGCCTCCCAGGAGGCCCGTAGTAAGCCTGAAATCGCTATGAATTCTATTATCTTCGATGAAAAATTTCAAACATTCAAGCCCATATGAATATGAAAAGATAAACCTCAATATTTTATTAAATCCGGCCCAAATATAACCTACAACATTCCACAGTTCGGCTAATTAACAATGCATCACATTTATAATAATGGGTTCCACATAATTATCTCATCTATAATAATAAATGATTAAAAAGTATCAACAAATCCTACAACTGCGGAGTCACTAACTGTTAGTATACATATACAAAATAATTATGGAATTAGGAAATAATTCTTTATTGCCACTTACGCCGAAGAAAATAGCCTAAATCCGATTAAAGGGGTAAAAAACCTATTCCTGAAAAATCAACAAGAAGAACATGTGAGTTTTCTAAGAATATGAATATTGCACAACACACGCAGTCACACAAGATGTGTACACATATTGAACTAGTCATCCGACTAGTTATAATCCTTCACAGCAGCTCAGTCACACAAAATGGCAATATCACCAGCACTCAAATCATAAACATCTTCATATAACACATCACGTGAAAATTAAGTCCAGTGGCGCCCACCTGAACCCCAACGAGCCGTCCTCAACACATGGTGTCGCCGCTCATTACATGTGCACCAGGGAAGCCCGATCCCCATAATCGGCCAAGCTGGTCTAGATCCTCGACTGAACCTAGTCCTCTCATTGTATTCCAATTCTCTCTTTTCCTTTTCCATACCTAACAGGAGGCAACCCGCGTGGTCTCCATCCAATCTAGATCATCCAAGTAATCACAGATCAGAGGCCACCCTGCGGGCTAACGAATGCAAAATCTAGATTAATCAGGTGGCGCTAACATACAAGAAGCTCATCCTGTGCGTTTTCCACATAATCCAATTCATCAGGTGCAACAGGGGGCCGCCGATCTCCCATTTTCCCGGCCGACGGTCAAATATCATATAATATTCGGATCCCATATCACAGACGCGTCCCTCATCAAACCCACGGTGTCCACTCATCACCCAATTCCAGCACAATACAAAGCATAGCATTATCCAACACAATTAATCAAATAACATTGCAATCAAATGCAGACATATAGATCCAATTAAACATCGTAATGCAATGCACAATTTAAACATCCAAAATCAATGCAAATAAATTAAATAAATAGTATTAAACAATAATAAAATAAATAAATAAATATGTAAATAATTAAATGAGGGTAATAAAGATAATAAATAATCCAGAGCACTCTATTATTATGTAACCAAGTTATAGAAATTAATCTTAAATGAACTTTATGTAATAATGGGTCATTCATTAAGAACTAGTCGGTTATTGAAATTTGCTGCAGCATCCTCCCTAAAAATTGGTGACTATGCTACCTGCTCAAAATATCACAATATTACTATATATCTTTCAAATCCATGCACACAGCCCATCGCCGGGCAAATCCATCAATTTAAAATCCCATCCTCCTTTCCACAAAATTAAACAATGTCAACGACTCAACCATCAATTTACAACTTACAGATAACCTCCAATTAATGTTCCAAATGATAATACCAATGCATTCTTTTAACTTCATTATAATTATTAGCTTCTATAAGTGTAGATGTGCCAACTATATGAAAAAGCTTTAATATCATATATAATTATATAAACCGAATAAAAACTTGCTATCATTAAGTTAATTTCAATTACTTTTCATTTGGAAATAGTTTCGTCCAGTGTCTACTATTATACGTACTCTTTATCAAACTCTCATTTCTTGACATCCTTGCTTAAAGATAACAAACCAATATTATATCTTATTAAATTTTAAACTTAGCCACTAAGAACAATATGCTCCAATAAAAACTAACATTTAATGGATACATCTAATTAAGAAACCAATTTTACGAACTTTAAGGATATAACCAACTAACTAATTCTAGCAAGAATTAAATCCTACTACTATAAAAATTCCATATAAAGCAATAATTCTATATAAGATGATTTGAAAAATAACTGCAGCCACTGTGCCCAAGTTTCTCATTCTTATCAAACTTGTCATGTCGAACCTCTAACATTCCACACCAAGTAATGAAGAGCGCATTTATTCTGAACAATATAAACTTGGTTCAAGCAAGAAAATCCAATGATTTTCCCTCCTAACTAGAAAGTTGCTCAATATATCAAAGAAAATCTTAAGTTATTGATAAAATTCATGCATTATCAATGTATAACCCATTTCCCCTTACAGAACTTAATTTAATAACTTCGTTTGCATTATAGTCACAATGACAAGTTATTCTCAGCTATGAATAGTTAAAATAGCAGCTGCATTTCAGGTTTATCAATTCTTTCTACCAAAAAATATGCATTAAACTAAAATAACTTTATTCATCTTGTGAATAAGGAATTTCAGTTTATATAATCAATTTAAAGAGTGAAATATCAAATGCTCTAATTATTCACAGACTCAAAGTAGCAAATTTTAGGGATTTATACTCTACCCCAACTTGATTCATGGCATAAAATTATGACTCTTGTTCAACAATTCACTTAAGATGTATCAAAGAAGGTTGAAATGCGACTTTAAGCTCCCAGACTGAAAAACGCACTAGTAAGACTGAAATTTCCCCGTTAAAAGTGGACCGGAAGCAGCTCCCTTTGCTAAAAAACCATTTATATCGAGTGCTGTAGCTTCGATTGGAAGTGAAGGGCAACAATGGCTGAAGTGAGTTGCACACCGCTAAGGGCAATGCGTCGGAAAAACGAAGAAACAAGGGCGGTTGAGCTTACTGTCTCGATGGAAGCATAAAACCGCTAGTTCCTTGCGTCACTGTGCCAACCGGAACGGGAAGAAGATGCGAGGCGCTGCTGCAGTGAAGGTAGCGCGACAAAACGAGGGCGATGGTCCTCGTAGTGGTCGGAAAAAGAAAAAGCAAAAAAAAAGAGAGGGGGAAGGCTGTCGCGCGCCTGGCGCTTGGCGCACAGGAAAAAGGAAACGAAAAGAAAAAGAAAAGAAAAAGAAAAGAAGAAAAAAAAATCTTGGGGCTTTCTAGACAATTCCGGTTCGATTCGAACCGGTTTGGTCTATTTTAATGATTTCGCCTCAATTTGTTGCTCGGTTGCAGTTTTTCTTTCACTCTGGTTTTCAGCTATTTGTTTGGTTTTCAGAAAGAATGCAATTTTGGGTTTTAAGGCCTGGTTCGATTATTTTAATTATTTAGTTTGGTTCATAATATTTTTTTTCCATCATCTCATATAAATAAAATGATGACATTATGATATTTGTGATTTTAGGATAAATTAAATTTATTATTATAACAGATATAAATTGCTTCATTTATTCTTGAAAATTTTAAAGCTGTTTCAAATCCCGATAAATGTCCTGACAATTATTATTTGGGCTTGGGGCCCAACTCAACACACTTTGGACCCAAATTTAAGATTGTTGGGTTGTTTAAAGCCCTATAATCAAAATCGAAATTTTGATTTAATAAAAAATTTAAAAGTTTGAAAATAAAAATTCGGAGTATTCAATCTCCCACCTTGAAGACAAGTTCAACCTCCAATTGAAAATCTAGCAAGGGAATAGGAGCAGAGATATAGGTGAATGTCTAAAGTTCATAGGAGATAGCTCCAAATCATTAGAAAACGTCAAGCTCAGACGAATAAAATGGCCGAGTGAAGGGAATAGGTAGGGCGCGTTCTGATTGTTCCCTACTGGCCAATCATTCCGACTTTAGTGCTCAACTAGCTAAAACTTACAAGAAACTGTGAGTTTATTCCTAACTCTCGCAATCATCTCTCTTCGCAGCTATGAAATTTTGAAAATTCTTTCTTTGATTAAAGTTTATATTAAAATCGTTTTAGCAGTCAGTTGTCAATATTATATATATATATATATATATATATATATATATATATAATATATACCATTAGACTAACCGAAGATTCGACCGATTTAAGTATTTAATCTTAAATAAATAAAACAAGAAAATGATTTATATCTATGCCAAATTTATAATTCAAACATATCAACTAAAAGATCTATTATTTAGATCAATTAATATTTTCAAAAATTATTTAAGATTAATATTATTATTGTAATCAAAATTATTATTTTCTCTGTAAAGTTTTACAACAAACATGAATATTAATGTGCATATGGTACTTAGCGTTGTAGCACAAGTTTCCCTTGTTTATGCAGGTGCATATGAATAAACACCCGGAGTATAGTGTTTCCAGCTGATATTACCAAAGAATTTAATTTTGAACAGTAATTGTCTTAAGGATGAACAAGACTCCGTTTAATCTAAACAGTAATGAACCAGTAATATGGGTTTTTTTTTTTTATATGAACAAATAAGAACAATATTTTCTGATGTGTGGAGAGATCACGACTGAAGGTGCCACAGAGCCAATAACTTATGAAATTACAAACTAATTATTTATCAAATTAGACTCAACCAATTTTAATTATTTGATTTTAATCTAAGGTTGAGGGTTCCCTGCAACCTTAGCCTGGGGGTCCCAGAACTAAAGTCAGAGATGTGGAGGGAGAAGAGATAGGAAGCCTTTAACAGGGCTTAGTAGTAGCAATTTATAAATTTAAATAAATACACTTTATTTAAAATAGTGAAATTCAAATCTTAAACTTACAAGTGAAAGTTTTACAATCCAGACTGTCGAACGGTTGAATGCTTAACAAAAGAAACTCTTGGGTGAGTAGGATGAGATGAGAGTTTTAGAGTATTTTGGTTATACAAGCTTATGCCTTCACAAGAGGATAGCTCCCTTTAAATAACATAGAAAATGAATCTTTAGCTTATTCGCTTACTTTTACTATTTTGAACAGTGCTTGTCTGCCACCCACCGATCTTCGAGCAGTGTTTGACTTTGACTGTGGATGAACAGTTGTTGGTCTGCCACCGCATGGAATCTTTACTGTGGATGATACGTTGGCTTTTTGCTGTAATGAAACAGTTGATTTAACTTTACGTTGAATGATGTGAAATAAGGTTTCACACTTGCTTTACTCAAATGGAGGACGATGTGTCCTTCTTTTTCTTTTCTTTATTTTTTCTTTGCTTTATTTTTTTGCTTTAAATTTGTTCTTTGCCCTATCAGCTTTGCTTTTGACTAATTAAATGGATTCAAGAACTTCAATCATGTTTACTAATCTTTCGTTGGAGATAGTGAGAATGATGTGATGACGAGAGAGGAAGCCATATCAGCCCACCTCTGTTTGCTTGATTAGATGTTTACTGGAACAGTCTGCATGCTTTTTTACTTGATGAGGGTTTTACTGAGAAATCATGTAATCTTTGAAAATATGCTGAAGGCAATTTCTTGACGCAGATTCTTTTATACGCTCATCCGGAGTTTTAGCAGCAGCTAACCTTGCTTGGCACTTGTGCTTTTTTGGATTCCGAAAGTCCCCGGTTGATCTTTTTGAGTGGCAACAGAAGTGGTTGCCAATTAGGGTTAATGGAGAAACCTGTTTTATTATTTATCAGCATGGTAATCCAGAGTATCTAATTTTAAGTTCCGTGGTAAGTTTCTTGAAAGATCCCCCAACCATTTAATCTTGTTGTCTTTTTATCCAACATAGGAATCTGGTATGTTCCTACGGGCATCACTGAGTGTTCCAAATACCAATTGATCATACCCAGGGCGGTCGAAGAAAGCCATACAATATACATAAGGAGAAGGAATATGTGGCTTCGTGCAGATGGTTTATAATGGGCTTTAATAATACTGATATATATGCCTGGGATTGGAGGAGGGATAAAATTTCGATTGAATTCCCCAGTTTCCCACCATTTTTTAAAACCGAGTTCAGGCACTTTACAGATTCAGTACGAAAGGATGTGGTCAAAATAGATTTAACCATGAATGCGTAGGCAGGGAATTTTTGAATAGGCAATAAATTCTTTTCCCTATGGCATGCACGATAAGTCAAAATATTTGTAGACAGTACTGTGACATGTTTATATAGAAACTTTTAATTGTACATGGGGTAGAAAGAGAGGGTTTAGGCCAGTCCTTGGGATAAGAACGCGTTGGATTTTGAAGTGAAGAATATAAAATACAGATTTATTTTTTGAAATTCATAATTATGTTTAATTTTTACAGATCCAGTATCCAAGAGAATATTATGTCATAATATTCTGGGGTTTGAAAGATCAGTTGGAGCAAAGCTACCAATTCCTCAGGGTAAGTAAACTGTTTAAAACAGACGCCATAGGATTAGTGTTATGATATCTCATCTTCTTATTTCAATTTCATAATGAAAAATAGTTTTTAAAAGAAACCATTTATGTATTACCCTTGCGTATATGGATTTTTGGCAAATCCACAGCCATCAACGATTGATAAAGTCTTTCTGCCTATCACTGTTTGAGGACAACTAGCCCGTACCATGAACGGGTAACGGAAGGTCGCTTAGTGTAGAAACATACCTGGCGCGTCTGTGGAAGGAGGACGCTATACCTTGTAACGCCTTTAAACACTTCTGGAGGATTTGACTTTAGCTGTTCAATCCATTTTTGTAAGATCTGGAAGGAAATTTTTAGGTTTAGGGTTTTTAGCAAATCGTCTGAAATTGTCTCAGAGAGAGCTTTTAGTGGGTGATTCAGGTCTCTTTTAGGGGTTTGCCTTATCCTTTTTCTGCTCCACGTTTGTAAGATTATGATCAGGAAAGTCTGGAATGTTGTTTTATGCCTGAAATAAATTCAATATCAATTCGAAATACCTTAAGTAAAAGCTTGCCATCGTAGCAAAAAATTTTTTTTTGATCCAAAGATTTTTACATCGTTTTGTAAAGAACACATCTTCTGGGCAGATTTACAATCAATACGAAGTAAAAACTTTTGATTTAATAAATCAGATTGGAAGATTTGTTTATGTGCGAAATTATCTATACTTAAATCTCCTTTTTATATAGTAAGATAGCTTTATTGAGTTTGGGTCCAGATGACAACGTATACTGAAAATACGCTTTTACCAGTAATTACTGTTTTAAAAATACCTGCCATATCCAACATCTGAAGCATCGGTTTAACAATTTTATATAAGCTTGTTGATCAGGGGATAGTAAAAGAATGGGAAATTTTCTTGTACTTAAGGATGTTTTGATCTTTACTAAGCTGTGTATGCTGGGAGCTGTCCATGGGCCAGCATTGTTTTCTTAATTCCTATTCATTAAGGTTTTATTTATGCAATTGAGGTTGATAAAAATCTATAACATAATTAAACATCCAAGAAAACGTTGAAGTTGGGTTTTATTGGTTAATTCATTAGGGAACTAGTCCCAAAAACCATAGCTCGTCTAATGGCTGGGAAGTAAATACCCTGTTCTATTATAATGACCAAGAACCTAATTTAGTTTTTAAATAAGCCATTTTAGTTTTACTCAATGCTAATCCATTATTCCAAATTACCTATGCAAAAAGTTTTTAAGTGGTTTAAAAATGTTCTTCAGAATGTTCTAACTTAAACTAGAACATCTATCAAATTATACTATAAACAAATATTCACTATTGGGGAATAATATATCATTCACGATCCTTGAAACTCAGAAGGAGGCATTTTTTAATCCAAAAGGCATTAACATTCCATCGTATTTGACGAAGGGAAACGGTGAAATGCCGGTTTTATTATCTATCATTCAGTGGATCGAATCTGGATCTGCTCAGTAACAGATTTCACTATCAAATTTACTAAAAATTATTGGCCTGTATAAATTGTTTTAAATTAAATCTTTTTTGTTATTAGGTTAATGGATATCGATCCATTTTAAGGCTGTTCAGTGGTTTAATAATTAAGTTACTAATCTAGGTACTTCCTCTTTCTATTTCAGCATTTTATTGACATAAAAAGCTGCACAAGACCAAGGACTTGCTAGATTTTTGCTAATTAATTTTTATTTTCTAAACCTGAATTTCTTTTTTAGCAATGTTCCGATGAGTTCAGGGCTCATTTGAATAGGTCGGCTTGTTGTAATGGACTTCTCATCAAAATCCTTTTCATAGGGTAAAATCTTATACGTGTTTTTAACGTTCCAAAATGATTTGGGTGATCTGCACATACTTTATTTTCCATAAATGCTTTAATTTACTATTCTAATAGCTTGAAGTACATCTTCATCTTTCTAGTTGATTTTTACTTCTCTGAAGTATGCATGATGTTCTCACATTATTTAGAGTCTTTCTTCTTTAGATTTTATTAAAGAAGTTAATTTCCAAAGTTTTAATAGAAGTGACTTTAATAATAAATTTTTTTTTTGTGTCTCTCTAGGTTTTTCAGTAAAGTTCTAAAACCTATAGCTCTATTCTTCCTTTTACCTTGAAATTTAATGCAATCTTCTTACCGAATATGTTAATTAGGTTAAGAATGCGCTTCCCTAAAATTACCATATAATTTATCTGTGGTGAAGTAAGAATATTGTTTAATTTCTAATCCACTATTTATTAATATCTGCTTCAATTTTACCTAAGGAATTTCCTAATTTAGATTTATTAGCGTGTAGTCAGTTTTTCATGTGTTTCTGACCCAAAAATCGATGGTGATTTAAATCAGATTTTATACAATTTAAATCTGCTCTCTGTATCAAATAAAGCTATACCGATTTATATATAAAATCTATGTGAATTTGTAAATTTAATTTTACTAAATATTTTCTAGATTTTGATTTCTTGTAAAAGAAAGAGAAAATGTGGATTTATGTCTTCAATCTTCATTTAACTCATTTATTTCCATCTGTTATTTTAATCATCTGGTTCATCCGACAGAAGGAAACTAGATATCAGATTGAGTTTCTAAATGTTTTATTTTGGCATCATGTACTGTGCTTGATGTTTAATTCTTGATCTTTCATGTTTAAAATTCGCTAATTTCTTTATATGATCTTCTAATGATCATTTGTTTCAATTTTTTATTCTTATTTAATTGTAGTTAAATCAAATAAGTATAGTCTGAATTTTTAGGTGTGATACTTTTACTTCGTTATCTCTTCAAAACTTTTAATTAAATTTTTAAATGAGAGTTGACTTATAAGATCATTATCTGTGAGAAGTATTCACTACCTTTCTAGAGTGTATCTGATTTTGTTAACATATTATTGATTTTTCTGAGAAATGGTTGTTGAACCTGTTTATCAATGTGATTTTCACTTTTCTTGTACATGCAAATGCTGATGTATAGAAGTAAGATATCAATTCATTGAATTTTTATTTGATCACATCATCTTCTAAGTTTAATTCATGCATTTTATTGAACTGCAAATTTTAAATGTGGTCCTTTTCTTACTACATTTAAAATAAGTTAAGTCTTTATATGAAATCTTATAGTCTTTTTTGTGTATGGTCTTTATTCATTAAATTTTTAAATGGTGTTTTTGTTACGTTTATCTTGATGATAAAATCTTCTTTACTAGGGTTTAGACCTATAGTGTTTTTATAGTGGTTTTTTTAAATAGCTTGTGGTAAAGCATTGACCACTACATTGTTGATTAGAGGTTACATTAATATCAAATTGTTTACAAAAAACTTCTAATTCCTGTTTTAATGTCTTTTTGTAATGTCAATATTTTAAAAGTCTTTTGAAGTTTTCAAAGTCTTGACAATTTGTATCCTTCTTTTTGAATTAATACTATTAATTGGCCATTACGTTAATTTATGTGATGGTAATTGGGGGTTCCATGTTGTTGTTTATATAATCTCTAGACTCTTTCTCTCTAATAAATAGGGAAACCACAAGCTAAGATTTTCTTTCCAAAAAGCTTGATTAGAATCTTCTCTAACATTGTAATCTTGTAGAAAAAGTGGTTTTAATATAATTGAAATTGCCTAAGTTACATTTAAATTACTTAGAAAGTTCAGCATTTTCATTTTTATATGTGATGGATTCGCCTATAAACATGTAATGGAAAATGGTTTAACATATTTAAGGTTGCCAACTGCATCTTGATAGTTTCACCATTTTCACAAATAAGGTGATCCTGGTCATTACTTGAACTGCATTTTAAAATATCTTGAATTGATCTTTTCAGTGAAGATCGGTAATCCCACAGTCCTTTAATTGTCCCTAAATCCTGCAATGAGGGATTTACAACGGCTTTATTCAAGATTATAGGTGACTGGGTTTTTATAAAGCTATTTGCAGCCATGGTCATTTGTTGGCAAAGTACTTAAATTTTATATTCCAGAATAATCCATTCAATATTCCATCATATAATGTATTAGCATTATAGTGGAATTGGGGTATGTATAGCTTTGTTCAATTAGATCCTATAGTCTGGAGCCGCCTATATGACTAATTTCTCTATGGTTAATGTTACTTTACAAATTGTTAGCATCTTCTGATCAAGGTGTCACTAACTCAGTGCTATAAGTTTCCTTCTTAAAAGGTGTTATATTTCTAGAATATTGTGCCGGAATCCTGGACTACTTGGGAGTAGGATCCTGAAGCTTACTTCAAGTTGACTAAGCTGTGTTAAAGCGTCCTATAAGATTGTGAATTTAATTTCCTTTGACTAACTTAGAAACGAAATGGTTTAAACATGTGTGACTTACTAAATTCTTTTTCCTTATGATGGTTCAATACTAATTGTTTATCCTGAAGTTAAATGTTCTATCTTCTTTAATTGTTATTCAAACAAATTAAACTAGCAAATTACTTAAATATTATTTTGCTCAAATTAATTTCTTTATCTAATCATTTTCTCAGCCTACTTTTATATGGTGGCAGCAAGTAATATCATTATCTTTGATATTTAAATGTTACTAATTTGGCTTCTAGGAAGAAAATCATCTGGATTATCCTGATCATTTAACTAATCCATTTCTGGTCTTTATTATCAACGAATTGTTATTGGGTTAAATTTTGATTTGATTATTTTAATTAATGAGAACAGGTCTGAAAAATCTAATTCAGTCTGAAGTTTGAAATTTGATATTCACAATACTATTATATATATAATATATATATATATATAATAAATATATATATATATATTATAATTATAATATATATATATTTCCGGATTAGTATGATTTCATTTTGAAAATTTTAGATTATTCTTCATGAATGAAACCAAGCATAATAATTTTTACCCAAAAGCGTAAACAGAATTGAAATTTGATTTATTCTAATGGTAGATAAGAATTAATCACATAATTATTAGAACTCTTTCTTGATCCAGGAATTGAAAACCGTTAATTACTTTGAAAGCAAAATTCAAAGAAAAATTTCCTTTGTAACTCATGTGTGTGTCTATAGTATCAAGGGCGACCTCGAACTCATCCTCTCCCAGTTCTTATCTATAAGCAAGGTTCTAATTCCTCCCTACAAATCTTCCGTTATTGTGTAGCTGCAGTCTATTAGATAGCCTCCTGAGTCACCGCACCCTTAAACTATCTCACTCATTTAAAAGATTTTGACCCTTGCAGCGCTTATTTCCTTAATGTACCTTAATCTTATTACTAAAATAATTTCATTAAAATACCCTTTAACAAAGTCCTTGTTTCGGTTCATGATCTTGACTTTTTTTTTTTTTTTTTTTTTTTTTTTTTTTGGGGGTAACTGTTACTTATTTGAGTTACGTCATAACATACCTTAAGATATTAACTACTCTCACCATTATTTCATCTACTCTTCCTTTTTATACTCACTTATGCATTGTAATTCATAAGTTATTTATATCAAGCATCTCATCACAATTATTATTTATCCACATTACTCTCTTATTAATTATTTCGCCTCACTCAGTTTTCTTTTGTACTCTCAGATCATCAATTATTCATGATTTATCTAATCAAGCCAACATTTATAACCTAACCTTTAATTGCTTGCCTTAAATATTTACTTTTTAACATTAGTTCTCAACAATACTAGACAAATCCTTTAGTCCCAAGGTATGCTGACCTTACCATCCATAGATATCACATCAAATTGAGTCTCATTAAACTTCTTAAGAGTCTAATTTAACATATGCTAATAAACTTCTTACTCTTTTTGGTCCAAATTCTTCCTAGAATTACAATTTCAAAACCATAGTGCTAACATTTTAATAGTCCTCAGTTTACCAGT